>VWZY01000274.1:149496-191918 GCA_013399075.1 Chloroceryle aenea
TTTCCTTTGGTTTTTTTTTTTTAAATCAGGATATGCTGCGTGCTTCCTGTTGTGCTGGTGACCTTGCAGGGGGTGGGGGAACAGAGAGGGGGCTTGACCTGCTGGTAGTACTAATTGTCAGGTCTTGACAGAAGTTTTGTTTAAATATGACACAATGGAAGCTGGGATCAACCCCCATTTTCTGGACATTTTTCCCTCCGTTGAGGGAAAGCACTTGCAGCAGTCTGTGGGAGTTACTTTCCAAGTTCTGAAGGGGAACTTTCTACCCTTATGTGACTTAAGGGTTGCAACTGTTTGTGTCTTTAAAGTGCCAAACAAAACTTTCAGCCTGCTGCATCTCTGAATTATGTTGTAGGGCTTCTGCTTCCCCTAAGGGTGTGAATGGCCAACTCCATATTAAACCAGTTATTCATTAATTTCAAGTGCCTTGAAATCTTAGCTTGTCATGCTAGAGGCTAGCCTGTTGAATACATTTTCCTTACTTTTTCCTTTATATATATAAATGAGTCTAGCATTTGAGGAAGTGGAGTGGAACTGTTTTGATCCCTCTGCCTGGAATCACCCTTGGCACTATTACTTACTACCTTTTTTATTTTTAAGGTTACCAGGAATAGTCTCATTTTGACTGGAAGCTTTTTGCTGGGGATACAGCAGTGAAAAAGTCATTGGGAAAGTACCTGGACTGGTTTACCTCATCCCATTTTCCAGACAATCTGTTTTTAGGGCATGAAGGACTTACTATCCTCATCAGCCTGTTTTCTGCCTCTTCCAGAGGCACAGGAATGATTACACAAATTGCTCCTTGTGTTTCTAGCTTTTGGGAAGAGGAAGGCTGTCCTGAACTGGTTGTGGGCAATAACGATGTGGGGTTTGTCTCTTGGCAAAGAAAGCTGGAAATACTCACCTGGTTTCTGGTTCAAAAGGGCACATTGTGTGGGACTGTGCTGAGGCTGCTTTGCCTGCTCTAGGCAAGTCCTGGGATGAGGTGTTAAAAAATTACCTTGGTGAGTGAGCATCATGGGCTGGTTCTGTTCCCATTTTTGTACTTTTGCTTTGCATTTCCGACTCAGATCTACATCATGCAGATTAGGCCGTAATTTTAACACTCCGTGACTTTCATGACAGCAGAATTCCCTGAGATTTTTACCATTATTGCGTTTTCCATTTTTTAGGCAGTGAGGAACATGTTACTGATGCTTCCATCACCTCTGACTCTGGTCCTGAGCCTGCCTGGACTCAAATATCCTGATAACTTGCACATCCAAGTTGTTCAGCGGTATCATGTACCCATGTCATTGCACATGGGCAGAGGCAGCCAGGGGCAAAGGGGATTTAACCTGAAACATTCACGTTTGGCAATGAATTATTTCAGAACCCTGATTTTTAAAACTGTATTTATATTAAAAAAAATATTTATTGTGCTGATAGGGACTTTCATTTTATGGAGAAGTTACATAAGGTTGTATGGTCAGGCATGGTACTCTGGTTCTGGGTTTGTAGGATGTGTTTTGAGTCTGAATAGTAAAATAACCCTGGAATGTTAGGGTTTTTTTTGTCAGAAGATTAAAAAAGTCTGTAATTTTAACTTTATCTTTGAGTGGTGGTAGTCTTTTCATAATGTATGTTTGAGAAATGCAGTAGCTGCCTTTGAAAGCAAACAGTATTGTCATATTTGAGTTATTTTATGTTTCCATTACTGTCAGCAACGACTTTCTTCTCAGTAGTTCCTGAAGTCAGCTTTTCCCCCGAGGGCTGGTAACTAAAGCTCCTTTGATAGGAATATCCTTTTGGGGATCTGTTGTATACCAATTGTGCCTTTTTCTAAGCTAATGTCTCCATGTTGATGTAGGCACTGAAAAAAATGCAGCAAAATAGGAAAATAATATTGCTACTAAAAAAAACCAATCCTTTCCATTAAGCTACTTCCCATATGTTTTAGTGATAACATTTCTCTGAAATCCTCTCAAAACGACCTCAGTATTTGGATTCTTTTAGTCAACTTTTTTTTTTTAAACATATCTTTGTATATACCTAAAGACAAAGTCAGAAATTATGGTTTTCACAAATATGCCACTACACTGACAGCTTTTTTCCTGCTGTGTCTCTCTGACTCAAGGAATAAAACTATTGGACATAATGTATTTGCACCATGATTTTTGCCATTGAATCTGAATAGAAAATTTTACCAGCTAAGGTAAGATGATTTTTTTCAGTTTTCTAAGACTAAACTAATATTTTGGTCTCTGTTTATCTTAGATACATTGTACTTTTTATCACTAGTAACAGCTGTTGGGCATCTATGAAACTTTCAGATCACAGCTATGTCAAACTTCTCAGAAACTGAAGATTAACATTTTAAGTGATGAAGATAGTATATGCTACAAAGAAGCTCCATAGGCTTTGAAAATTTGCAGTTAGCACAGCACTTTTAACTTAATATAAGGATATGGAGTGTCCATGGAGGTGTTGGATTGCTCACGCTGTGAAAGGGCAGGTCACCAAGCCCTGTTGACTCTGTGGGGGGCTGAAGCTCTGAGGTGTTAGAGGACAACCCAGGAGAGCAGACCTCAGCCTGTGGTGCGTGGGCAGGAGGTGAGAGCAGTTCCCAGCGTATCCCCCTGCAGTGCTTCACAGCAGGATGAGGCTGGGCTGGACTGGCTGTGCCTGGAGTCCCATCATCTCTCCACTGTGAGAGCCTGGTGGAGAGGGACCTTTGTCTTGTTCATGTGAGCTGAGAGCTGAGCCCAGCAGCTGTTCTCTCAGAAACACGAGCAAAAGCTTATCCTCTTCTCTGAAGGAGAGCACACTGGAGATCTGCCCCTCCTTTAGGGTGAACTCCTGGCTCCAGTAAAGCTAGTGGTAGAATAGGTTTTGGCAAAGCAGGGATTTTTGTTCCTGGGGTTTACCAGTTCTCTGCATAGCTATAATCTTGCCAGGGGACAGTTTAGCTCCACAGAAGGCTTTTATTCTTTCACATAATCTACAAAGACATCTGTAATTACTGCTGGTAACTAAGGCAACCCAACTTTATAGTTGATACATGAGTGCAGCAGAGCTACGGGTTATGGGTTTTTAAAATACCTTGCTGCTGGTTAGTATGGGGCTGAGCTCTGGCAGGAGCTCTGCTGTGAGCCCACGGGTAGCTTAACCTGAGTCCTGCTAGAGGGGCTTGGAGAGGAGGAATGTGCTGTAAATGGGGTTGTGATTCTCTTTGCTGGGGACTTTCAAATCAGGGTTTGCTTGTTCTACTTGGGGACAGCATTGAAAGGCCGTGCAGGAGGTGTGTGTGTGGGGGGGAGTGATGGTCTCTGAAAGTAAGAGTCTCTTGGCTAATTTTAGGAGAACCCTGCTGTGTCCCTAATGAGGATGTTCATCTGGCCCAGGGAAATTAAATCATGTGTCCATTTGCTCAGTGCATGGCCTCAAATAGCCCAGGAATAGAACAAATTGCTCCTGGCAGCTAGCTTGTGAGTCCCGCTGGTGTGGTAGGACATCAGCTAGACAAAAATGAAGGTGCTGAGGGGAAAGTCTCTCTGTCATGGGGTACAGGGCCTCCTGCACATCTAGGTGGTCTCAGACAGTACTTTTGATCAGAGGACCCTGTTCCTTCTTTGCTTTGCTCCATTACTATGATAGCTGTAATAAAGGTAATAATTTTTAGCATTGCGTGGAGAACAGACCATCAGAAGAGAACTATATAATGTATTATTCTGGTCTTCTCAGGGGTAGCTTTTGCTTTGTGGCAGGTTGTGTTTGCTTGGAGCATTTAGGTTCTTGCATTTTCACGTTGGAAATGTGTCAGAGATCTCGGAGAGTGTATGCATGGGGATGTGAAATCTTTCTCCCCGACCAAATCGTTTACCATTACTGGAACACGGGTCTGTGGAAGCTGAGTCAGTCTCAAAGATGAGTTAAAGGCTCTTGGCCATTAATTTTTCAAATGTGTTTTTTTATGAGTCATTTGGAAAAACTTTAAATAGCATATCAGGATTTTTTTGAAAGAAGTTTTTTAACCAATCTGCAGCATTTTCTTATGGAGAGCCTTTGGCAAAATGTGAAATCCACCCCTCCTAATGAAGCTGAGGGTGTGTTTTAGGATGTTTTTGTACAAAATTACTTTTCATGCTTTTTAGGAAGAATTGATCTTTTTCAGAAATTCTGAAGTGAGGTTTTTTGCTTTGAAAATACACAGACAAATGTTGGTGGAGTTGAGGCTGTATGAAGGCTTGTTGATCTGACATTTACTTTGGTGTTTGACGAAACTTGAGGTGTCCTTTGAACTGTAGCTTTTGCCAGTGGAAAAGTTTGAACATAATGAACCTTTGATCTCCAGCACTGGAGTGCTAAGAAAGAAATCTCAGTGGTGTGCTTTTTCTGGTTAAAGAAGCCCCATGATTTTTGTGTGCATCACTTGATTTTTGGATCCCATGAGGTCTGTCTTTGACGCTGACTGAAGCCACATCCTGCAGTGGTCCATCTGTCCCACCCCAGGAGCAATGGATATGACTGTCCCTGACACTGCCTTTTGGTTTCACTTTGGGTTGTTTTTTTTTTTTTTTTTTTTTTTTTAAATCTATGCAAGTGAANTTTATTTCTCTTTCTTTTTCATTTGTTTTGTCTGCTTCCTGTATCTGTTTCAGATTTGGAGTCTGAAAGCTTGGTGAAATCTCTTGCACTTCCAGAGCCTTATTTTTCACTCCTTGGCTCTAGTGTGCTGCAAGAGCAGTTTAGCTGGTTCAGAAGCAAGGGGGTTATGCTGGGGTGTTTAAAGCCATGGTCAAACTTCATTTGGCCTAAAATTTTTACCAGGGCTTTTGATAGATACAACAGTGAGGTTTAGCTGAATTTGGCCATGTCCCTGGAGCAAGGAGACTCCCTCACTTGGGCATGTAGACTCGGAGAAGAACCAAGTGCTGCCTCTGCTCCATGCCCCTGAATGCCATTGGCAGCATGTGTGTCACAGATTGAGTCCAGCTTCCTTCAGGAGCAGGGAAACTGGATGTGTCTCTGTTTGGTACCAGTCCCTTGGATACCAAATATTTAACAAGAGGTACTCTTTTTTTGATTTATTTATCTTTTTTCTTCTTTTAACCCAGCCATATTAAGCTAATTGGATGATGAGTGTCATGCAGCCTGAGAAGCTATCTCTTTCCCTGAGTGATGTGCTCAGCCTTGCAGCTTCACTTTAGACTGAAAATATTTCACTTGCTCAGCAAAGTGAAAGAATTGGACTTGGCTGGTTTTTGGCATTAACCTTTGTCTCGGGCACAAAGCCGGAGGCCGCTCAGTATGCAGGCATGTATTCGAGCTGCACGCTGCTTGGCCAGTATTCAGCATCTTGTTGCTCGAAGGACAGTGCAGCCCACCGAGGACAGCTGGGAGGGCAAAGACTTCTGTGTGGTCTGAAGGGACGTGATGCTGATGACAGCCAGCTGTCAAGAGCAGGCAGTGGGGAGCGTGTGGTGTTCAGCAAGGGCTTTGCACTGTTAAGGGGGTGTAAATTGTGAGTAATTGTGTTTTTCAAGGGAAAAGGCAGTGTGTGAGTATACATGTATATAGATATACACATGTGTGCATACACACCTTAGCAGATGCTGGTGCTGTTCTGGGGATGGATCCCTCCACAATTCCTGGCTTTCTTCTGGCCTCCAGTAGAGACAGGATTCTTGTCTGCCCAGACTGTTTAACCTGTTTCAGCCTTTTTTTATTGTGATACAAGCCCAACTAAGAAAGGTGTCAGGCAGGAGGGGACAAGCATTAAACTGGAGGAGGGGGAATGTGAAACTCCAAGAAAGTCTCCAGTCAGGTGCATTATGGTAATGGGGTTATCTCCTGAGGTCTGCCATTTGCTTGGATGTTGACTTTCAAAATGGACAAGCTTCCTCAACTTGCCTTGTTTACCTTTGCCTGCTGGTGGGTTAGAGGGATGAGCTGTGGGTGTGAGCAGAATGGGGACCTTACTCCAAGTCCTGCCTTTTTCATAGCAGGAAACCTTTAGCTCTGAGTGATTTAACATGCTTTCAGATCAGAGAGGTAGAGATATTGACCCCATGTCGATGCTGTTACAAAGAGCCAATGCTCCCAACGAAGTAATGAGGACACGTATGTGCCTTAGGCACCTGTTGTCCTGGTTAAACCCAGGATGCCACTGGGTGCATCTGGTTTGACATTCCCTATACAGCTGGTGGTTCTGGTGGGGAAGTCTGGTTTAATGATTCTTCCTATATGTTTCAGTGTCACTGAATAGAAAGATTTGCAAGTGGCCTCTGTAAAGTTAATTCTTTGGAAGTGGTGCAGGGAGTTTTAAGAGTCCTTTTCTACTTGTCTTGATAGAAGAAGATACAAGTCACATATTGTATGCTTGCATTTTTCAGATGGGACACTGAAGACTAAGCTTCTCTTTCTTTGTATGGATGTTAGAGCATCCGTGGTACTCTCATAGTTCCCAGGGCTGAAGTCTATTTCTATTCAGTAAGGCAATTACATTCTGGCTTGAATTTCAACTTATACTGCTTTCCTGCCCTGAAGCCTGTAAGGCTGGGCTTTGTCCTCATGTGTTTGCCACTTTTTTCTTTCCTTCTCTGCTGACTGAAATGTGGGCTGGGTTGGCTTTCAACATCCATGCTGAAGTAGCTGCATTTTGTGATGCTCTTCATATGGTGAGCCTGAGCTAACTAACAAACATACAAGTAACTCCATGCATAATACCCTGTGCTGCAGTTTAATGATACTTATTTTTAAAGTGTCATTGACTCAAACATTCTGCTCCTTTTTTTTTTTCATCCCTGTTTTTAGCATTAAGCAGAGTTCCCGATCCTCTGAGGCAGCTGAAGATGAAAAGGACCAGCGCACAGTGACAGTCAACCACTCTCACATGAGAAAGGCATTCAAGGTCATGAATGAATTACGGAGGTACACTTTTGACTTAATGAGCACCCTCTCTGGTTTAGCAAAGACGTGCGGATTGGAACAGAAGGGCTTCTGGGAGCCCTAGAAAGAAAACTGTGCCATCTTTGTCATAGCTCATGGTTGTGTGTAGGGAATTAATAAGTAGGAAGAGACAGATAAAATGTAGCCCTTTTGTGGTGGATTGCTCTTCCCCATCTCACACCTCTCCATCTTCTCAGCACAAGGAAGCCACCTATGGCTTTAAAACATTATCTGAGCAACAGCCTTCCTTTACAGAGGGTAATTCATTTAGTCTTTTCTATTACTTAAAGCAAATTCAGCTGTAAACTATGTTCTTAACTGAGCTAATGGTTTGAAAACCAATAATAGAACATTACAGACATTAAGACACCTATGCATAATTATTAATGTTCTGTTCTTATTCTCTTTAACTAGCAGCATCTCTCAGTCTGGGCTTAGCACTCTAAAGTAGTGTAAAAAAGAAAAAAAAAGGCAACAACTCTGGAAGAATGTCAGCTCCCTACTTGCAAATTTAAAAATCTTATATTCATTAAAAGAGAACACCTTGGTCTCTTTATACAGCTGCGTGGGTACAGGGAGAATGGAGGATGAAAAAATGTCATTGAACAGAGTCTTCAAGAACTGCTGTTGTCACATCAGGAATGTGATGACAGTGGTTAAGCCCGAGCTGTTTCTTGGTGGTTGTTCTCCCATGAACCAGACAGAAGTTCAGAGAGCATTTCTCTACCTAGTTCATTTCAGTCCTTTGCCATTCAAATAGAGACTTAGATACTCATTTTTTTAAAAGAATTCTTATGGAAAGTACACGTGTCATATATGTGACTGTAGGTGCTCCCTGTCTGTCCAGATGGCATGATGAAAGCAGATAACACCCATTATGCTCAAAGTATTCAAAAGATGCCATAATAGGCACCTTTCTCCCATGGATTCAGTAGTTTCCCAATATACGTGTTCTCTGGTGTGGAGAAGGATTAGAAATATCTCCTTCCAGAGACGTTTGACAGCTATTCTCAGTTGCATAGGAACAGAAAATGGAAATATCTTTGCCTTGGAAAAATTACATGGAGTATGGGGTGTTTGTTTTGTTTTTAATGTTTTTTTAATTGGCATCTCTCTAGTTTGTTCTTTATCCTGAAAGCAAAGTATCTGAAAACAGAGGTTTGTGCAGCTCTACACAGAAATGCATTGTGCTGCTATTATTCCTTTGCTAATGGAAGCATAGTGGGAATAGCTGGAGATGGACAGTGTTTCTCAGTGCCTGTAGTTAGCTACATCTTGTGCAATACTGAAGTGATAAATGTTAGAAGAATTAAAGCTGCCCTTAAGCACCTGATTGATGTTTTCTTCTTCTGAGTACTCCTTTTTGTTCACTCCTGCTGTTGTTCTGGAATAGACAGTTCTCAGGTCTGTTGTCCGTGCATTGAGCTTTTGATCTGGTAGCCTGTCAACAGTCAGTGTTAACAGCTACCTTGAACAATAGTGCCTGTGCTCAAAGGCATCCAGAAATCTCTTACCAAGGGTCTAGAATCTTGCTGAGCCTCTAACCTATTTACTAGATGTTGCTCACTTGACATTTTTAGCTTTCAAATGTAGATGAAATTAGTTTCATGAGCACTACTTTCAATAACTAGTCCAAAGAGGAACTGAACCTATTACACCTATTACATGAGCTGAAGGAGTGAAGAAGCCTCCATTAAGAGCTTCCCTCATTGCCATCACCCCTTCAAAACAGGGGTGAATGTAGAGCACAAACTGCCAGTTCTGACTCTCCTCTTGTTTTCCAGCAATAACCCTTTGTTTCACAGATATTTTGTTCATGTATTCCAATCTATGGAAAAGACATACCCAGTCCATTAGAAGCATTATGTGTTTTTATTTGATATGCAGTTCCTAAAGACACAGTGCAGCATGGTGATAAGCATTTCTGGAGGGAAGGTGACATCTAGATTTACAGACACTGATCCTTTTTCATCATTGACATTTAAAAAGAACATTCTTGTTTTGCATTTGTATGCTCAAACATTTTAAACCAATTTATTGGGAGATGAGCATTTCTAGGTGTCTAGCATCTCTGAAACCCTGAGCAAACATTAACTAATGAATCCTCAAAGGACATACATGGGGCTAGTAGAAAAGGTCACTAGTTAATGAAGTGACTTTTTAAAAGCTGTACAATGAGTCAATGGGGAAGCTCAGAAGTTTTTTTTGAATTCTGTTTGGAACCTTGTGCTTTATCCCAGTGACTCATGATTCCAGACTAATTCATGTGGTAAACAAAATCCTCAGGCCCATGGATAAACTCCAGTGATTGACATCATCTCACTGGGAGATGGCTGAGGCAGCCTCTCTGCTGGTCAGTGCCAGGTGATGTTTTGGTTGTCACGTTCTGTAAGGCCAAACACAGGTAGTGCCTTAACTCTTAAGCTTTTCTGTGCCTTCTCCAGTCCCTACTTGTTTGGGATGTCTAAGGGCCCATACATAAGGCAGTATGTATGCCTAGTTTGGCTTCCAGATATTTGTTGTGTTTTTTTTTTTTTTTTTCTGAGAAAAGCAGAACCACAGGCATGGCTGCAGCACTGAGAAAATTCAGGCTTTACTTTGTAGTCAAACACTGATAGGAGCTGGTAGCTGAAGGATTAGAGGACATTCCACTGGGATGTGGGAGAAGCTCAGGTGCCTTATAGGTATGGTAGGTCTTCTGCTTACTTTATTCAGGCTATACTGACACAGCTTTTTGCCTTACCAAGAGTTCTGAAATGATCTTTGTCTTTTGTGGTGTTTTTCCAGCAAGCGGCTCCTCTGTGATGTGGTGATCGTGGCTGAAACTGTGGAGATGGAAGCCCACCGTGTGGTCCTTGCAGCCTGCAGCCCTTATTTTTGTGCAATGTTTACAGGTACTCTTCTTGACACCAAACACTGTACTGGGGTTGAACGGGTCATTGCAAACTCAAGGGCTTCTGGCTGTGTCTCTGTCAGGAGCTGGAGCACAGGCAGTAGGCATGGCCTGCAAAGAAAGGGCTTCCTTGAGAGAGAAGTAGTATGGTTACATCTGTAGTTTGCCATGTTTGATGTGGATGGTGCTGGTCATCCTCAACTAATTCCTTGAAGCGTGGATATGGTGTGGTTGTGTGGGTGTGGGGTGAGTGGGTAGCATGCGAGTCACTGGAAGGTTACTGTGAGGTTTGGCTCATTGCTTTTTGGGTTGATTTTTTTTTGTCCCCTCCCTTAACAAGACCTCGGGTCATGAAAACACGTTATTAACATCAAACACGTGTGCAGTGCCCTGAATGTTCATGTGCACATCAAAGAAGTTGTTGGCACAGGAGTTGTGGTTTCAAGGCTCAGCCCTGCTGATGCTGATTTGCAGTCACGGATATTTAATCTCCCGTGGCACTTTTGGCTGCTGCCTGAAATAACACTGTTGTTCTCTCAATCCCAGTGTGTTTTAGCAGCCCTGCCTTTTTGCTGGGTGTATTTTGGTACTGGCAGATGCAACCTTAGCGTGAAGGGAAAGGAGACGACAACATTCTTGCTCTGATTGTGTGACCCCTATAGCAGTCTTTGTCCACATGGGGCAATGAAAAATGCCCCAAGGCAGGGGAGTGACTATTTAAGTCATTCTAGTAAAATTAGCTTGGTCAGGAGCAACTTGGCTTCCTTCCTTTTCCTTGCCTTCCTTTCCAGGATAGGAACTAACTCCAGCCAAATATGAGGAAAATGATTGTACGCTCCAGAGAATGGTTGTTAACCTTCCCTCAGCTTTGGCATAAATGAGGTTTGGGGCTTTTGGCTCTTTCACATTCCTTTGCCTTTTCCTTTTAAAAACCTCAAGATTAGACTTTGTTTTATTTGCTTTACTGGAAACAGAACACAGTGTTTAACAGAAAAAAGCTGGTCATTTGGGAAGCTTTTTTTTCCCTTCTATAACGGAGGGTTGGAGGGAAAAACATCAGGTGTAAACATGTCTGAAGGTGGTATGAGATGTGAAGTTCACTATGATGGCTTTATCACTGTGGTGAGATTACCTGCATGTTCTAGGGCACTGGTGCTGCACCATGGAAGTGGTTATTGGCTGTGGTGGTGAGGAAAAGGAGCAAGAGCTGCTCAGAGGCAACCATTTGTGCGGGGCACCTCAAGGAGGGCTTGCTGGTGCTTGCGATGCTTGTTCCTGATGAGAATTTAAAAAATGAAAAATCGTTGGAAAAACCCTCTGCTCCTTAGAGGTCATCTGAGGGGGAAGGTGGTGGTGTAGAGTTGCTCATGTTTCCGTGCAGGAATTCTCCAGGCCATGTAATCCCTCAAACTGCGAGTTAAACAGTAATCAGCTAACCACTGTCATGTGGCCAGCTCGGCAGCTCCTCTGGGCTGGGCGACAGCCTCAGCAGCTGCTGGTCCCCTCCCCCTGACATGTCCCTGGGGACAAGGGGTCAGGCAAAGACCAGTTCTCCCATCACTTTTGGTCCCAAATTTTTAAGGTCTAGATCTCCCTTTTACAAAGATGGAGTGTGTGATCTCCTTCCAGCTCCACGGTGGATCACTCTCTGTAGGGGGACCATTCAAAATCTCAGCTTGAATGGTAGTTGGTGACTGTTGTGGTGGGCTTTTGAGGTGGTTTTTGTTTTTCATTGCATGTCAGCAATGCAACCCAGTGGCTCAGGGGCAGCTGCACTCATGGATGTTGGTGGGACTGGGCAGGAGCTGCTTGTGCATGCTGAGTCCCCACGGGAGGAACTGCTTTCTGGGGGTGTGAGGAGCTGGAGGGGTCCCGCAGCAGTGCTGTCAGCCACATGGTAGTGAGTTCCCCATGGGAACAATGGGAACCAAACTGAGATCTGCAGCTCATTCACCTGTTCCTGCTGCTTGCTCTGCAGGCCTTGTCCCTGTACATTGGTCCTGACTTTATGGTGACCTTGGGGTCGTTCCTAGTGTCCTCTGGTTAGGCATTCCTCTTTGAAATAGCCTTGGAAAGTCCAAAAATAAGCAGGTATGTCATCCACTGTTGAAGGAGAGATGGTACCCAGCAGTTCCTGAGCATCCCTTCCTGTACTGGCTTTCTGGAACATTTTGGATGGTGGCTGGTCCTCACTGGCAGCATCTGTAGGGACTGTTTATGACAGTAATTTCTATCTATTTAGAAGAAAATACAATCATTTCGGAAAGGATAACGGACACCATGGTGATGCTCCCAGGACTGCTCCTGTGAGATACCTGTGGGGACTCCAGAAGTGCTGCAGGAGGAAGCAGCAATGCAGAAACCTCCCTTGCAGGTCTCACCTGCTGTTTCAGAGCACTTGGCCTGTGCATGAGAGGCTGTGGTTTTGTTATCCCATGCACTTGTGTTCTCCATCAGCACATCTCTCACTTGGGAAGCAACAAAAGCTGTAGCTGTGCAGCAGAGAATTCTCTCTGGAGTGCAGTGTGTAGGAGGCAGGAGAAGCTGCTCTGCTGTGTAAACAAGGCACTGTGAGCTGCTGCAGTTGTGTCTGTAGTTTTTGTCACAACAAAGCAGGAGAGCTCTGCTCACACCCTGCCCTCATGAGCAGAGGGGAATGGAGAAGGCACCACTGTCTGTTGAGTGCAATGTGTGAAGGGCTTGCCTTCACAAGGGACTGGTGTCTGCAAAGTCTGTCCCCTAAAGAGGGTCTGCTTGGACCCCCTCTGCCTGTTTACCTGCCTTTGCTACCTCACACAGAATCACAGAATGTTAAGGGTTAGAAGGGACCTTGAAAGATCATCTAGTCCAACCCCCCTGCCAGAGCAGGACCACCTAGAGCAGGTCAGACAGGAATGCGTCCAGGCAGGTTTTAAATGTCTCCAGAGGAGACGACTCCACAACCTCTCTGGGCAGCCTGTTTCACTGCTCTGTGACCCTCACCATGAAAAGCTTTTTCCTTAAATTTCTTTGGAATCTTCTATGCTCCGGTTTGCACCCATTGCCCCTTGTCCCTCCTGCTCTGTCCTTTGTGTCTGCCTGGCTGCAGCAATGCAGGGACGGGGACAGTGCAACACCTTTGTGCAGGGCAGCCCTTTCTCAGCACAGCCCTTATATGTATGAAAGGTGATGTCCGTGCTTTGAATTATTCTTTAAGGTATCGGGTAAGGCTTGAATCTGACTTATAAAAGACATCTCGGAGGTTGGGTTTTGTGGGCTTTGAGGTGTGGTTTGTTTTTTTTTCTGAAGGGATGTGAGATGAAAAGCCTTAACTGACCCACCCTTCAGCTGCCCACAGCCATGCTTTAGAGCCTGTATTTGCCTAGGGTTGGTGCTTGGAGGAGGAGGCAGCTTGCTGCCTGCTCCTGGTCTGCACCAGCCCTACCTTGGTTTGCTTGTGGTGATTCCAAGTTCTTTCTCACCCTGCAGTATTAGGGACATGTCTGGAGCAGCACCCTCTGGCATGTGGCAGGGACTTGATCACACCAGAGTGTCTGGAGGGGTTGGTTGCCACCCAAATGTGGGACACAGCATACGGGACTCCCCTTTCTCATGGTGCACTGAGCTGTTACTGGAGCAGAGGCAGCAGAGGCCATTAGTATGCTGGGCTGGCAGCTTGCCGGTGGGTGTGGAAGCCCACACAGCCTTTATTTTTGTTGCCTGTGTCACATGAACACCACAGATGATGTTATCGGATTGGTCCCTCCAAGCTATTTCTGCATTGATCTGTGTGTGTGTGTTTGTGTGTGTGTGTTGGAGCCTCCCCTCTGCCCTGTGGGTCCTGGTGAGCATTGCAGGGCTCTGCTGCTCTGCTCACCGATGGCTGTGTAGGTGGGGTGTGGATGGGTGCTCCTTCCAGGCACCTCCAGCTCCATGTAAGCTGATGGGGGCTGGGCTGTTTTCAGAAGCCACCTCTCATCTGTGGAGATGGTTTTTTGGGGGGATCAGGAAGTTTGTGAAGGAGGTGACATTTATTTTGTCAATTAAAAAGTCCTACCTGCTTTGAAGGCCTCCGAAATATAGGTCATTTATCCCTTTATTCTTGTACATTTGTATTCATGGGCTTCTCTGAATTACATTTTATTATTTAGTTTTTAAAATTGAATTTGGTGCAAATATTATTTCAGTCTACATTTCTCTTGGGATGTTGTTGGCACTTCTAATACTTATGGTCTGACTCCACTCCCATTATTTACCTCCTTATTGGCATAAGTGAAGCTTGTAAAGTTCAATTTCCAGGATTCTGATTTTGCTCAAGCTTGGGCCCCCTTTAGCATCTGACTCTGTGCTGTGCACTTAATGTGCCTGACCACATCTTGTTGCACGCTGTAGAAAGAGAGATGTGGGCTGTAATTACTTCTCCCCTAGGCTGCAGGAACTAGTTTTCATATTAATCCCACAGTAGTACTGAGTCACCAGATTTGTTAGAGTAGTGATTATTTGTGCCCAGGTTTAAGAATTGACACTTCTTGCTCTCTATTGTTTAGCTTTGTTTTTTTTCACTGAACATTTTCCTTCCACTTGGGAGTTTGTTCTTTCTTTTCTGTGGTTCCTCAAAATATCTTGGTGATTAAAACCTGGGTGAGGTCACCATGTGCATGGATGTTGGAAAGGCCCTGGGGAGTCCTTTCTTCTCCTCCCCACAGCATGTTTTTGTTCCTCTGACGTGCTTCTGTTACTCATGGACTATGCGTGCATGGTGCCTGCACAGCATTGGCCCCAGCAGTGATGGGGAAGATGTACATCGAGCACTGGTTCACAGAATCATAGAATGATTTGTGTTGGAAGGAACCTTAACGATCATTTAGTTCCAACCCCTCTGCCATGGGCAGAGACAGCTCCCACTAGACCAGGTTGCCCAAAGCCCCATCATTCATAGGCTTTTATACAGTTAGGAGGTTTACTGAGCCATGTCAGGTTCTTTCCCAGCAAGAAATTGAGCTTGTTGCATTTATTCCCTTTTATTTTACACCAGTGTCTTCACTGGTGTTGCTTAAACAGCATTAGGAGGCATCAGGAAATCTCCCTGGTTGTCTTTTGATGGTCAGAGATAGTGCCAGGGCAATCTTTTAGTCAGATATCAGAAGGATGTGCTGGATATATGGGGAGCAAGGACCTTCAATGAGGTCCTGCAATTCAGGCTCTTAACTGTCTGTTTGAAATTAATTTCAGGAGATATGTCTGAAAGTAAAGCTAAGAAGATTGAGATAAAAGACGTTGATGGGCAGACCCTGAGGAAGCTGATTGATTACATCTACACCGCTGAGATTGAGGTCACGGAAGAGAATGTACAGGTAGGTCTGGTTCAGCGGCGCCTGTAGTGAAAAGCTTGAAACTCAAAGGTACAGGTCCTTCAGGGGTGAATGAGCTCTTCAGGCTGCAGAAAATAAAAGGTTGAGCTTGAAAAGAGCTACTTCCAACCTCTGTTAGTCTTGAGGCACTTCACTGCTCTCCCCATGCTTAAGTCATGTTTCATTTAGCTTTTGCATTGAGCTCCTATAATGAGAGCAGGCATTTGCCTTCCAAGAAGCTGTGCTGACTTGTGGGTCAGTCTGTCGAAGGTCAGAATAGACTCAAACAAGCAGCAAGACAAACGTTGTTTTAAGGTCCTGGCAGAGGAATCCAGCTGTTAGTTTTTAAATTCTTCTGGGTAGTTCGAGTTGTTTGTCAGAGCTTTGGGTAGAATATATTGCTCAGATAAGGGCATTCTTCCTTTTTTTTTGTGTGTGTGCACTCCATCTATATTTCTTTGAGCTAAATATTTGTCCAGAAGTGGAACAAGTAATTGAAAGGCAGCCTACAGATAAAGCAGGATGCTCAGGAAGAGAGCATTTTGCTGTCATATGGCTGTGCTGCTAGTAAAGCTTTTTCCTTGATGCGACTTCTATTTGAGGTAAGAAAATGGCTGTGCACTGAGACACTGATTTCTGGAAGGGATGCTGGGAGCTCATGTGCAGCTGTGCTTTTTGGTTGGTCTCCATTTTTGTTTGCAAGTGGCGGTTTGAGTTTTTTTTTCTCTGTGATGTGGACTTTGGTCAAGGTAACTAATCTGGGTCTGATGCTGGAGAAAGAGGGGCAATACTGCTGTGTGTGTTCTGTTGACCTAATTAAGATGGCAGAATTAAACTGGTTCTGCCTGAAACAAGGTTTTTGCTGTGAATGGGACATGCTCTTCTGCTGCAGTGCCTCAGGAAGGGTACAGGTTCTCACTGACCTGTCACTCTTCCTGAGTGAAAAATCCTGAGCTGTGTCAACTCTGCAGTCTAAGTCATGACCCAAGCCTGTGGGTGCCTCTTGCCCCTTTTGCCCTCTGGTTTTACAAACCTGACTTTCTGTCACGTTCTCAGCCTGACAGTTGTCACAGTGATAGGAGTGTGGGCCCTGGTTGCCCCGTGGTGAGGCTGAAGACCAGCAAGTAGATGTTCAAGGGGTTCTTACAGCAAAGAAGCTGAGACCCAAACCCCACTGTGGGGGCACTAGCTGTGTGCCACATAGTCCACACTTAGTTGCAGTGTATAGTCAGGATCACCAGGAGCTGAGATAGAACATTACTTCAGTGAGGCACTGGGCAGCAATTACTTGAACCTCTGGGATCTTACATTGCTGGAGGAAAAATGACATTTATGTGCTTTCAGGCTGGTCCCTTTTCCCATGAGAAATGTGAAGGCTGTATCCATGGGCTTTCTGAAACGCGTGCTTTCCTTCTGTGCTGCTGGTTGTTAGGTGGCCCAGAAGCACCCACTCAGCACGTGGGATGTGCTGAGCTGAGAATGCCATCTGGTGTGCTGGCCCCAGTCAGTCTGCCTTGAATGAAGCTTGCTTGAAGCGACTCCATGCGCTCTGGCTGTTTTCCCATGAGAGCATTTCAGTGCTTGAGTGCAGCTGCACCTGGGAATGAGCAGCTGGAGAGCCAGCCCAGTCCTGCTCTGTGCTGGCAGCATGGGCCTGCCCAGAGGGTCTGTGAAGAACTCCAGATGTTACCTTTTCTGAGCAACCAGAAAGCTGTCTGGTTTAGTGAAACCTAAGCAAAGCCTACGTTCTGTGGCCTAGTGATTACAAAGAGTCAAAGTAAGAGCCCTGTGTATATTTTAGATTCCATCTCTCAGACAGTGAGATTAAGAAAATCTAAATTAGGTGAATATTGAGGTTTGGACATAGTGGTTTTTTTCCTAATCTAGTAAAGCAGGTCCTTTTACTATAGGATTTATGAAAATAACCATTCTATGAATAACTCAGGCTGGAGGTAAATTAATTCATGGGAGCTAAGAAATGAAGCTGATCTAAATGATTGATTAACTGAGTAGTTGAAATTGTATTATGTTTTAAAAATGTCCATGCTGAAAATGTTTTATCAAATTTAATGTAATTTTGTGATGAAACCAATACAAAGTTTAAGGAGAAATTTCCATCCTGTTGCTGGGTGTTTTACCCCTGAATCAACCACCATAAATAGGTTAGAAGAAAGGCTGAGAAAACTGGATTTGTTCAGCCTTGAGAAGAGAAGGCTTAGGGGAGACCTTATTACCATGTGCCAGTACAGGAAAGGTGGCTACCAAGAGGATGGGGACTCCATTTTTAGAAGGAGTCCTGTGGAAAAGACAAGGGGTAGAGGGTACAAGTTATGCCTGGGGAGATTCTGATCAGACTCCAGAAGAAAATTTTTCACCATGAGAACAATTAGACATTGGAATAATCTGCCAAGGGAAGTGATGGATTCCCCTACACTGGACAGTTTTAAGACTCAGCTTGACAAGGTGCTGGGCCATCTCATTAAAAAAAAATAAAATATATATATATAGGGAGAGGGGACTAGATGATCCTTGAGATCCCTTCCAACCTGGTATTATGTGTATTCTATGTTAATATTCACCCACAGCCACAGGCAGAAAAGTTTACAGAAAAGAATATTGTGCGATTTGTTGGGAAAGTTCACAGCAGTGAAGGCAAACAACAGGAACAACAAAACAATCTCCTTGCAGTCTCTGGTTTGGATTAGCTGTGTCAGTCTTAGGAAGAAGTGAGCAGCTTTGGTACCTTTGCCTTATCCCATCCTGCTGCACAGCTTTTTGTCAGCCCTTCAGCTGAAGGGATGCCTCGAGTAGCCATCTGCATTGTTTCAGGAATGCTCCTTCACAGTCTAGCTTGAGCAGGGTGAGATCCTTCCCAGCAGGTATCTGCTGAGGTCTCCTATTGCCATGTCATGTTTGAACAGCTGGAAGAAGCAGTTTCTGGGTATAGGTACCAAATAATTTCATTGTAGATACTAAAAGAAAAAGGTTTGATAAGTGGCATTAATGAAACAGATGCAGCCAAGCTACCAAAACATGTGAATAAATGAAAAGACAGTATCTTGTCTGTGAGCAAAATAAAATGAGAGCAGAACTGAAATGAGAAAAAGACGAGCAGCAACGGTGACATGAAGTTCAGGAATGAGTGTTCCCAAGTGTACTCAAATGCTGAGAGGTGCCCAGCATTTCACAATGACCCTTTTCACAGTATTTTTGTTGTTTCTTTTCTAACAGAAACCTGTCTTTTTCACTTTTGTAGGCCTGGTGTGGTGTTCAGGAAGCAAGACTTTTTTTCTAAGCATGTATTTTTGTAGCTGATTGTCATTTCATTGCACAAAGTGGTTTGGCTGTTTTTTTTTTTTAGTTTTGTTTTGTTTTTGTTTGTTTATTTATTTGTTTGTGGTTTATTTATTTAAGGAAGGATGTGTGTAGAAAGAGTGAAGGCTGCACAGTCAGTTCCAGTCATCGTCTGTAGTGAATAACTGGGAGGGTTCATGCAATTTCTCCTCAGCAGTATGTCCTAAATGAGCAGGTACAGGGGGTTTTCAGTCTACCTGAACTCCACAGAGGAGAGCACTGTGCCCATATGGGAGCAAACACTCCTTTTGGGAGTTCATGGGTGAGAATTACCATGACAAATGCAATCCTGCTTTATGTATTGGATCTTTGTTTTTAGAGTGAGATTTCAAGGTGATGTGGATGCAGTACTAGGCAAGCTCAGGGATTACGGTTGATAGAGGGCCTTCTGTGTTGAGCAGCATTTTGCCTCTGAGCACATGTTTGGGATTTAACCTCCTGCTTGTTTGGAAGGCCTGGAGCAGAGGAAAAATTTCTGTCTTCAGTTCAGTCATGTAGTCTCAGGAAAAGCCATCCTGGGAATTCTGTCCCTGCTGCCTTCTGTTCTTCTTCTGTTACACCCTGCATCAAGGTTGGCTGTAAAGATTCACATGCATGACAAAAAGATCTCATTCATTTGAAGGTGAAGCTTATTAAATTTAGTTAGAAAAAAGTTTCCTATGCATTTTCTGTGAAAGCAAGGGAAACTAAAGTGTGTTCAAGAAGTTCACAGATGCTCGTATGTAGCTTTGGTTGGTTTTTATGGAAACCACATACATATGTCAGAGAGCACAGGTTCTGCTGCTCTGTTCCTGAACAGAATGCTGGCGCTTCAACATACCAATTCCTTGATTTTTTTTTTCAGTTAGCTCTTGATCTTGCAGCTGACCTGGCTGCATTGCTGCTCACTTTCCAACACTCATATGAAACCTACCAGCTCAGAAAAGAGCAAAGGATGAAAAGTCCAGTGATGAAGAAGAGGTTCAACATGGTATCCTTGAGCAGAGCTAAATGAAGAATTTCAGGAGGAGGCCTGGACCTCTGGCTGTAGACAGTGAATGCAGTCCCTCTTCAGTGTGTCCCACCTGTCCATACTGATGGCACTTAATCATGTGCAGGCAGCCTTTGACCTGCCCTCCCAGTTAAGTAAGTCATGACCATTAGGGTTGTAATGATTCCCCAGGAAAAATCCTGATTAACTTGTTTTCACAATTCAATTCTTAAGACTGAGGTGCAGCGCACAATGGGTGACATGTCCTTGTACACGACCACAGTTCGAGATGTGGCTCATCTAGAAAGAAAGAAATCTGAAATCAGCCATCTGGAGGAAACAGATACTGAAACTGTCAGCTTTGTGGTCATAGTAATTGTAATAAAACATGTCTCGAGAAGGGAAGAAGAAAAACTTTGCTAGAAGCTGTAGCATTTCCTTTTCAGAAGCGTACTTTCCCTTGGGCCTTAGGACTTCACAACAAGGAAGGAGAGTGTCTGTCACAGATGCAGTTGTGATAATAAAGGGGTGGTAAGTGGGTCAGTTCATCTCCCTTCTCCTGTTCACTCCAAAAGCTGCAACTATAGGAGGTGCAAGTGCAGGGTGAGGCACAAAGCTTTTCAGCTTAGCTTTAGGAGGTGCAATAAATCAGTGCTACCTTCCTCCCTGGAGGAAAAGCTACTTGCCACATATTGACCACCTGGAGTGCTGGAAAGCCCTGGTCAACAGCAGGGCTGACTTCTCTTGGGGGGTTACCACAGTTGGGCTGGGGGCCCTTCCTAGGCCTGCAGAATGTCTTTTAAATCAGATTGGCCTAATAGAAAGGTGAGGAGAAACTTGCAGATGTGGCACCAGAGCACTATACTGTGTCTCCTCATTTTTATCCCATTGTTTAATCAAAGGATGATGTATCTGCACTGTACAGAGTAGCTGGAGAAGGTAGATCAGGAAGAAAGGTGCCAGCTGCTCCTTTGTTTACTCCGTCACCTCTACATCCCTTGTACTTCTCATGCCTGCTCTTGTAGAGGTTTTGTGGCTCCCTGATCCTGTCACACATGCTTCTGCCTGGGCTGTTTCACCCCAGGTGCAGCATTTAAGTAGAAGCAGAGTTGTTCACCCTCTGCACTGCCTGGAAGCAGTTGGGGAGTGACAAAGCCTGATTGCCTTCCTTGCACCGAAAAGCCACATTACAGTAATGTAGTTGTATCTCCACTACTTGTGCAGGTCAGAGCTTTTCATTTTAAACTGAGTATTTAACCTGCCTTGCAAAGACAAAATCTGCTTGTTACCCTGGTTGTGGGTTCCCCTGGGAGAGTGCACTGGATCTGTCTCCCTCTTTGGGCAGATGTGCAGCCCCAGCTGTGGTCCTGGATGTGCTGCTGAGGATTACAGCCAGTACTCGTATTTGGCTTCCAATTTGACAAAAGCTGCTTATAAGCTTTAATATATCTCCTGCCTGGGGAAATGCTTCTCTCCCAGTTTTGCAGAGGAGAGGAATGGTGTAAGTTAACTTTTGGCCAATGTTACCTGGAAGGCTGTGTCAGAGCAGGGAACTAATGCCAGCATTAACGCCCTGCCTAGTAAATGGACCTTATAGCAACACAGAGCACTTTTGTCTGGAAGATGTTTCTAGTTCAGAGACATCAAAGGTTTATGAAAGCATTTAATTGCAAAGGCAGTGTTGTGTAAAACTGGAGATTGGTACAGAGTCTGCAGAGTAAGAGAGCACAGCTGGTGAACTAGACAGTTATGGCCATAAATATATATACACACACACATGCACCATAGATGAGATTCTGGACTTTTTAGCAAAGTAGTCAGTCTTAGTAGTATTATCAGATAATTTTGACATAGTTTCAGAAGACAGTTGGGTTTTGGTATGGAGGCTCATCTGGTAGCGAAGCCAGCTCTCTGTAAATCATTCACACTACTTGGAGTTCAACTATTAAGAGCCATCTCCAGACCCAAGTGAGTAACTTGCCTGGATATTAATGGGGTTGTGGTTTGGTCCTGCTTCATGTTTAGGCAGGGCATTTCCTCTTGTTATTTCTAAAGGAAACAGACTTCGTGCTAGCGGATATCCTTTGCTTGCTTTTCACCTTTGCTGGTAAAAACAAGATGAGTGGCGAGATGTTGAGCTGGGAAATAAGAAAGAAAAAAATGAACTCATCTCTTGATAGGCTATTTATAGCTCACTTCTGAAAAGTCTTATATAATAATGCCCCTTTGCTAATAACTGCAGCGGTGAAATGCTCCTTCTACGCTGTCCTCTAATGCCAGCATGAGGTTGTAATAGCAGCACTAGGATGTCCAGGGGGCTGTCACGTGTGGGTAGGTTAGTGATGGCAGTGAGTACCTTCTGCTTTAGAAGCACAATCCCAAAACACTAAAGGTAAGCAGCCCACATGTATTTACAGGCAAGCACATTGGGTGAATGGGGGTGCATGGAGGAAGCTTCAGCCAGAGATGGTTTGCAGGGAGTCTGACTTCACTGGCAACCTTTAAGCAGCTCAACTGCTTGCCTTTCAAATGCTTTAAGGAGATGTTTCAGCTAGATAGAAATTGGTTCACAGCTAGGTTTCAAAAATGTGAGAGCACTGCTATCTTGATTTAATCAAAACCACAAACTAATCTCCTCCTGGCATCAAGAGACTTAGGCCAAAATGGGCTCTCAGGTTAACTGATTTCTTTTTTTCTTTATTGTTGCCTGTTGGGGCGGCTGCTTGGCAGCAGTCCCACTCCATACAGCTGGGCTGGAGCCGGAATGCATCAGTGGTTTAGAAAAGACCTGGGGCAGGTTGTGAGTGTCCTACCCTGATGTGGACTGGGACTGTGAGGGCAGGACAGGGAGGGAGCATCTTTTTCCCTTCCCTGCCATTGAGATCCAGGGATGTGAATGCTACTAACCTATTTGTTTTATTTAACAGCCACTTGTTTTGGGTTTTTTTTTTAGTTGGAAGTAATTTTTTTAAAATCTGTGCTCAGATGGTGAGCACAGATGTACAGTTGGAAGGACATGTGTGGAGCAGCCAGAGCTACAGAAGAGCTGGTATAAGACACGTCTGCAGCTGCTGTAAGACATAAGAAAGGAAGTAGCTGATGTCATGGGTTGTAAAATCCTGACCGACTTTATTTTCTACTTCCTGGCCCACTCACTGGCCTCAAAGATGGTTTTCCTAGCAGATGTCACATTCCTGATCCACTTTTGTCTCCCTTTTCTGCACTTAATTTTGTAGATACAAAGCAGTACCTCATTTTCAGATGCAGTCATGAACCACAAGCATCCACAGCATTTTGAGGGAGTGAAGATGAGAGCTGTTGATTTAAATAGTTGGCCCCGTCTTTCCTGAGAGCCTTGATGTCACTAAAACCTGACTGAGCTTCTGTGGTCTCCCTCTCTTATGCAGCAGCTTGGGCACCCTGCTCACAAACTAATATGGCTTTGTTGGAAATAAGAAAGTTAGAAGTTTTGAGCAGTGCTGGGCTGCTGTGGGCTTTGAATGTGAAGGTAATGCATGTAAATAACATAAAGCTCTTCAGGGGAAAAAAAAAAAATAGAAAAAAATCTGTGTGCAGGTCCTACCTGCAGCAAAGCCAGAAATCAGGTGCATCTGTGGTTGCTTGTGTTTTGTCCCCCCTCTACCTGCCCTGAGGTCTTGTGCAGAGAAGATGTGAGAAGAGCTCTGCTTTTAGCCCAGCATGGGGTAGACATTTCCATCTCTTAGAGCACAGGTGGTGATCTTCTGCAGACCGATAGTGCTAAAACTTCAACCTTCCTTCTTGCACCCCACAGAGATGTGTCCCTGTCTGAAGGGAAATTGCATCTAATTTGTGCAAGCTGCAAGTCAAACTTTCTTTGTTGCTGACTCTTAATTCCCCTTTCTTGTCTTTGCAGGTGTTGTTGCCAGCTGCTAGTTTATTGCAATTGATGGATGTTAGAAAAAACTGCTGTGACTTTCTTCAGTCCCAGCTGCACCCCACCAACTGCCTTGGAATCCGAGCGTTTGCCGACGTGCACGCGTGTACCGAGCTGCTGCAGCAGGCCAATGCCTATGCAGGTGAGGGAAGGGCTCATCAGTTTGTTTGAGTTAAACCTGCTTCCAGGTACCACGACTCATAGGTTGAGCAAGATCAGCTCATCCTGGTTGGTCACTTCATGCTTCTGGTATGAGAACAGGGAAGGGAATACTTTATTGGGTTGTAGACGTGTAACTTTGTGTAATACTGAAAATTGTGACATGTGGTTTGGTCACAGGGGAATACCTAAGGAGGTTAGAAAACCTGATCCTCTGGATCTTGGCCCACAAAATAGTTCCTTAGTATGTTCCTAGTAATCTTTTTTTACTGCCTGTTCAACAGCACGGTATCGGCACATTGGTGTCCTCCTTGTGTACACGGGCCCGTGAGAGCAGGAGTGAGGTGCTGGGGATTTGTGCATTCTAGGAGTAAATGTCACTGCTCAAAGTTAAATCTTGTGGACGGAAATGGGAACACTCACCTAAAATTATCATGCAGTTTGAGCCTCTCCTCTGTAGAGCAATGGCCACATCCTGCAAGGGTAGACAGACTCTTCTTTCCTCGAGAGTGGCTGTGTTTGGCTGCAATACGTAGGAAATGTTTTTCACCATTTCTCCTCTACATCATAAATGTAAAACTGTTCCAAGTAGCCCCACACTCTTAATTCCCTAGCTCTTTCCAGTCTCCTCTGGCAGAGTTGCCCTTGACCTTTTCTTGGGAGAAGCTGGTAGTTTTCTCTACTCAGTTTGCTTTTCTGCCTATTTATGTAGGGAAAAATACACCTGCTGTCCCCCAGAGCACCTGCTCCATCCAGCAACATTTTCTTTGGTATGCTTTTGTCCTTAATTGGACCATCAGTAGGCTCAGTGTAATAAAAATGTGCCCACCAAGTCCTCTCCTATTCTGCAAATAAAACCTTTTTCAGCTGCTCTGGCTGTATTATCCCCTGGAGGAAAAGGTACCCTGGAAGGAATGGTTAATTGTATAAAGGCTTTCTTGTAATATCTCATTATCCTTGCTTCCAGGCCATGTTTAATCTTTAACCCAACAAGCAGTGCATTCACTGTATATTTGTTTGGTTGTTTGGCAATTAGAAAGTCTGCTTTGTTGTTTTATTGGCCTTCATAAGTCCCGGTTAGTACAACAGCCCATGTAATGTTAATGGAACTCCATTAATAAAAATGCCATTAAAATTCTTTTCACTGTGTTGTTTATGTAACAGTGTTAAACCAAGACACAAGTCCCCAGTCTCAAGAGTCCATGAGTGCATGAGCTCAGTTGCTTGAGAAATGCTTAATTCTGGCCAATGGATAACTTTAGTAGGTGGACAAGCCTTCTTGATGCAGGCACAAGTTGCTTTATTGAAATCTGTAACTATTTTTACTATTTTCCAAATAACAAGAGATCAGGTATCTTTCTGCTGCCAGATGCTAGTCCAGAATGAATAGGAGATTTCGTCCAGAAGTCATGAGTGCATCCAGCTTACTGTGTGGGGAGCATTTCCTGCTTCACAAGTATTTAAGGCCAGAAGAGTTCATTAGATCTTATATCCAGCATGCCAGAGTGTTAAACTTTATCCAGATACTGATATTTTTAGTCACAGCCTTTGGCTTAGCTGTGATGTTTTAGTCCTCATTAGACCAAGTAGGGTCTGTGGTTGGGGAAGCTTCAGTGCCTTCTGCAGCACAGGCATTGGTAAGGAGATGTTTGGGTATCATCTCCAAAGAGCTCCTCTCTGGAAGTTATGCCAGTTTGTGTCCCTGTGGTGCTGCTTTTTGGCGGGCAAAGCATTTTGCAGCTGTGAAAAGTGGAGGCAGATATTGCTATCGAGGGAGCTCCTTAAATACGTGAGTGTCAGCTTCTAAAAGCTAAAGGATTAGAGCTTCAAAAAGGCTGCTTCAGATAAAGTGTCCAAGATTCATATTTCTGTATTTCATCCAAAGATAAATGGGACTTGGCAAATGAGAGATGAGATTAAATTGGCCTGAATATCTACCAAATGCTTGCGAAACTAAAAGTGCCTGCAACTAACAACAATTTTGACCTAGAAATTATTTTTTAGAAGGTAATTCTCTCCTAGTACCTTTTGGCTAGATGTGAATCTTGACAGATTTCATGGAATGATTTGGGTTGGAAAGGACCTTAAAGATCATCTAGTTCCAACCGACCTGCCACGATGACCCTTGCAGTGTTTGATGATCCTTTTTGGACCTGTATTGCAGTTGATGAAAATTCTTCCAGTTTGGGTTTATAAGCAGTGATGTGTGTTTTGTTTTGAAGTGCTTCTAAAGTTGCAGCGTGGAGGCATTTGGAAGCAAAAAGGTAGAAAAAGAAATTTAACATTAAATTTACACATTTTTGGGGAAAGATGGAAAAGATGAAAGGAGAGCAGGAGAACTGATGCCATGTGCATGCTTGGGACAAGGGTCCCCATGGCTCATTTCTCAGTGTGCCCCCTTGCACATGCAGGTCAGCTGGATGCCCTGGGATCTCTCACCCTTTGCTGCTGAGTGTATGCACCAAATGGACTGTTTGGCTGAGTCATGTTAAAGATGAACATTCTGCTGATACCAAGGATGATTGCAGGAGTCTCTCATGCAGCTGTCGAGTGGTTCTGATTCTGTCTAACTTGTTGAAGTGGGCAAGAACTGAATCTGGAGGTGGCCAGGTTATTTACTACTTGGGAAAGGCATCAACACTTTTCTCATTTGTCACTTCTAATTGTAGCTGCCACTGGAAGGCACTTACTGGCTTTGCAGAAAGTTAAGTTCCTGTTCAACAGCATTTATGGAAGTGTCTCATGAGGTTTGTGTTACTTGAAATAACATCAGATTTCTTTAACCTGCTCTGAGACCTTTTCTTTTCTGTTCCAGTGTGCAGTCGCAGCATGGTGTTCACCTCGGGGCTCAGAGCAGTGATAATAGCAGTTCTCTGAATGCTGTAGTCCTTCCATTGACCTAAAGCATGGATTTCATTATAATTTTCTGTTCTGCCTTTTCATTTGTTGAACAGAGCAGCACTTCCCTGAGGTGATGCTAGGAGAAGAATTTCTTAGCCTTAGTCTGGACCAGGTTTGCAGTTTAATATCAAGTGACAAGCTCACAGTCTCCTCTGAAGAAAAGGTACAGTAAATTGTATAGCAATGGTGAATTTAAGAATGCTGGAATGTTTCTAGATCTTACATTGGGAACTGTTCTCATGTTATGCTCTTTAGGGGCTATTTGCCAACAGAGATCACATGGAAGGGAAAATTAAAAATAATGTGAATCCTAAAAACACATAAAAATGACCTTCACTTGGTTGTTCTTTGAAGGAAGTAATGATTCTCAGATACATATCACTTCCAAAAGCCCTGGGGCTCAGAACTGAATACCTTCCCTCTCTGGAAAACTAGGAACCTTCCACATGCTGTTGTGTAAAGCTCTTATTACCTGCTGTAAATCTTAAAAAAAAAAAAAAAAGGTGAATTTCATTAGGCCAGGGAGGAGTATTGGCTTCTGTTGCATGTCAGAACAGCTAAAGGAGACCAGCAACCAAAAAGAAGGAAGGTAACATTTTTCTAGTATCATCAGTGTTTTTAATAGAAGAGGAGAAAAAAGACCCTGGCTGATGTTGGTTTTGTGATTTGAAATGTTGAGCACATCTTGTGTAGTCTGTAGTCCTGGGAAGGAGAGTGACCAATGGTTACAGTGCTTGGTGATCAGCATGCCCAGCCCTTTCTCTGGTGTGGGCTTCTTGTGTGACCCACAGCAGGTTTCTGGGGACAGGTATGAGCCTTGAATCGTCTAGCTCACCTCTGAACCATTGCTATGGGGAGATGGACTATGAGGAAGACTACAGGAGAGCTAGAGGATTGACTCATAACTTCTGGACAATTATCAGATGCCTGCATTTTGGTGGGATGAGGCTGGACATGGGTGCACTTGGTGCTGCTGATCTGTACTGGGCTGGTCAAGCTGCACATCTAGGTGTGTGCATCTGTCCTGCTCAGCCCCTCTGGACTGCAGACATGTGGGTGCATGGGTACATAAGGACTGTAAAGCTTGCTAGAAAGACTGCACCACGTGGGGTGTGAATGCAGGGGTGCTTCATTCAGATCCCGAGTCAGCAAACTGGGAGACTTCAGGAGTGTGCTTCTGCAGGAGTGGGGTAAGCGTGGGTGTCTCAGCAGGGTGCTGCAAGGTGCCACACAAGCAGGGCCAGAAAGGGAAAAAACAAGTGCCGTGAGCTCACAGCAGAATTGCTTTGCATCAGCCAAGCAGCCTTCAAGGGAAGTGCAAGTTTAGTAACCAATTTTTTCCACTCCTGTGCAGCATTGTTAAAAAGCTTTTATTGGCCTTGTGCCCAGAGAAATCAAAGTACTCCCTCCCTCATCTCAGCTTTCTACAATCAAAACCAGTATTTCTTTAGCTGATTGTAAAAGTTCAGAATGCAAGGCAGTGGAAGGAAATGTAAGCAAAAGCTGCATATTCAAAATAACTGATATAAATAACAGGAGAGAGGCAGAGAATGGAATTGGAACATAAACATGAAAAACCAGTGCTGGAGTCCAAAGAAGTGCTGAAAATTGAGGACAGACTTGTAGGCTGCTGTTTTATGTTAGCTTCATGACAGATAAGCAGATTTCCTGACCTTTATTGTTCTTATCTGCTAATGCAAGAGATATATCTCATAGAAATAACCTCACAATATGTGTGTATATATAAACAAATGTGTGTAGATATCTATCCATACACACACACATACGATAGTTATATAACTATATAACTATTTTTAAGCAACAAGATGTAAACAGGCAAATACTTCACACATTTGAGAGCTGAATTGTCACAGCCAGGTTTCACAAGAGGCTTTCTTGTTCCTGTCCATACCGTGTCTCATATGTGTACTGCACCTGATGAACCAGAGCATTGCTGTCTCTGCATCACTGGCAAGTGTTATACCTGAATCCTGCTAGGGCCAGGAGGTAACAAAAGCCAGGGAGGGAAGTATTGCTCTTAAAATGTTTCAAGGCACATGCCCCCAAGAGCTTGTGTGTTCTCCCCTTCCTCTGCCATCCCCCAGATAATACCAACTGGACTCATATATTGTTATCTCCACAATTTTTGGCATACTTATATCTGTAGGCCATTAGGACTACAGAAATTGTCTGCTACTATGGAAATCTATTTTTAATTGTGAAATGGTGACAACGTTTCCCCATTATTCAAAGAATATTCTCCTTTCTTTCCCTCTCCCCTTTGCTGGTGCCAGCTGCTGCAGATGCACAGGCACTTTTGGCCTAGGGCAAAGGTTTATTTTGGTCTCTGCCTGCTCTTTTTGCTGTAGCTGAGTACTTTGAAGACAGTTTTATCAATGCTTTCTGTACCTGACCTAATTGGCAAAATTTAACAGTGTATGCAAGAAAGGAAAACTGTAAAAAGTGATGTTTATTCTTATTTACTAATGGCATGTGAAATGGAGGGGCTTCCTGCCAACTCGGAACAGGGACAAAATAAATTTTTTAAAGGATTGGGATTTTGGGCTTGAGGGTTTTACACAGAGTCCAATAATTGATTCATTGCCTCATGCCACCAACATGCAGCTGAAGCTGATGCACAGTTTGGTCCTCGCTCCTGGGAGTATCTTAACAACTGGAGTTTTGGCTGAAGAGGCTGAAAAAACATCTGGGCTTGCTCTTTGCTTATGTAGTGTGCAGAAGGTGAATAGTCCAGGCTTTATCCTCCTACTCCATATAGAGTGGGAAATCTGCTCGGGACTGCTCCTACAGCAAGGCAGGTGTCAGCCTGTGCCTTTGCTCTAAAGAAAGCTGTGTGGGGAACGGCTTCAGCAGCAGGTTGGGAAAACCCTCCTCCCAGGGGAGCAGCAGCAGCTGCTCGGGGTCTGCAGCAAGCACACCGTGCGGAGGGGAGGGCATGGCAGTAGTGGAAACAGATGTGTCCTTTAAATAGAGATATTGCTGGATTATGATTTTTCCCCCTTCTTATAAAATTAGTATTGGAGCCAACAGAGGGTGCCAGAATCTGATTTTTAAAACATTTCTGTTATTTTTAGAGTAGGCACAGCAGGGTGGCTTTGGTGATGCCTAACTTTGGAATGGTCTCCAGCAGCGAGGAAGCAGTTTATTCCTTGTGCACATTTGCTTTACCTTCCTTTAAGACTTATTCACGATCATCTTGGTCAGTAGCCAGGCATGTCCAGTCCTGTGACCTGTTCTATAGCTCAGCATTTGTGCAGAAGAGGTTAAAAAGGAGGAAAAGCATGTTTGTTGGCTAAACATTTGCTTCTTACTCCTTCCACACTCATTTGCAATTAATATCACAACCTAGTTTCTGCTTTAAAAGCCTTCTAGCCAAAGTGAAATTGTTTATTTATTTTCATTTAAAAATACTTAAAGGTTCCACAGGAGTTATTCTCCTCTGCGTCTGCTGGAGTTTGATTACACGGCTTCCTGTTGTGGTGCTTAAATCCTCATCACAGTGTCCTGAATTCCAAACAGTTCAGCAGGAGCATTTGTTGGCATAGGAAATGAGGCTGGTGCTTTACTGCTTATAAAAAGTATCTAGTTTAAAATAAAATATAAAATATTATATATATATATATAAACCCCTTTCTGCTCTGCCCCTTCTTTGCAGGAGGACATCTCTGCCAGTGCCTCCTACAAATTCATTTGCCAGCTACAATTAGGGGCAGAGAGAGATGGTGCCCTCAGTTCTGGTTGATTTTGTCAAATTAATGACCTTGGACCAAACAAAACGGTTTCTTGGGAAGTGATAGGAAGGATGGAAAGGAAGAAAAAACTATCTGTGCAAATTGGCCTGACCATTTGGTGACCCCAGAGAGAAGTTGAAACCAAGCACACTAGCTGAGTGTACTGGGGCAAAGAGCCAGCGATGCATTTTGGGGGGTGGGGTCTGTGGGAGAGGGCTGTGCTCAGTGTCTTTTGTGTCCCCCCCACGTACCTAGGCAGTCATAGCACTTGGGGAATTTTGCCCCACAGATGTGGGTTAAGGGTCAGAATTTAATTCTGACTCAGTAGAGAAACTCCACTGCAATGATCCAGATCCTGCTGTGCAGCATCTGAGACTGCACCAGCCCTTCCTTTTGCTTTGTGAGGTGTTTCAAGAAGTCTTTCCCACTCCCAGTGACATTTTTAGGCCGTTCTTCTGGGAGGAGTGAGGCTCACTGTTATATAAGCACATGCATATTCATGGAGGAGCCCACATAGGACGCTTCTGCTCAGGTCTGTTCCTTGTGCAGGGCTCTGTGGGGCTCCTGTTGCATGGGGCTGTTTATGAACAGTTTGTCACAGAGTCAAAGTTTGGATGCTTATCTGAACTGGTTGGATCTGGGAGTACTGCATTTTGGTTCAGCCCAGAAGTCCAGCATGCCCTTGTTTCCCAGCTGGCGTATCTGAGTATTTTTAGCAGTGAAATGTGTGCAGTGCAGAGGCTCTGCAGCTGCAGGCAGGAATTTTCCTGTGCATGTGGTGAACTTGTCCTGAAAACTTCTTGGTTGGTTGGTTGGTTTTTTGTGTGTGTGTGTGTGTNCAGACTCCTTCAGGAGGGGAGATCTCTGTTATCAGGACTAATCATTGTGTCTGATTTAATGAATAATGTGCAGTGCAAATGTCAATGGGCTAATTAAGTTTCCTGGCTTCCTTCCAGTACTAATGTCCAAGAGGTATATATATGAATGTCCTGGGCATGCACTTAGCTTTGAGAGTGATACAGCACACTTAGATGTGAAGCTGCTTGTTAATATGCATGGTCAGCTCACCTCTTTGCTATGGTGGTGCTTGTGCTCTGTGCATAGTCACAATTTTTTCATCTGTTTGATACAGATCTTGAACCTCCTTCCTTCAATATTGTAAACTCAAAATGCTTCTGATTTTGGCTGGGTGTGTACGAGCAAATTCTCTCTTCTCCCTTTAATTGTACGTTATCCATGTAGGTCTTTGAAGCAGTTATTTCTTGGATAAATTATGAGAAGGAGTCTCGCTTAGAGCACATGGCTAAGCTGATGGAGCATGTTCGCCTACCCCTTTTGCCCAGAGATTATCTTGTACAGGTTAGTCTGCAAATAAGTAATTAATACTTGCACTTAAGCTGCTGGCAGCTCCTTAATGGCTTGGCTGTTTGTGTCTGAGGTGGGTAGTTTGGCACGTTGCTGAGTCTATACACATGGGAATAAAAGGAAAAACTGAAATCAATGTGTGTGTGCAGAACCCTTCTTGTAAATGTGACCTATGCTCTGCCAGGCAGTGCTGAGACTGGAGCTCCTGGCCTTCTTGGTGGAAACATTTAGAAGTTAATATCTTGGGATTTTTGACCCTGAACATATTCAGGTGGTGGGGTTACAGTTTAGCTTGGTGAAAACATACCTCGTGTGTTAACTTTGGCTTAAAATGTGTTTTGTACATAGAGATGGGTCCGTGTGACTGGCAGGTGAGGTGCTCTCTGACTTAGCTTGACTTACAGATTGTTCTTCACAAGGTAATTCCTGGGATTTGGGCCTTGATAATGATCTGAGAATGTCCAAAGAAGTGGTTGGCATATGGGCTCTTTGACTACTGTGCTGTCATCAAGTATCTAAAAAAACCCAATACAATTGAAATAAAATTGGTATTGACAAGATGAACCCATCATGTATTATTTTCTTCTGATTGAGTAAAAGATACTGCTTCTCCTTAAAAATTTTGACTCAAAAGAAATTACTCTTTGTACTCAGAGTCCTGGTGAATTCTCCTCTGCTGAGTTAAGTGTCTTGCAGAGGGTGGTAAAATTGAAGGAGCACTGCTGCTTGTGAGTAATACTGGTAAAAAGTGAGAAAATTGAAAGTTACTGCATGTGTGTGTTTGGGAAGAGATAGAAGTCTGTGTTTGTCTTCTGTATTATTTTTTTTAATGTTTCTATGTTGGAAAAGAAATTCCAGGTTTCATGTTCTTCCTACAAAGCTCCTTGTGACCTGTGCCACCAAGTACTTCAGTTTAAGTGATCTTTCATGTGTGTGCATGTTCTCAGACAGTTGAAGAAGAAGCTTTAATCAAGAATAACAACACCTGCAAAGACTTTCTTATCGAGGCCATGAAATATCATTTGCTTCCTCTGGATCAAAGGCAACTGATAAAGAATCCCAGAACAAAGCCGAGGACTCCTGTTAGCCTGCCAAAGGTAAGCGGAGTTCACCACTTTGTGTCACCTCACTGTGCTCTGCCTTTGAAAGGAGCTTGCACACTTGCCACATTGCCTCTTACTAACTCCATGAACCTCCTTTGAAACATTTTAGTCCCTCTTCTGTTATTGCCTATGCCCACCAAGAATAAATAATTAAGTTGGATAAACTTAGAAAAAAACTTCTGAAGCAGTATCTCTGCTCCCAAGGGCAACGGTCAGTTCTTAAAACATTTTGTCTGCCACAAGTGGTTTTATGAACCAAAAACTTGTGGAGCTGTGACTTAAGAATCACTGACCCATGGGGTGGCAGCAGCTGCAGGCAGCTGCTTGAAATGCTTGGAGGGTTGGCTGAGGTTTCTGCTGGCTTGTAGCCCTGCTCTGGAGCTCTGCTGAGGAGGGTCACAGTAGGTGTCTTTCCTTTTCCTGTGTCCGTAATCAGAAGGCAGGAAACAATGGCACCCAAAGCCATGGGCAGGAAGTCTGAAGCAAATTTCAATTGACTCAAAACAGCTGCTGAATAAATAATCCTTGTTACTCCCTGCATTTATCCTGCAGGCATGTGATGCTCTGACCACCGCTTTATTAGCAAAGCAAAATAACAACAGAAACTATTTTCCCTGTGCCCTGGAGTTAAATGCAGTTTGGCACAATGTCTCTCAGCTATTAATAAGCATTTTGGAGATTGTAAGACAACAAAACTCCAGTGTATTATTTTTCTAAGCACAAATCATAGGGAGCTTGGTTTGTGGGATGGTGTATGAGATGTGTGCTATGAGGGAGTAGTCAGATGGTTAGATATTGGACTATCCACTGAGAAATTGTGATTCTGCAGAGTGTGTCAGTGTATTGTGTCCTGCCTGCTGCTGATGGGTGGAAGTTGGGAGAACATAGGTTTGGGAGTATCATAAAGGGCTGACATTGCCCTTGTTCAAGGACTAAAATGTTAGGGATAAAATGAACAGTGAACCAGTGAGTTTGGAGGTTCTCAGCATCTTCTATAGCATGACCTGTGAGTACAAACTTGAGTCTTCTGCAGGTCTCTCCTCCCTTCTTTTTAATTGTAAAGAAAGGGGAGAAGGTGATGATCTTTCAGCAATCTTGTTACTGAGAAACTTTCATCTGGTCTGTTGGCCTCGCTGATGAGGGATTATTGTCTGCTGTGAAAGCTCTTAATTCTGTAATCATGTGAAGCTCTGCAGCTTTCCATGGAAGACTGTTACACAACTAGTAGTCAGGCTGCTAATTTAGGCTCAGTTTGCTCTCTAATGTCACATTCTCGTCTTTGTATATCAAACAGTCCACTCTGATCATATTCTTCAAATTCCTTCAATTGCAGTCTAGCTCTGTACTTGTAAAGCAGCTATGACTGAGTTGAACTCATTACCTGAGTGAACTTCAGTGGTGATTTTACCACCTTGGATACTCACAGCTGCAAAAGCTAAAGCCAGTTTCCCATCTACTCCTTGACTATATTTGAAGCCCTGTTATCTTGCTTTTAGCTTCTTGGTCTTGTGAAAATCTGATTGTCTCGTGTAGTGTTTGCTCCTGATGATTTGCTGTGATAAAGGGAGCAAATCCTCCCTCTTGATAGCTGTGGAAGGTTGAAGGAAATATGTTCAGAACAAAGTCCAGGTCGAGCTGTTTGTAGGTGGAGGTGGTTTGGATGCTGCCTGTGCATGGGTTGGTTTGCATTGCCCAGCTGGGGCTCAGCAGTGATGGGCAGCCCTTGGGTGCTGAGCTGCATGCTCCTGGGATGCCGGCTGCTGGGCAAGTCAGCGAGACCATGGGGAGTTTGTCTTCTGGTGGCAGAGAAGGCAGGTTTGGTCAGGACCACACTGCACACCATCCAGGTCTTCTCTCTTTTCCTCCAATGTCCACTTGCCATTGCTAGGAATGGAGTCTGAAGCTGGATGGACCTTTAGTCTGACCCAGCAGAGTGGTTCTCACACTCTTGAGATTGCACTTGATCACCTTCACGTTGATCTTCCCAGTCTGTAAGGAATTTGGGGGTTAATTACTGGATTTGCATCAATACATGTTGCAGCCAAAAGCCATAACAAAGCTGACAAATCATTTCCTTCATCAGCCCAGAACCCTGGGTCTTAATTGTCCTGGTGATTTCCCAGAGTGTCGTCTTCCCTGCAGGTGGCAATACAGCTGTCAGGTTTTATTTGCTAAGTGGCATGGATTATTTTTAGCAGCGCCATGGAGATAATGACTAAACAGTGGGCTGGCTGTGGAAATTATGCTGGGGTCATCTTCACTTAAAAAGTACTTTTACAGCAAGTCTTACATGTGCCGTGGTTCCTGGGGAAATAGGGCAGGTTGTCCACCTTGGAAATGGTGAGGAAGGATTAACAGGACTGCCGTATTTAGTGCACATTCAGTTGGAGATAACTTTTTTCCCCCTTGGAATAGAATTGACTGAAATATGTCTCTGTGGAAGCTTCTAGTGGGCCTGCAGAATGTTTTTGACAGCTGGTTTTGACCAGGTTGCAGTGACGGGTTCTTTGCAGAGAGCGGCTGCCAGGGCTGGTGTCTGAGGTTTTCTAGCTCTTGTTCTCCCTCTCCAGGTGATGATTGTGGTGGGTGGGCAAGCACCCAAAGCCATTCGCAGTGTGGAGTGCTATGACTTTGAGGAGGAGCGGTGGGATCAGGTTGCTGAGCTTCCCTCGCGGAGATGCAGAGCAGGTAACAGGAACTTCTATTACAACCTTCCTTCTTTCCTTAGTGCAGCTCTTCAGCACTGGATGGATGTTCTTTCAGTCATCCCTTTAGACTTCCTCTGTGCCCCCGGCCTCAAGCAGCTCTTTCTTTTTGCCATTCCTTCCTCTTCTTTCCCTGGAGACTATCCTCATTCAGGTGCATACCCTGCTTTTTGGAGGGGTTGTTCTTGCCCATTTGCCCTCTATAGCCACTGTCTGCCTTTCATGGTCTCTCTCTTCTGACTGCTTCTCCATCAGTGTTTCCTCTCCTCCTCCCATCCCACTCACCTGGCAGCCCACAGGGATCCAGTTTTTCTTGCTGGTTTCCTTGTGAAATTCAGAGGAGCTGAGTCAGTCCCTCTCAGTGCTGAGGAGTGGGTGATAGAGAGTGATCTGTAATTTGCAAGTTTTCCTCTGAAGACATTGGAGAAGGTTGTGAATGTGGATCTTCATTTGGTGTTCTCTCTGGCTCGGATAATTACTCATTCATTTTTGAAATCCCATCTGTGCCTTATGTTACCATGTATTTATGTGCATTTCACTTCCCATACAACATGTATGTTTTATCATACTTGGCTCCAGCACACTTAATCTGCAGAAAATGCCGAAGTCTTGCCCACATTCTGCTCTCCCCTGCTGTCTCGCACACCCTGACAGACTTCTCATCATACTGGCTTCCCAAACTGTTTGCAAAACCTCTCTAACATCTCTCTCCTGTCTTACCAGGTGTGGTGTTTATGGCTGGCAATGTTTATGCCGTTGGGGGCTTTAATGGGTCTTTGAGGGTACGGACAGTCGATGTGTACGATGGTGTGAAGGACCAGTGGACATCCATAGCCAGCATGCAGGAAAGACGGAGCACTTTAGGCGCGGCTGTGCTCAATGATCTCCTGTATGCAGTGGGCGGCTTTGATGGCAGCACTGGTAGGTGACTGAGCAAAAACCAGGCAGTGCCTGACCTGAAAAAATGTTTTTAGAGCCCTCTGCAAAGCCTGCAGAGCTTTAGTGAGGTTCCTGCGCTCTTCCTCTATGATTTTGTAGAGAAGGAGACGGAGATGGGGTTTACTGTGTGTTGTAACTAACCATGTGCATGTTCTGACCCACCAGTAACTGCAGGGAATCTCACCCTAGTCTTTTCCATTAGTGATACAGTTCTTTCAGGCTCATTCTCTGTACGAACATTCTCATTCCAGACTGAAAAGGGATTTTTTCCTTGTTTTAGTTAAATTTTTTTATAGCAACATAAATAAAACATCATCAAGGCAACTTCTGGACTATGTGTGTCTGGGATTTATCTTGGCATAACTGCACATTTAGATTCACACTTCTGCCTCTGCTGTAAAGCTTTGCCATTTGGTTAAGCCCTGCACTATTTTAGCTGGTGTTGAGTACAGTGCAACAGGGTCTGGGGAAAGTTTTAAACTCTTGCATGAACGTTTTGTAATGATTGAAAGGATGTGGGACTTCTGTGATTGTACTCTGGACTCTTCTCCACCGTGGTGTCCTCAGCACATTGGAGAGGCAGCAGTCCCAGGGCAGGGGTGGTGGGGTAACAGTTTTTCCAGCTGTTGAAGAAGTGGCATTGACATGCTGGTCCTAGCCTGAAGGGCGAGGGACTAGGAACTGGGTTGCAGGAGCGTGGGGGGAATTACGGGTGTGGGAGGAGGTAGAAGGAAGATGAAAGTGCAACATCAATCTTTTTTTCTTCTCTTTTTTTTTAATTAGAAAACCTGTGTATCCCCTTTTTAACTAGGTCTGGCATCAGTTGAGGCCTATAGCTATAAAACCAATGAATGGTTCTTTGTGGCTCCCATGAACACAAGAAGAAGCAGTGTTGGAGTTGGAGTTGTGGAGGGTAAGAAAATCAGCAGCCATTTCCATAAAGCAAATGTTACTGTATCCAACAGAAGCCTGAACGGTTAAGTGCAATAGGAGGGAACTGCAGGCAGTGTTCTCTAGACTAGTCACTAGAGATATGTTTTATATGATGTAATTGCTGGAGTTTTTTCCATTCTCCTCTTTATCTTAGAGAAAAATCATGTGTAGCTTTCCAGAAGCCTCAGACCCATATCAGCCCAGCCCGTGCCTTCTGTGAATTCAGTAGGTGTGTGCAGGTTTCTTTGAATCCTTATTCTTCCTGAGCAGCTTCTGGGCAGTGAAAGCAAATTGTATCATGCAGTATGAGCTGTTGCTCTCAGCAGACACTGTGTGGATGGAGCACTCGTCACAGAAAATCTGCTCAGCAGGAGAAGCAGGAGAAGCATAGTCCTTTCTACATCCCCAAGCTGGTGGTTTATTGACATCGGGCTCGCCAGTGCGTGCGGCACGCTTTGCTCTGGTTTGTAAATGAGCAGGGACTGATGTTAGCAAATGCTGGTAGCTCGGGAGTGAGGCAGGTGAAGTGGGTGGAGAGGGTGCTTGGAGAGACCGTGGCAGCTCTTTACACTGATGTGTCAACACCAAACTCGAGTGAGCTGGAACTGAGCAGCTTGGTTTGGATACAGGAGAAAGGGCAGTTTAAGTAGGATCCTTTCTCAAAATTGCTTCTGAAGCAAGGGAAAGGTTTTATTTGACCTTGTGTTTAGTGTGGTGTAGCAGTTTCCAATTAGCACAGTATGAAGTAGCTGCTGGCAGAAGCCTTGTTATAAACAGCGCTTTGACCTGTTTGAATGGGAAAGATGTGAAATGTACATGAAATGTGTTTATGTGAGAAGAGCAAGGGAGATAAAGTCAGAACACATAGTGGTGGTTGTGCTAAATTAACATATTGTTTAAGAGGAATGTCCTTTAAAACCCGCCCATGCTTGTGAAGTGCTGGCTGATGATAGTCACTGGGATTTGCTAAAGTAATTCGAATGCAGTCATTTGAATGAAGAACAAATCCTAAGTACTAACCTGAGAGATGTACTTCTATAGATGAAATTTCTGCTGGAGACACATTAAATCCTTTTGCTCTGTTTGAAATCGCAAATAAGTGTTGCACCTGTTGGAATCCACAGGAAAAAAATACAGCAAAAGAGGGCATGTGTTGGGGAAGAAGAGCCGATCATAGTGTTGTAGGGAACAAGCTGCAGCCTGCAGTTAACCCACAGAGTTCATCTGAACATCATGAAGATTGATATGATGGCTGTGGGCACTGAAAATATCTCATAATTGATGCCAGCCAGGGAAACTTATCTTGTCTTGCTTGGTCTAGCACTCTTGCCTTGATTTATCAACTGACACTGGGTGAGTTGAACCAACAGCACAAGTAAGAGTTTGAAACGTTTGTAGAGATGGGAAGATGCAGAAGGAACACAGTCATAAACCTGATCCTTGCAGACCTCTCCTAATGATCACAGCCTGAGGAAGCCATGAGTGGAGCTGAGAGAAAAAGAAAAGAGCTGGCCTGTTCTTGGAGCCTTGCAAACATCAAGAAAACAGGAGGATGCAAAAGCGTGTAAGACTGTAGATGGTAACTGCTGTTGGGAGTCTCATGTGCATGCAGAGAATTACATAGCTCATTTTTGGACAGGCTCTGCTGTTATGGATTGAAAATTGGTCTTACAGGTTTTGTACACAAATTTGGGTTACAATTTTCCTACGTATTGGTTGAACTTTATTGATAGTTGTTAGCTGTAGTGTCTAGAAAGCCTAGTCTTGAACCAGAATGCCTTTGTGCTAGGTGTTGTAGTAAAGCAGCACAAAGAGGGTTTACTGCCTAAATGCAAAACTGCTGATAGATGATACTGGGAGACAAGGAGACAGTGTGAATCAGGCCTGTGAACAGAGGGCATGGTGGAGCAATGTCCTTGTTTCATGTATGGTATAGTCCTGTGACATCTGATTGGGCTTCTCCAGTCTCACTAGGAGTATGTTATTCAGCTTTCATTTTGTTGAGGTAGGGAGGGACAGATACACTGTTCTTATTGAGGGTCTCCTGTGGTATCTTCTGTGCTGTGATCAGTTGTCATGAGTGAACAGACCTCGTCTGTGTTATCAGTGTTGGTTGGATTTGATTTGGGCCAGGTTCTTCAAAATCAGCTCTAGGTTTCCACGCAGTATTATATTAACATTAAGAGGCTATAGCGTATTTATTGCTCAATTGATATTGTAATTAATGTACAGTATTGACCTTTGACAGCACACCTTGCCTTGTGGCACCCAAGCAGGAGGAAACGTTCAATCAACAGAACATGCTTTTGATGTTACTACTTCTCCTGGGCCAACAAGTCATTTGTAAAACCCTCTGGGCTTTTGGCTTCTAATTTAACTGTTGTGTCATGTTGTTTCCTTGTCTTAGTCAATGGCTTTAACAGATCTAAAAAATGTGAGTCTGCTTCAGATCCTTTCACTAGCGTTTTCCCCAGACATCCCAACAGGTTTGGGCACATCTCCCAGGGACTTCCTCAGCCAGGATCTGTCGTCTCCTGGGGCCATCAGGCATGATGGTAAGGTCAGTCAGTCACAGCTGTAGTGCTGATGCCAACCTGTGTCTCTTGCAGGAAAGCTCTATGCTGTGGGGGGTTATGATGGAGCATCCCGTCAGTGCCTTAGTACCGTCGAGCAGTATAACCCAGCCACCAACGAGTGGACCTACGTAGCTGACATGAGCACTCGACGCAGCGGTGCAGGTACTGGCTTTGAGATGTGTTCTTAGGAGCGGGTGATTGCTGGGTTCCTGGCTCATGAAAGAGAAGTGTGTTTTGGCACTGCTGGGCTGGCCAGTGCAGCTCATTATTTCCCTCCTTTCCTATGAGGGGAAAAAACATAATTGCTTGGAAGCTCTCCACAGCTCTTCTGACTGTGTAAAAATCTGCCAAACTGAAATTAAATTCTGGATTAATGAAATAATGTTCAATGTTTCTAAGTAGCATTGCTAACAGATGTATCTCACTTGTAAGCATAGAGTTGTCTTTTCAAATGGGCAGCTGCAGGCACAGCTGGGGACTGGAAAGCCAAGCTGCATCTCCTTCTCTCCTATCATTTTGGGGTTGTCAGATGGATTTTCCTTTTAGATCTTCTCTGCAAGCATCCAGTGGGTGCTTTGCATCACAAAGCACATCTGCACTGGGTGGGTCATATGCAAACCAAGGCAAGGTAACAAAATTCGTCTTGCATTCCCTGGCTAAGCTATTTTCTAGTGTACTTTCTGCTGGCAAGAGTTGGTGATCTGTAGGATTAGAGGAAAGGGCATGTTAAAAGATTATATTCTAGTATTGATGCTTTCTAACTTACTACATGACATTAGGCCAGGCAGGCACTTGTCCTCTCTGTGGATCTTCCTCTCTGAAACGGATAAATATTCTTATCCATTGCATTTAAAATCATCTTCGGATGAAAGGGAATGTGTCAGTGTTGGTCCTATTGCTCAGTATGTGCAGCAGGTCCTCCCTGATGTCAAATGCATTGTTCTCATTGTACAGCAGCCAAAGTGGCAGTTACCCAGAGGTGGCCAAGCCCAGAGGCTGCCCTTTGCCGGGGGCTGAAATGACCCTGTAGGTTAAGCTGTGGTAGGATTTGCTTTCTGAACTGGGCAGTTGAGAGGCTGCTCTCTACAGAGTTGTCTGTCTTTCCTCACTCTTAATACCTTTTCTGTAATGCCAGGTGAGGCAAACGTGGTCACACACTGTTGATTTGAATTCAGTTGAAGCTGAATTCAGTTTTTAGTTTCTGCTTGATGATCAAACTGAGCCCACTGCAACCTTATGGGAGAACACAGTGAGCATCTTGTGTTAATGACAGGACGTCAAAACACAGCAAAACAATTTGTGCCTGTAGTGAGATGGATTTTAGTGAATTTTCTTTGCTTGAGACACTCTGCTCTGGGTACTCCCTTGCAAGTGCATCTCCATATGGCAAGTCCAGTATTAGGAATGCTCTTACTTTGCCTGCCAAATAGCCTTGCGATTTTCTGTTCCCAACCTGAAAGCCAATCTCCTCAAGTTCCGGATGTCACCCAGATGCCCCTACAGCAGGCACCAGGAAGGGGACTGCCTGGTGCCATTCGTCACCAGTGGTGCTGCAGCAGGATCTATTGTAAAGCTCCAGAAATGAAACCAGCTGCCAGCATTGCCGTCCCGGTGCTGACATCTAGCGGAGGTGAGGAATGGTGCTGCCAGTCCCCGAGTGTCCCCAGCCCAGGCAGTGGGGCTGTGTGGATGTGCAGGTGCTGCCTGGGTTTGCTGGACTAGCCGGGGGATTCCTTTTCCTCTTGTGGCAGGGACGTCCCACGTGTGTGTGCCCAGTGTCACAACACAGGGTGGCAGTTTTATGTGTAAAAGCTTGAGTGTTTCTGACACCTTAACTCTTCAACTTGCTTAAATTAGTTTACTAATTAAATTGCTCCTTAGAATTATAAAATTTTTGCTAACAGACAAGTACAGCCAAATGTTCAGGTGCTGCAAACCCATGCTGCTGGGCTCCAATGCAGTAGACTTTCCTCATCAGCTGAGTTCCCACTTCCCAGTACAAGAGGCATCTTGTACAGCTCTGGGGACAGAATGCACCCTGGGATGTGTTCTGCTCTTCCTAAGTGGTGCATATTGGAGTACCTCAAGCAGCCTGAAAACTTGGCCCAGTGAGGTGGATATTTATGGCAGTTAGAGATTAATTACCAGTGTTTGCCAGAAAAGAACCATGAATCCCAATATCATCTTGGGATTTCAGCACCTTTTGGTGCAGCAAGAGATGGCTGGTAAAAGCCAAACCCAGCAGTAGCAAGGTAAGAAAGTCTGGAGAAGAGAGAGGTGATGGTGGTAGACTTGCAGCAGTGTACCTGTCCTCGAGATGGTGGTGTGCCTGCTGGAGCTTTAATTCATCAGTTGATCTCAGGTGATGGACTGCTTTTGGGTGAGGGAGCAGCACTAATCATAGAATCATAGAATCTGGGTTGGAAGGGACCTCTAGAGGTCATCTAGTCCAACCCCCCTGCTGAGAGCAAGGACATCTTCTTGATCAGCAGGTCATTCAGAGCCTCATCAAGCCTCACCTTGAATGTCTCCAGGGATGGGGCCTTAATAACCTCCCTGGGCAATTTGTTCTTGTGTTCTGCCACCCTCATGGTAA
>VWZY01000275.1:25073-83380 GCA_013399075.1 Chloroceryle aenea
ATATGAAGGTGCCCTGAGATCATCCTCTCCTATGAGGACAGGCTGAGAGAGATGGGGTTGTTCATCCTGGAGAAGAGAAATCCCTGGGGAGACCTTATTGCAGCCCACCAGTATCTGAAAGGAATCTACAAGAAAACTGTGGAGAGACTTTTTACAGGCTTCCCAGGGAATTGGTCATGGTGCCAATCCTGTCAGAGTTCAAGGGCTGTCTGAACAATTTTCTTATTCATATGGTTTAGTTTTAGGTTTTCCTGCAAGGAGATGGGAGTTGGACTTGATGATCCTTATGGATCCCTTCCATCTCAAGATATTGCATGATTCTGTATTTTTCTAGATTTATTCTGCAAGCATTACAGGCTTTCTGTGGCACTGGAGATTGGTTTGGTGTAGAAAACACTATGACGCTTATTGCTCTCTGTTTAATCATAAAATTAACTAATGTTAATAACTAACGTATTTCAGGTCACAGTCTGATGAATGCAATCTGCTGACTGGGTTTCATTTATATGGTGGAATGTACAGATTTCTTTCCTGTGCTTGGTATCTCCTCAGGTCTGTCCACATTGTCCTAAGACTGGGCCGTATGCACAGAGGAATGAATGAAAACACAAGTCATGCTTATGGAAACACAGGGCTCTATCAGTCTCTCCAGTTAGTGAATAAACAGCAGTTTGTGTCCCATCTCTTTGAGTATTCAAACAAACTTTGCATTCATGTGTATTCTGAATAAGTATTTTTCTGAATATGAATTTTTCCATAAGTGACTGTAGAAACTAATTTTTAACAAAGTAGTACCACCTTTTCAGTCCTCAGTGATAAATTTAATTAATCCTTTGGCATGAAAATTTATTAGGCAGTGATTCAGAATGGAAGGTAGAGAATTCCAGAATTTATCTATACTTTTTACTTTAATGTTGCTTCCTATCTGTAAATCAGCTCCTCTCAAAATTGTGTGGATATTTATTGCTTTTGGTTTGGCTGCTTTCAATTCTTTCTTTTGTAGCAATAGATATTCTATGGCAAGTTTATCCTGGTTATACAATAAATTTCCCTTAGTTGGTAGGGATAATATGAAGGACTCTTTCAAATTTGACCTTCACTTTGTGATGGATGTGATTCATGGCTGAAGCTTCTATTTAGCAGCTTCCATGTTATTTCACAGATAGAGATAATTTTGCTGTGACTTTTTTAGTAAGTGGGATTAACAAAGAGATTATTTTTGGTGAATGCAACTAATTCAGAGATTTTAGTCTTTTAGAATATTTGGAATCTGGATAATCCATGTCAGAGTATTCCATGCCTACTCTTTCTTCTTAAAATTTGTTATACAAATGCTAACAACTGAAATGATAATGCAAGATGTAGCAGAGGACCTGTTGTTCATCTTCTTCACTGAAGCACATCACATTTGTGCATCCTCATGTAGCACGTTACATTTAATCAGAACTTTGCAAGACCCTTGACCTTTCAAGTACTTGTTTTTCTTCTGAGAGATGACACTTTCTGCCTCATTTGTTATTGATCCACTTGGAATCTCTCACTGACTTTCTAAAACTTTTTCTTTTGTCAATATTAATGCTTTTGCTTTTTTGACATAAAAGCATTCAATATCTTTTTCTTTCTATTACAAATATTATGTACCACTTCCACTGTTATTGGATCTATTGTGTCTTACCTTAATTTCATTTTATTGGGGCTGTGTTCAGAATTGGAACAAGGCTGTGGATCTGAAAAGCTCTCCGATCCAGTATTGACCCTGGGATTTAATGAAAGTTTATGACTTACACACACTTTACATGATCATATGGCCAGTTACAAACTACCTGCCTCGTCATTGTTTAGTCTGATGTATGTGATATTTATACTTCAAGCCTGAAATTAAAGTATTAAGTATTGTAAAGCAGACAAAAAAAATAAAAAATCTCTGGCATCATGTGAATAAGTGCAGTGGTAGCAGATGTGCAAATGAAATGATACTGTGTAATCCAATTTTCATTTTGGAGAATGTCTTTTTAAAACTACTTGTGTGGAAAGGTCATTGCATAAAACATATAGTAGACATACAGATAAGCTGGTCTCATATGAATTTTGCTACCTCTAATGGTACCATTTATTGCCTCAGCTTGTAGACTAAATTACTTAGTTGACCTTTTTAATGGATAAAAGTCAAAAGAAAGAACAGACTGTAAAGGAGGGAGGAATGTGTATATCAACTGGAATTATAAAAACTATGTACAATGTATGGTACTATTATTGGGCTATCACATTTACATCAAGAATGGAAGGAATAAACATTTTTTTCCATTAGTTCTCACTTAAGAAATAAATTTCATTCAAAAATCCAACTAATAAAACTTGGATGTATATTAGGAAGAGAGACTCAGATTTCATACAGATAGTTATTGCTCTCCGCTTCCTTTTTAAATTATTCCAGTTCTAATGAATTTTTGTAACTTAAAGGACCAAAATGATACAGAAAACAAAGTCTGATGACATAGTCAAATCAAATTTCTAATCGGGACAATAACATACAACAACAAATCCTTTGAACCATGTGTTCTTGATGGCCAAAAAAATCAAGTCTTGACTTCTTCATGTGGAATATGGAGTAATGTTTTGAGCAGAGTAAACGTGAATGTAATCCTGTATACTATAATTTGATCCGTTTTCTTTATCCCCTAGAAATACTGCTTTCCAACAAAAGGTCAACATTTAAAAAAATCCTTCAGAGTTTGTATATCTGTCAATAAGGCATTGGTACTGTCTCCTGGATTTACTTCATGCCATGATACATACCAGTATCCAGAATTACAAGCAAATGGATGACTTTTTGCTGAAATAACTTTGGTGAGGCCAAAACTGGTGACAGAATAAAGTTAGGAAAGCCTTGCTGGTTACAATGGAGATGTTTCCCCGTTCCTGAAAGAAACATGTGATTGTTATTTGCCAGTTAGGAACAATTTACTCTTCTACCATTGAACATGTGACTGAGTAAAGACTAACTATTGGAAAAGTTCACAGAAAATAAATTTCAGGCTTTAACTTCTGAGACTAATTTTTAATAGAAAGAAGAAAGGGAGAGTGTAATTAATGCAAGGTGGTGGGAAGCCTGATCTGCTAAATTCTTCTTTTCATGAAAGATGGAATTGGATAAGGTACGAGATATGAGGACAGATGTGAAGACCCTCTCAGATAGACAAGACTAAAAGAATATGGCTTCTTTAGAATCAAAGAAAAGTCTCAGAATAGGACAAATTCATACAGAATTTATTCCTTTGTCTAGGCATATCGTAAGACTATCATGACTGAAGAAGAAATGGTTATCTAAACTAAGAGGCAATATTGGTGCAAGAACAAGATATGTATAAACCATGTACTTAGACTGAAAATAATATACATATATATTCCTAGACAACAGAGAGTTGAGATACTGGAATTGCCTTCCAGTAGAAATAATATGATTAGTATTCCTACATGTATTGTGATAACTAGATAGGTAAATTCTGTTTGATCTTTTTTTCAGTATTGGTCAACCCTTCATCAAGCTACAACAAAATGATACTTGGCAATATGCTTCCCAAAAATCATAATTTTCATTTTCCTATACAAGTCTGGTTGAAAACCTAAATGATCTCCCTAGTTATTCCAGGCATCTTATATATTGGATTGTTTTTAATGCAAAACCAGAATAGTCAGGGATTATGAAGGTCTCAGTCACATTGAATTTATTTATGTTTTCTGACAGACATGTAAAAGCAAATGTCAAAGAACCCTCTTGTTCTAAACTCCTAAAACCACTGGAACAAGAAAATTAAATTAATATTGTAAATGTTCTGCTCTTCATAACTGAAGTGCAAACTAAAGCCATGACTCTTGAATTTCCAATCTAGCAAAAGAGAGACCTGCAGAAGGAAAACAGATTGCAACATGGAAAATATTACAACTTGATAGTTTTGTGGCAATTATTGTATTTATCCACCAACAAATAAGAAATACTTTGAGTCAACACTTTTCCAAAATACATCATTTTGCCTTTTTATGCCAGAGAAAAGGTAATAAGGAGTTTGTCACTTTGAGCAGGTTGGTTACTACTCTTAATATAGCAATATCTCAATCACACCTTCTACGGGAGCTTATGTAGGAGTACAGTTGCTGTATACTCACTGTGTTATTTTTATACCTATGGGGAGACAAACTGTGCTGCTGGAACAATAAAATGTCACTAACTGTCCAGAAAGCTCACATATCTAGTGGCCTCTTAACTATAAATTGCAGCAGTATCCGAACTGGACTTTGTGAAAATTTACCCCAAGATAAGACTCAGAAATAGTGATTGGTTGCATGGACTAACAGGGGACAGAAAATCTTCCACTTTTCTAAGGTTTAACTCCTGTTCCTCTTCTCCCCATTGCATTTACTACTAAATTTCAAGGTGCACTACCTCCTGAACATGGGAAAGAAGGCCACTCTGCCTGGGCAGCTTAGCAGGCTGCCCTAGTCTGCAAAAGCAAGTATTTGCAAAAGCAAATATTCAGGAAGTGATAATTACATATAGTGTAATAAAAAGACTATTTTTCCTCCCTCCTGTGTGATGAGGGGGTGTTAGGCCCTCAGGTATTGTTATTGAGTAGAACATAGAATCATGGAGTAGGCTGTAAAAGACACTTAAGATCACTGAGCCCAACTGTTAACCTAACACAACAAGCCCACCACTAAGCAATGTCCCTAAGCATCACATCTTTTAAATACCTCCAGGGATGGTGAATCAACCATTTCCCTCGGCAGCCCAATCCAGTGCTTGAAGTCCCTTTCAGTGAAGATATTTTTCACCACATTCATTGATCTTCTTTTTACATCATGTAGTACAAGACAGATGATAATGCAAGAGGAAGGTGTCTTGGATGGAATACTTGTTGGAACATTCTCGTCTGTGCTCTTTATTAAAGGTGCCTCTAGCTAACCTACCTGTTCAATGTTTCTGTGCATTGCATTAACAACTAAGGCAATGTACCTCTTTGTTGCTCCTGTGTTTTGAGCAGTCTTCTTCCTGGATTTTGCTCTCCTAAACTGTATCTAAGTTCAGTTTATTTGCAGTACCAGCAAATTTTCCTCTTCATGCTGATGCTGTAAGAATGCCACTTTTCATGATCCCTCTAATGTTTCTCATTGAATTGAAATTCAAAGATAGATTTTTCTTCACCTTATTGTGTTATGAGGCAAAATTTGCTCATCAGAATTCCAGTTAAAATGAGATATATACAGAGAAGTGTTCATAGTAAAGGAACTATATGATACCAAGTGTTATGTGAGGATAAAAGTAAACCATACATGGTAAAAGATCACTGAAACATTGGATCAAAAGTATGTTAGATTGCACAGCACATCTTTTTCCAATGACTGTTTAAGCATTATAGCAAAATTCTGTAAAGCCCAGTTCACATTACCTTAACCTCACTGATCTGCCAAGCCTCTAGTCAGAGACACACAACAGTCTCTTGCTCCTGTTTTTTCATGGAGTGCTTCAGGCAAGACACTAATGTAGGTATAGAGAACACAGGACGAATGCTAATTTGTGGGACTGTTGACAGAGGTAGGAATTTCAAGAATGATCATATGTATACCAAATAAGGGCCTTTGGGGAAAGGGTAAACATGGGTGAGATGTTTGGAAGAAGAACAGCGTGGAAAAGGGAAAGAACTTGGAGTCGAGGTTATTCAAGTAGAGGGACCTAGCCTGGGTTCAGTAGAAACATTTGTTTCAGTGCCTGTGGAGTTGCATCAACAACTTCTTCGTTTGTATGATGCATGCTTGTTTATGGAAAGCTTGCTTTTGCTGACAACTTTGAGAAGCTGCGAAGGAGTACTTGAAAGCTCGTGACAGAGGCAGAAAAGTTTCTAGGTGGGTTGTTTTTAAGAATAGGTTATACATACCTAATTATTTGGCTATGCAGATTGCAGTATAGGACAAGCTCAAGTCTAGTGCATACTTTCATTTTAAGACCAAATATATTGAAATTTGCTTAGCAAAATGTTTGATCTATGCAGAAATGTACAGACAGTGGGTTCAGTTGTTGCATTTTTTTTTAGTTTGTACTCTAGTAAGTCACAACAATATTCAGTTGTGATTTATTTCCTGAGAAGAATACCCTTTTTTGGTGAACCTCATCTTCAGACTGATTAAGAGGGTTTTGTGAGTGCTTGTTTTCTAGAGGCAAGCACATTGATCTTTGGTTATCCTATTTGATAATGCATAGCAACATAGATCAAAGAGTCCACCATCAGCAAATTTGCTGATGACACCAAGCTGGGAGGGAGTGTCGACCTACCGGAGGGCAGGAGGGCTCTGCAGAGGGATCTGGATAGACTGGAGAGTTGGGCTGACTCCAATGGAATGAAGTTCAACAAGGCCAAGTGCCAGGTCCTGCACTTTGGCCACAACAACCCCATGTAGCGCTACAGGCTGGGCACGGAGTGGCTGGAGAGCAGCCAGGTGGAAAGNAAAGTGTTCCTTTTCACTATAAATATCTAAACATGTGCATTTCAGAATTTCATCTAATACATGTGCATTCCAGAATTTCATCTAGTACATAAAATGGCCTCCCTGAAATTACTTGGATAAAACAACACACCTACTGTGCACTGAACTGAATTCACATACGAAATCAATGCAGGACATATACAGCTACAACTGGAAAAAACTTTTTCACAGGGCAGCTACTTAATCTTTGACAACTCAGTCCTGATACTCAGAGGAAAATTATACTATACTTTAAAAAAGCAAAACTGGGAACTAAAACTCCTAACTCTACCATATACTTAAAGTCATAGACCCAACACAGATGCACAGAGATATTGTTTTGTTGATGTAATAAATAAAATTTCTTTCCTCTCTTCTTATCTTGGAGGAATTCCTTAATGTTTCACATGGTCTAATAAAATATATTAAAACAGAATTGTCTCACTCATATATTTGGACAGTTGTGGCTGTAGCAGTATTACCTGCTCCTTCACTGACTATTATCAAATCATATCAATCTTCCTATACACTAAATAGCCCACTGACCCAATACAGCCATTCATTATCATGATAATTTGATCATTAATGAATACATAGCAATCTTTCCATCTTCAGAATCTTGTTTATTTATTTAATTATATTATTTTCTTCTGGCTTGTTCATTGCTCTGGAAGCACCTTTCAACTTTTTGTCATGGCATACCTGTAACAACAATTCAAGCTAACAATGCCTACAGGCCTGGTAATAACACCATCTTCAAGAAGCTCAGAGCTTTGCTGATGCCTGATTCAGTGCTATGCTTTTTAAACTTGTGTAGAAAACAAATCCTAGAAAGAACAGAGCACTAAAAAATATAGTAGCCTGCCAGTCTGCCTGCAGGTTTATCACTGACTCTGTCTCACTTACATGAACAGTTAGTCCCCTTTTTTTTTTCACTTTAAATGTGTAAAAATATGTTCCTATTTTTTCCTTCACTGACTGTGGCTCTGCATCCTAGATTACTTAATTTATCATTGGCTCCCATTTTTCTGAAACCTCCTTATGGGGAGAGGCCAACATAATAAATTCTTCACTGGTTCAGGGATCTTTGGACAGAGAGATCATTACAGTATTAGAGCTTTGGGCTGTGAGCACTTTTACAAGGACCTTTTGGTACAGGGACCTCTACAAGGACCTGTACTGAAGGACAGCTTCCCTATGACAGAACTGCTCAGAGATTACATGCTCCTTACAGTGGCTGTCAGTTTAATGAAAAGATGATGATTGATAGGCATCTTCCAAGAAAAACTGGTAAGAGAGAAGCCCAGCTTTATGAACCTCCAAAAGCATAAAACCAATGAATGCAAAGTATGTCCGTGTTTCACAGAGAGGACATTTTTCAAAGGGAATAGTGGGTAGAATAGTGGTGCTTTGCATCACTGGTGCTGTCAGCCAAAATGATTAGCACTTCAATCTATATGCAATTACTATATACACATTTAATTACAGGGATTTTCATGCAGAAAGTGTGCTTGAAGTTGGTGCTTCCTGTATGCATGTAAGAATTGGAGGCCTTTCGACTAAATCTCTCATATATTAATGCTTTCCAAGCATCTCTAAAATGTATTTCTCACTATGAATTGTGAAATGAAAAGAATGTTCCATCAAGACATAGGATAAGGATAATGCAAGCTTTCTTATCTTGTCTGGCTAATTCCTTACTGCTAAACTCCTGCATTTTCTTATTTTAAAATGGTCCTGAATCTGCCTAAATGACATTTTCACAGACTTGACAGAAGTCTGTTTCTACCTGAAACTCACAGTGGATTTGTGGGGTGTTTGCTTTTGAGCCCCCTTGTAGCTTTTTCTCTGGAAATAGATTAGTCATGAGCAGACTTATTCTCCAAGTTAGAAGTCATTTAAACATCCTCTTTGCTGCTTGCCGAAGACTTTTGATTATTGCCTGCCAGCAGAGATTGTTCTCTAGCAAGATGGCATTTAGTGTCACCACCTCTCAAAACAGCCCTTTCACTGGGTTGGAAAGCACATGCCTCCATTCCTGTAATTCTGCCTCTGTATCACACTCACTGACAGTTGTCAGTTCATCCCTTATAAAGGTTGATTGCTGTTCTCCATTTGTGAGTTCACTTGATACTGACTGTTAGGAAAGCGAGGTTTAAGAAAAAGAGTAAGTTAATTCTATCTATCAAGATAGTTAAAAATTAAATAGTAATAATAATTGAAGGATTACATTTATTTAACTAAATATTTAATTACAATTAAGCCCCCAAGAAATTGCAATTCAAAGTTGTGGGGTTTAAAAATGTTGTTTCTGCCCCAGTATTATCTCTATTCAGCTGCTGGTTCAGGATCTTTCTGTGGTGGTATTTTTGAACTGTTTAAGTCAAGGACAATGAATGCCACCTAGATTCCTCTGCTCCCCAACCCATGTCCCATGAAGGATACACCTTAAAGAACTGATCAGAGGTTATTCTCTCAGACTGTCAGAGGAAAGGCAAATTATTTCAGCAGATTCTCTCTCTCCAGTGTTACTTTAGGGACATGAACTTTCAGTAAAGAATGAGTACAAACAAAACCCACCAAAAAATGTAGGTAGTTCAAATAGACTAGAAACATAGCCAATGCCACACTGGGGATGGCCTATGAAGAAAAGTTCTCTGAAAGCAGAATTTTTCTATTACACAAAATGGCTACTGGGGATGGTGCAGTGTCAATTCCCTGAGATTTTTCTTTTTTCCTTTGCTGAAACTTGAACGAAACAATCTTTTCTTTTACCACTGCAATTTACTCTATCTATCTAGTGTGAGGACATCATTAAGGAAAAACAGAGTGTGATAAAGTTAAACAGAATATGCAACACTGCACAGGACAAGATGTTTAAAGGCTGCAATATTAATTGGTCTGATTCAAGGACTATGTTCTGGGGATCCACTTTCAGAGATGAACAATTGTTCTTAGCATTTGTAGCATTGGTCATCCTCTGGAATTCTCCAAGGAGAATGACACAGAATATAGTCATTTGGTTTTAGCAGTGAGAATACTAATTCTTGGAAAAGTAAAGTGTACTTGTGTCATATGACAGATTGCAGAAGAACCTGATTCCCTTTTGCTTCTACGGAAAACTGCCACGAGGAACATTGGGAAAAATGCAGACTTCTATGACATTCTTAAGACCCAAGAAAATTAATATTAATCTCAAGAACAAAGTATGTAACACAAAAGATTTTATTAGCACCTTGGTCAAGTGAAGCTGTCCACCCTTTAGTTAATGATGCTCAGCTCAGATCAATGCTTCTGATACTGTTATTCCATGCTAAAAGGCTGCGCTGGAAGTATATTAAGAGATAATGTTTTCTCTTGTTTTAAATTCACATCCTAACTTACTCGGTACTAGCTAGACCATGTAGTCACAAGGTGTATAAAGCTAGCAAGGTAAGGTGATGTATTGGGTTCCTAATTTATCAGCTGATGTTTTTAAGTAGACTCTGCTTAATGAATATTAGAGATGGAAAGGACTTCTTGAAAGTGTATTCTGCCTCTGTGCCTAAGGAGGAATGTTGTGTGCTGTGTTCTTATCAGTGCTTTGTGCAGCCTAGCTTCTATACTGGAGAAAGGAAGGATAACAGCCAAGGAACACTTAAAGTGCTGATGAGTGTGGCTGTTTTTGAATGCTCCTGGCTGTGGAGATGGGAGAAACCAGAAAACCTCAGTATACTGGTTTTACAGTATACAGGTTTTACAGACTAACCTGTAAAACTAAAAGGACCTCAACTCATCAACACTGTGTCTTCACCTTTTATGCAAAGACAGCCCAAAGCAGAGTTGCTAATATTACTCAGATTTCTTTGGGGGAGTCCTGTATCATCAGAAGAAATACACCTGGGATAAAAGAAGTGACTAATCCAACCTATAGAGTTGTTTAATGAGGAATCACTTAATACTTGTCTGACTGGGAAACAGCTATAACCTTCTCTGGCAGCAGTTCTCTATAAGAATGGAATTTGGTAAAATTGAGAGAGATGTTGAAAGAGGATTCCTTTCTTGTTTGTTTATATTTCTGTTGAAATGAAGGAAACTAAGACTTTATGTTGTTTTCTTATTTTTTTTTTACGTAAAAGAGTAACAGATGCTAAATGCATACGTGTAGTAATAGAATATGTACTGTTCCTGTGTTTCTGGCAGTGGAGTATCATTGCCACTGGCCAGGCTGTGAAATAGACCAAGGGCAAAACTACCACAGCCTCTGAAGAATCTTCTCGGTAGCTCTCTTCCTTTTTAAGTATCCAGATGAAATAACTTGGAAGTGTTCAGTATCCAGCAGCTCTGAACACATTCCCACAACAGCTGCCACTGCCTAAGCACTTCCAAAAGTCTATTCAAAACTTTGGAATGATTCATGGAGAGAGACGTGGAACAAAGGCAAGGAAAAAAAAAAAACCTGAATTTTAGCTTTGAAAATAGGAAAAAATGAATGCATGAAGGAGTTCCGACTGCTAATGAGATCACATCATCTACACTGAGAAACACAGATCTTCTCTGGGAAATAACATTATAAATGAAAGGAAGGTATAGCAATAATTCTCATAGACTCAGCAGCAGGTAAGTCTTTTGAAAAAAATCTGAAATCCCAGCTGCCTTGAGACTGAAGTGGCTCTGTCTGAGGGTAGCAATTACATGACAGAAACAAACCTCCATCATCAATTTCAGGTCCCAGTTACATAAATCTAGATGAGTAATTAGATTTTAATGAAACTGAATTGTAATTCATTAGATTTTAATTGCATTACCATTTCATATGACATATTGTCTGTGAATTAAATTCAGATAGTACTTTTCTTTTACAAAAAATACACTTGGCAGTTCACCTTAGGAGTTTTAGAAATCCCCTTGATATTATGGTTCCCAGTTTGTTTTATAGGTTTGAGTTTTATCCTCAGGCTTTATAAAACTAGATAAAGTATATGCCCTCCAACCTGAAGGAACCTTTATGAATTTGTTTGATCTAGCAGTATGGCTGGGTACATCCATATGAAACCAGACGTGATCATTAGGATGATGAAGTCTGAGCTCAGATATAACACACATCTTTAGGTCATCCTTGAAGTAATTAATTATGAACAACACCTAACATTTAGAAAAAAAATGACCAGTCCCATCATAAAGATTGTTATTCTTTAAAATGGTGTACAGACACATTCCTGTAATAGCAATATTCTTCTTCAAAAGAAGAAATTAACAATGACTTTGTTTCATGTGGCAGGAGAAAAATCACTGTTTTGCATAATCTTAGAATGAACACCCCAGTTTGAGCTGACATTTTCTCTCTCACCCAGACACTTCCAACTGTTTCTCAGTGCTGCCAATACACCTGAAAAAAACCCAGATATCTACAGAACGAGAAAGGTATAGTTGACAACTGTGGTGCCGGTCCATAGCACACATTTATCATCCTTGAGAAAGCAAACTAACCATTCTTGGCTTAAGATCTCAGCAGTTTTACTCTTGGGAGGTGAAAAGTTAAGATTTATTTTGTGGGCTATTTAATTTTATTTTATTTTTAAGAAGCCATAAAGAAGCTATGTGTGCCATGTGAAGCTCCAATTTGCCCATACTGCAAAACAATACTTTTGAATTGGTACTGATATTGCTTACAGAAAAGTTGATGGTAACACTCCATTAAGCTCTTGTTAGAAGTGAAGTTATCATTAATTACCTAGTTCACACAAAATTGAGTTGTAAAACAATTCACCAGAAGAAATTATCGAAGTGAAGAGTTTGTGTGGAAAACATGGCTAGTGGATCTAAGGGTCCAGGTGACAAGTTGTTAGCAAGTAGACATTGAAGCAATAAGGAAAAAAAATACAAATAAAAGAGGGATGGAGAGAGAGAAAAGTTTCAGATCAGGGTAAGTCTGCAGCCTTTATGCCAGAAATTTCTTCTTACCATGTTGAAGGAACATTCTCCTCTGTCTCCACTGGAAAACAAGGCAGTATTTCATGGGCGTGAAATAGGACATAAAATATAGACTACTGTTGGACACTGACCCTGGTTCAGGGCTTTGCTTAGCATATCTGTAAAAAAGGTGACCAAAAGTGAAGCACATCCTTCTGAGGGACAACAGCTCTGTGTTAACATCTTATGGAGAAAACACAAGACGTGTGAAGGCATCGACCAGCAGCTCTACAGTATGAGCTGACCATGTTCCATCAGTTTTGAGGGAATTTCTGCCTAAAAGCTACGATCTACCATATAAAATTCAGCAAAATTTATGACTGTAATCTTGTGTGAAAGACTGAGTCAACTAACGCCATCTACAGGTGGCTGGTGTAAGCAGACACAAACAAATCATCACAAGGAAAAAAAGCTGATAATGTAGGTGCCATATGGGCTTTGATTCTGGACATTCCTGATTGTTGAGGAAAAGTAGATTGTAATTTTAGCAAAAATTACTAAAGGAATAATCCACTGCAAATCTGCACTGTCCTGGAAAGGAGAAACAAGATTATTAATAATTAATTGAACCTCTGCTTCTACTTGGAGGATGAAATAAGGGATAAGCGTGTTCAGCTCTTGCAATGCAGCAGACTTATTATCACCTTTCACAGGCAGTGCAATCAAGAGGAAGAGTTGAGATCTTTGTGCCACCTTTGTCCCACCTATTGACATAAGGTGATGTGGGGCAAATAGTTCCCAATAATCTAGTTCCAAAGGATATGCGTGAACAAGACCAAGTTGTGAATACACGGAGGAAACAGGAACTCTTCTCTTTTCCTAGGCTGTGTGAAGTGTGGTGATGATACTGTCCTTCCCTGCTAAATACCTGAAAACTTTCTTCTCTATGTGGAATTTGTCACGTAGCTTTATCTGTGGCCCTTTTTGTTTGGGCCAGCTAGAAGAAATAATATTTTGTTTGTTTGGTTGGTTTTGTCAGTGTTTGCAAACCCTTTACCAACAACAGACAAAAATATGTGAGTGTTTTATTTGGAAGAATTTGTGTAGTTTTATAAACTCATTTTCTTGATCCCTTTATTACTTAAAGGTATTTGATTTGAATATTTTCTGAGGGTGTCCAGCAGATTAAACACTGTCCAGTAGATTAAAACACTTCCATATGGATTGCTTCAGCACTTATTTTTTAACACTGTTTCTCATGCTGGCTGGCACAAGTGTGACAGGGGCTAACTTCCAGTAACAGACTTTAAATATTATTGACCGGGATATCTGCTCAATAACTTAGACAAATGTTATCAGAAAAATTGACCCTAAATATTGCAGGAGCACTTGGAATTATTTCAATTGCTTAAAAATCTCTATCTTGTTCATCAAGATGTACAATGGAGGAAGACAATATATGGCTGAGGTTAAAAATGAAGGGCTGTTTAATTTTCTGTTCCTGCTGCTGTTTGATGGTACATTATACATCTTCCTCAATAACAGAGGACAATGCTAAGGCAGCACCTTTCTTAAAAGGCCAAATTCTCTCTTATGAAACTGCAAACAAGATTTTGAACAGGACATTTTAATGGAAGGGTCTTCATGTATTCTAACATTTTTTGCTCTTTCTTTATGCTCTTTCTTTATGCTATTTCTGTAGTCACTGGGAAAATAAGAAGTTTTAGAACCACATGGTTTCATGTCTTCATATGAATTTTCCTGCCAATTTCCAGGTCTTTTTTTTTTCCCCTCCAGTGGATTAGAATGTTCCCCAGTATTTCTACATAATTCCCTGCAATACTATTTTTTCTTAAAATAAACTGATGATTAGGCAATTGTCTGTTCATTTTCCTGATTTTAATCAGCAAATTAATGTTGTATGAAATTAGGATGGATAAATTACATAAATCTAAAGATCTTCCCATGTACAAAATATGCATAGAGCTCAGTGCTGACACGGTATAAACATTATTGGCCACGGGCCTTGCTGATGCTTCATTTTTTGGCTTGACCTCAGAGGTTCCTCATCATCTCTCCAGTGACAGGATCATCAAAGGATACTAAATATCAACTTACCTCCATCTGAAATCTTTCTTTTGTTGGCTTTTAAAGTCCCATGAATTAAAAGTTGCATTGATAGAATCTGTATGGAGGATAATGCAGGAATGCTATTTTTAGGCACATCCTTTTTTAGGTGTGTCCTAAAAGTGCTCTAAGAAAACCCTTTTTAATATACTTACACATGTAATTTCTTTTGTCTATTACAGAGTTCAGGAAAAACAAAACCAACCAAACAAACAAAACCCACCAAAACCAACCAAACAAAAAACAACCAAAACAAAACAAAAAAAAACCCAACAAACCAGAAAAAGTGCACATGGCTTTCAGTGAGAAAAGTATCAGCAAGACAGAATATTGCACTCCTGTGCTATTACAGGATGAATTGTTGACAAGTGCTCTCTGTAAACTCTTGTAGGAGCAGCGAGAGATATCATGCAAAAAGTTATTATGGTTCATAATCTCCTTAATATTCCTGAAAGCAGGGGACACTGAAATGAATAAAATAAAACACATATGCAAGTTCATTAGTGAGTTTCCTTTAGTAACAAGAGGCACAAATATGTATATCTTATCTTTTTAAGGTTAAAAGCTTCATTGCTCAAAGGAGAGATTACCTTTGATCTGCAATCTATATGTTATACCACTGATGAAATGAAACAGGAATACTAAGAAGAATTTTGAATACAATGATTTTTTTTCATTTACTATCTTCAGCAAAAATTAAATTATTAGTATTCACAAAAGTCTGCCAACTCTGGGCTGGCTCTGTCAGCTGCCCAGCCATCTCCTTGCTGTGTCCCTGAGCATGAGGGTGCTGTCCCACCAGCCTCAGCTCCTGGCTTACCTTTCCCAAGATGCAGACTTACCCTGCTTGTCCTTTTGATGCTTTTTGACATTGTTTTGTGAGGGCTGCGGACCATTCTCAGCAGCATCCCACTGCAACCCATCCAAGGGGTAACCTGCCGTTTCTCAGAAGGAGTGGGGCTTCATGCTGCTGGCTCATGGGAGCGCCCTGACCTGCAGAGCACTCCCACCATTTGGCCCCTCAGGTACATATTGTGATACCACATGTTTTGTTTAGTTAAAAGCGAACTTATTTACAAGGTCTTTGCCTTCTGAAATGTATCTCTTCCATTTGAAAACACGGTAAATAATCATGCCTTTGATAGAGGACTGTGGAGATCAAGCTTGCAAGGTGCAGCAATTTTCCTCTCTAACAAGAGAATGCAAATAAGCAATATGTAAACACAAGGACAACGTGTTGCATACCAGAAAGGACACTCATTGCTACAGCATGATAGATGGCAAAGCTGAATGATCTCTTATCTCTTAGGCAAATGTATTATGATGATTTGCAAAATCCACTGTGTTGCTGGAGAAGATAGCAGATTAAATAATTTTGGAGTTGTAAATTAAACAACACACATTTTAAAAACAATAGCTCTGTATTATAGTGACTGAAAGAGTTATTTACTTAGCAATTATGACTCAGCCAAATAATGAGCAGTAGGTTCTAAAACAAATGCATAATAATATGCAATCTGACAAATAGATATTGGCCATGGAGTAGAAACTGTAAGGAGAACCATCCCACATTTAGTCAGTCTCGTGATATTAAGTGTTAGATAAGAACCTGACACGTGCTGTCAAGCAACATACTGGGCATTAGGTTTGTGAGTTCACAGGCAGTGCAAGGTGGAGTCTTCACAGGGGGAAGAATTCAGCCCACAGACCATTAGGAGTTCAACTTTTCCAACAGCACTCCTGAGTCATGCTTAGATATTGAAGAGGATCTAATATAACTACTGTTTACTCAGTGACTGAACTTTGGATTAATGGTTTAGGAATTGTCTTCTTCTGAAGGTATTTATATAGGGAAAATAAAATGTTTCATACTCAAATCATCCAGCAGTAACAGACTGATGTTTGTCTCACTAAGCTCAAGTGAAAACTCACTCCTGTATATTTTACTTATTATGAATAGGTGGTAAGTACAGTGGTGCTTCAGAGGTATTCAAAGATACACCCCGCCTTGAAGGCTGTGTTCTAACAACATATATTTTCATCAAAGATCTATTTAATGAAGTTTTCACTGTATTTGACTGTTCAAACTACTTGATCAAACACTTTGCTGCCTGTCATTTCTGTAAGCTGTTTACAAAGTAAGACCTTAATTTCTTGCGCAAATATTGCAGAATGTGAACCTTACAGTTAGTTCATGTGATTAGCAAGACATATTTCTACATTGTCTTTCACAGATTTTGTAAATGAATACAGAAAAAATAAAGAGATGGAGGAACGGGTTCAACACAAATCCTTCAGCTATCTGGATGATGACTACTGCAGAAGAACTGATAGGGTGTAGAAGATATTGTCTGTTCAAAGTGTGCTCTGTTTCTTTTCTAGGGTACTTGTTTTTCTTATGGCATTATTTATTTTGGTCTTTAATATTTTATTTAAACATTTATGGATTTTATTTTTCCACTTCTTGCAAGGAGGGGCATCTGTCCCATTTGGTAATGAGAAGAAATTAGATTCAAATGTGCCATTTGATTTATATGACAATCTTCACAAGATTGTAGCATTATAGGGGCTACAATAAAAACACGAAGACTTATTCATTGTATTGCCATGCAGCAAAAAAATGATTGCTTAAATATTCATTACTTTGCATTTTTTTATGTAAAAGGAAAAATTCCATCTGTCACTCTCACTGCAGTTTACATTTTCTGGTTTACATTCTCTATTTTGAAGTGAATACTGAAAATAACATGCCAACAGTATAGCACTGCATAGATTGAAATGAACTATGCTGCCTAAACTAATGTAAAGAAGAGTGTTTAGAAATAGAATAGTGTTGTTATTCCATCCTCCCTCAAGTGATTCATGATGAAATGGTAACATCAGGTGAATCCAAGGGCAAGATTTCCTGCAGGCTCCTTGGAGCACACTGTTTTTGTTTTTTTGAAATGTTCACAGGTCTGACATGGATGTCCCCTGAGTTTCCTAGGATGCTATGTTACTGCAGAGACAGCCAGGACTCTATACAGTGTTTAATACAGAGCTCAAAGAACTGTTGTGTAGCTATATTTAGAGAAACAGACCACTTAAGATTAATACATGCAATAGAAGCCCTCAAACAGTAGACTGCTTGAAGACCTCCTATAAACGGACTTTATTTCAGCATAAAGGTAGCACTGATAATCCATAGGGCCCCAAAATAATCACAAACAAAATACTCTTTACATTATTGTCAAAGTACCTAAAAAAACCCCAAAAGAAACAGCTGTTCCTTGTCTTCTTTGTCTGCCTCAGGACAGGAACCAGTGTCAAAAAAATAGAGAAACTGGTCCATTTAGTGGGATCTAGATGGAAGATTTGTACCAAAGTCCAAAAACACCTTCCTTAAAACTCTGGCTTGCACCTAATTCAATAGGCCTCTAAGTTTTTATTAACCAAAAAGTTCAATCCTCTGCTCAAAAGCATCACTCGGTTCCTTTGCTTGATCACATGGTTTGTACCATTCCCCCTCTATTATGTCAAAATAGCCAGTTCTTGAAGCAAGGACCAGTAAATGGCCTGGCTATCATGGTGCCTTGTGACCATTTTTCCTCTCTCTCTTTAGCCCAGTGAATCTTGATGTCTTTTTTTCACCGTGACATTAAGAGGGAAGGTAGAAGTGCCCTTCGTTAATTTAAATGAGTTGTAGCACAGTACTAAGGATATCTTTCTAGAACAGTGTAGGTTACAGAGCACCCACAAAAGACCTGTTTCTCCCACTTATTTTTGGAAAATGCTTAGTAGGGTAGTTTCTGAAATGGAGAGCAGTTTTCTCTCTAGCCTTGCCCTGAGAAGAAAGCAGTTGTTATAGCTATGTTTTTAAAGCAGGCTAATCCCTCTGCTGTGTCTTAGGGATGCTCTGAGATCTCTCCTTCTGATAGATACCTGTTGGACACCAACCCAAACTTAGCTATATCATGGGTAGTGCAGTCTGGTCACATAAAAAAGGGGAACTCTAGGCACTACAGAGACTTGGGAGTTAAAAAATTAAACAAACTATGTGTTTATTGATTCAAGACTAAGCAACTGTCATTTATGTGGAGGAATGGGAGAGGAGTTACAGTTACAGTATTGATCTGGTACTTACCTCTGCTGTAAGAGCATCTGTCACGTTTCTGGATTTTATTCAAAAGCTCTGTCTTCATGACAGAGTTTTAGTGATGAAGGCTCTGCAACCACAACTGAATCCACACTCCATTCTCAGCTCTAATCCAAAGCCAGCAGAAGCATTTCTGCATTTTTATGACTCTGACATAAACCAAGAAAACACAGAATCAGAAGTACATGGGAATTTTGGGAACAGTATCATGTCAGTTTGGTGAGGTGCACTTTTCATATCCTCAGTTGATATAGCTGGGTTTGAAAAGCTCTCTATGCTTTTGCTAAGCAAGGTGATCTGAGCAGTGGCTCAGGAACCAAAGCTACAAATAGTGAATGGGCACAAGAAACAGTAGTAAAGTTTTAATAAAAATATTAAAGGAAAATAAAATGAGGGAAAGAGCTGGCCATAATGTGGAGTACTTCTGGTCATGCTTAAGTGCTTACCATAGTGTTGTACTGAGCACTACATCTCAGAGCCATTTCATGCTGTTCTTCTGCCTCTAGGCAAACAGAATTTAAGAACTCAGTGAAATTCAAAAGGAAGAAAAGTCCATTTTATGGTGTTAGCTACATGCACCAGTGAGTAGGAAGCACAGAGAGAAAGATGGAAATTGAGGCTGATACTTTTAAAAAGTGTGTGGGACATACAGGCAGTATGAAAACTGAATGTTATCTTCAGCTAGAGTGACTGTTCAAGCTAAGCCTGAGCAGTCATTCCTAAACAGCAATCCATTATGTGTCCCACCATCACGGACAGACACATGCACACACTCACACAAGCATACACATACACACACTTTGCTGTTGAACAACAAAATAAATCACAGCAGGGAGCGGAAAATTGCCAGGTCACCCTAAATCCTGCAGGTGTTCAAGAACAGGTGCAAACAGTGAATTTCCATGATTTGAACAACAACCGTGGGCAGCAATCCTGACATCTGTAGTCTCTCATCCTACAGTGGGAAAGGAAGATGCTGCATTTAAGCAATATGTCTGAGACAAATAAGAAATGTCATGCTCTAGAGAATGTATGAATGTATAGATAAGGTCATCAGAGCACTCCTGCTTATCCTTCCTCAGAGCCTTACCCTCAGCAAAATTGGCTGACCCCATATTCAAAAATGTTGAAAGGAATGTGCTTATATACACCAGCACTAATCTGACTTTGAAGCAGAGTACAGTGGGTTTTCACATGCTATTTTAAGAATAAAAAAAAAGAAATAACCCAGGAGTCAGATTAAAATGTCTGATGAATTCAAACCTTTATGCATTGTATATTAATTCCTAATTGCCTGGGTTTAAAAAGAAGCTCCCCTGCATATATGTTGTAGTATTGCCATATTGCATTATTATACTCTTATAATTATTCATTATATTGTAATTACAAATACTTATATTATGAGGAAGCTGTACATGCACCCTTAGCATCTAGGACAGGCTGCATATGCTATACACAGGAACTCATTTACCTTTGCCTGCATTTGTTCTGCATTTCTGCAGTATACAAGACAAGACTTTTTACAAAGTAAAAACCAATAGTAGAAAATGAGTACCCAGACAAACCCACTAGGTTCTATACTTTAGGAGCAAAAGTACACCATTTTCATTTAAATGTTCAAAATTACATTCCCGAGTATTACAATTGTCTTTCTCTTATCTTTTTTAAATTCTTGTCTTTATTATTTTGTTCTCATTTAATTTAATTTTTTTTCCATTCACTTTTTTCTCTCCTTTCCCTATACATTTGGCAGATATTAGTAAACTTCAAGGAAAGGCCCCAGTGTCATATTATTATACTTAAATACGTTTCAGGATTTACCTCCTAAAACATGCAAATATTACTTTCATGCTATGATATTTACAATTTTTGTGCCCTTAAATGCCAGAACTTCATTGAATAGGAATCTGCAAATGTTGCTCAGCTTTTCCCAAAGCCAAGAACAAGGCTGGGCATATACTTAAAACTGACAAAACTAATGAGGTCATACACAGAAGAGTTAACCTGCTTTGATGTAAAAGAGCATAGCAGGATTCAAAATGCCATCTGAATATTAACAAATTTATTAGTAGTCTCTGGAGACAGATTTTTTGCAAAGATAGGGCTTACTGTCAGGAGCAAAGGTTTAAGGGAAATAATTCTGCAATATTGTACATGAGCTTGCGAAATGATGACCATAGGGTGCCTATCTCAGTAGCACATATTCACTATCTCCATCTAATCATGTTTCAGAAGGATAGGGTCCCTTGACAGTATTTAAAATAGAAAGTATTTGTGGCCACATTTGGCCATGAAGATCAGTGGTCAATGCACTTTTATAGGGGTTTTGGCTGTCTTTAGCCTTTCACTTTCTCAGTGAAAATTGTTTGTCTGGCTTGAGAAATGAAGAATTTCTTGCCTAAAGAAGGCTTCTACATCATGCAGATGTAACCTGTACAATCAGGACCAGAACACAGGACAACAATAGCCACTATCCTCCTTGCTTGAATACACATGACTTGGTTTTAATTTAAGTTACAAATAGCTTTGCTATCAACTCAAGCTATGTCAATAGTATGGCAATTAGAAGAGCCTCCAGGGAAACATAAGAATGGGTTTGGAAACCAAATTCCGAGAAGAAACTAGATACTAGGGCTCCTCCTTCCTGCATGAACATTAGAATGACAAGACCCTTAGGTAAGAGTTGGTGTCACTTCTTCCATCCATAAGTGGATGTTAGAGTGGAAAGTTGTCTTCAGCAGTAAGTAAAATATACTTACAGTCCTTGTCTGTTGGTGTTGGTGGCTGACAGAGGATGGCCTGCAGCCATACTGCTAAATGCTCTCACTGTCCACAACAGGGGCACATCCAAACTTCCCTTTGGAAATCATCTATTGATGACAGATGCTCTCTATTAATCCCTCTCCCTTCCAGAAAGCCAAGAGAAGGGGAGTAAAGGAGAGACATGGATTGGAAAACTAAATCAGTTTTAATGAAAATATAAAAATAGGATTACATATATACAAATATATGCAGAACAATATCAAACCCAACCCCCTGATGACCATTCTTTAACACCTTTAAAAGATTTATCTACAGTAGAAGTTTCATGTCACGGGCCTTGCTTTGTTTGCATTCAGGTTGCACCCATGATGATCCTTTAGGACACAGTAGTGCAAGGTGCTGAGTGAACCCAGAGAGATACTAAGACACTGATGCCATGGAGCAGGCCCTGGGGAAGTCCTAGGCTAACCTCAGTGGCAGATGGGAACCATGCTCAGGAGCTGGATCTGGAACTGTAATTCAGGACTGAAAGCAGAATGGACAGAGAGAGTCCTCCTTGGACACTGGACGCTGAAGAAAAGATCTTGACCCTTGTGATTTCTCAATTTTATACTGATTATGAGGCATATGGGCTGGAATACGTTGTTGGTCAGCTTAGGGTCACCTACCCTGTCCACTCCTCCCTGTAGGTGTGGTCTTTTACTTTCTGCACTCCAACATGGTACAGAAGATCCAGCAGTGGCTTTGGTCTGCACACCAATCCTTGGTCCTAATTCTAAACATGGGATGTTACCACTGCTAGAAGCAGACACTGCCTGTGAAAAAAACCCCATACTGCTAACTTTGGAAAGTTCTGTTAGAAGAACTCAGCTGAAAATTAAAATTACTGACAGAATTAATTCCGTTCTAGCTCAAACCAGGACATATGTCCAGAAATTGTTTGGGATATGTAAGGGGTACGGACTAGTGATCAGCAATTAGTATTGGCTGAAACTGTGCCAGGCCCATCCTAAGACATTAACAGCGTAGATGATCAAGCTGCAGCACCTAGAAATGCTTCCTAATACAGTTTGGTTTACTTACACAACACAACCTCTGAGGATAATTTGGAAATGGGAGATTTCAATTTTTCTCCATTATCTTTAGAGAGGATGCAGGGAAACAAGGCTTAGCAAAGTGCCTGTGAATGAGGAGTTATGAATTCAGGCTTGTCTGCCTGCTTCAGGATGGGTACAACAGACTGGGACATGACAGAGCATATAGGGATCTTAAGATCCCTATACACACTGCACACTCTGGTTCAGTTCATGACTGTGCTTTGTCAGATTCTGAAATTATCTTCTACCAGTGATTGAATTTGGCAGATGTTTTCTGAGAACTCTGTCGCATGCCCAACATGTCAACCCTGCTGGCAGGTGCTGTTCTTTCTCAGAGACAGGTTCTGCAGCCCATGCAGAGCTTTGTGTGAAAGCAGACAGCCTGCAGTCCTGTGACTCTAGCACAGATACACCTCAGGGGAGCTGCAGGTAGGATGCTTTCCTCGCCAGTCTTAATCTATTTATTTTACTAGACAAGTGGATTAACTAACTCTGAAATACGAAAGGTCTCCTTGGGTAGCAAACAGCCCTTAATTTTACTGGATTCTATGAGAACTGACATTGCTTAGTATCTATCTGGGTTCACTCTGCACCTTGCAGTACTGTGTCCTAAAGGATCATCATGGGTGCAACCTGAATGCAAACAAAGCAAGGCCCGTGACATGAAACTTCTACTGTAGATATATATTTTAAAGGTGTTAAAGAAGGTTTAAAGAAGCAAATACAATCCATCACAATACATGAGAGAAAATCAGACACCTTGTCTTGACATTCAAATCTGTCAGAAAGATCAGACGTGGGAAGAACAAACCTGTAGCTGATAAGTAAGTTATGAGTATTTTGTTAATAGTGTGAACGACCTTCAAACCCAAAGTCAGGGAAAACAAAAGCGCACATATTAGAGGCATATTAGAGTCACATTATTAAGGGCAGCACATGTGACTGTGACATACGGATTATCAGAAAAAAACCCAACCAAAATTAGAAGAACTAAAGTTTCACAAAACAGCAATCATGAGAACTACTTGTGCTGAACTTTAAATTCACATGTACACACACATTTTAAAAATACTTTCTCCATCAATTGCCAAGGAAATTTAGTTTGTTATAATGAAAACAAACCATTCCAAAGCCAGAATAATATTGTTATAAATAATACTGAAGACTCTTATATCAGTCCTGGGAAAATGAAATAACAATATCCTCGTCTCTCACTAGTGGATTTTGCTGGCTTGTGTCTTTATGTATTCATTCATTTCTATAAGCTTGGACCACTGTTTGCTTAGCAGCAGGGATTGCTTAGGCTAACCTGAAAGTAGCCACAGGCTAGCGTTCTAGGTAATTTCTGCAGAGAAAAGCTAGTAGTTTGACACTACCCTGCCCTCCCCATACAGACAGGTAGCTGAGCTGTGTAGCAGAGCACATGGCAAAAAGTTAACCATAGCAGGAGAACATGTATCTACCTTTTTTTTGGTAAGAATTTGGGGTTTTTTGTTTGTTTTTGTGTTTGTTTGGTTGTTTTTTTTAGCATGTTTTCAGTAGCGTGACACAAATTGCATCTAACTAGAATCTGTTTTCATCCTCCCCAAAATATTGTCTCATTCATACCGACTATTTTGAGTGCTTTTTGGCTTATTACTCCCCAAACTGTACATTGTCTGTAAGGATGTTAGGTGGCATGGATCAAAACTGTGACAAGCAGCATGCCAAAAATTAAACACTGCAGCTCAAGATGTGTATGGTATAGTTAGCAGTGTATTTATAGTAAGCTAAATGCAGAGAATTCTGATATGCCAAGGCATATGAATTCCTTCATATTACAACTTAAATGATGAAACATTTATAAATTAGCTTACAAAGACAATATAAAAGACTGGAGATGAGGATTTTGGTTGTCTGTCTACTGCTATGTGATCTAGACTTCAGTCTATTTCTGCAATTATCCAGTGCTGTAGCTACTGTTGTTTGTCTTTTTTTTTTTTTTCTTGTGTGAAAACGATGAACAGCAAAGTCTTTTTACAACAGAGACAGATGCAGCTGACAAGTGTGTTCTTAGGTCTAGAAGCTGGGAAGTACTCCAGTTCTTCAGCACCAACATACATCTACTGACATCGTAGTAATTTCTAATGTAATATATTAATACTTCAAGCAAAAAATGCAAACACCAAGTTCTTGATACATTGTTTTAAAGCCTTGAAATGTTTGCCTGTGCACCCAGGTACTTCTGAAGTCCATTAATAAGATTACATGTAAGCCTATATATAAGTTTTATTTTTGCCTCTACAAAATTTCAGTCAGCCAGAAGTGAATTTGGGAAATTCTGCCTATCGCATTCACATGAACACCTCCAGTCAAAAGAGACTGAACTAAACACACAATTATCTTTTGTATCCCCCTTCCTTCTTGCCTTAGCTCATTAGTAACAGCAATGCAAGGAGATGGGAGATCTTCAAATGTCAGACTCTGCTTCACAGGATATTTAACATACTTTCAATTTTGTGCTTTTTGTACTCTGCTTATAAACCAAAACTCACCAAAGAATCTCCCATCAATTTTTCTCTACCTCTGGCTTAACAGAATGGTCTACATAGTAAAGTCTCATATTACTACGTTTTATTCCTTTTACAAAGTAAAACAGACCAGTTATAAGTGTAGTCTGAACATTTATAAATAATATAATGATAGCTTGAGGAAGTTCCCTATTTATTAGATAACAATCACATTCAGGTTAATCTCTGAGGCCAAAAGCCTTACAGTTTATTAGAGCAGGATAGGATTATCACTGCTAAATTATCTAGAAACAACCTCAAGCTATTATTACGATGAAATTTTAATTAAATATTCAATTTCAAATGACATTAAAAGACTTGCAAAAAATGAGCCATCAGATTAGGAGGGGAAAAAAAAAAATCAGACTTAGGTTTAAACTCTATTTTTTGGCTTCTTTCCTTTTGTTCTCATCCTATTTTCTTACAAGTGATAATGGCTTTAAATTGGAAAAGGAAGAATATATATAAGGAAGAAACTCTTCACCGTGAGAGTGGTGAGGTACTAGAACAGGTTGCCCAGAGGTTGTGAATGGCCCATCCCTGAAAGTGTTCAAGGGCAAGTTGAATGGGGCTTTGAGCAACCTGGTCTAGTGGAAGATGTCCATGCCCATGGCAGGGTGGTTAGTACTAAATGATCTTCCAACCCAAACCATTCTGTGATTCTATTTTCTGAACATTTTCTGTATTTATTTGCTTTGAGTTTCTTCATAGCACTATGTTTAGATACGTAAAATGAAAATGATGTGAATATTCCTTAAGTATTTATCAGCTGAGCTGGGACATAAGGCTGGGATATCCAAATAAAACAAAATACTGTCAACAAAGAAGCACTGTTCTGCAAAGTACTGCTCTCCTATAAATCTCGCAGTGCTGTATAATACAGAAAATCAGTATTATTAATCCCAAATGTCAGGCTGAAGTATGAGGCATGACATGGGAAAATGGCTTTCCAAAAGCCATGCTGAAGACCTGTGCCACAGTCCAGAACAGGGTATTTGACTAAATTATCAGGCTAAATCTTAATATACTATACCCGACAGCCTCTCCCAGCAAAGCAGTATCATAGCTACCTCACTCGTCAGAGAGGCTTAGTGAAGGGGACTTTTTGAATAGGGAACCAATGAAACTTCTGTTTTTTCAAAAGCATATAAGCATTCTACATATACAAACATATAGTATATGTTATTTATGATTACATATTTCTTCTCTTTGCCTAGTATTTTGAGTATTCCAGATGAAATGAGATGAAAACACAGGGAAGACCGTAACATTCTGAAGACAGAGAATACAGCTGAGCAATTAGACATTTCAGAGCACAGGTACGAGATACTACGCACTATGTATATGCAAAGAAGACAGTACAGTTAAACACCATTGCTCACACACAGCCCCCTGCTCCACAAAAGATCTGCATTAAGAAGAAAAAAATGGTATAAGTGTGCAACAATATCTTTACAGAACCTCTCTGATGATTGTCCTGGATAATTCAATTCAATATTGTTGATGATGCACTAAACCAGAAATAGAGTTCCTTTCTGTAATGGGCTATACTTGTGTTTTGAATACTTAATTGTCTTTTTGAGAATTTTCAAATTTTAATCATGTCCAGTGACACTCATTTGCAAGGTCTTGCTAAGTTCAATATATTTCCTTTTCTGCATTCTGTTAAAAAAAAAATACTAATTGATCTCATGAAGCTTTTTTTTTTTTGAGAAAAAATCAGTATGTTTTGCAAGTGGAATTATATTAACTTATCTGCATAAACATTGTTAATGGCTCAAGTGCAGACTGAACTACTAAATAGCTCCTGTGACTTATACTATGGATACTCTTGCTTATTTGGATTAAAAGTTATAAACTAGTAATGTTTATTATTATATAAATTAATGTGAGAAAAAGGAATTGTAATCATTAACCACCTATGTTCTGAATTGTGAGATAAAAATATATATTTTAATGGAATCTTAACAAAACATTATGTAAAATGCTCTAGGTACTGCATAATTTTGCAATAAATGCTGCTGACATTCCACTTAACCGGAGCAATTTAATACAATATATGACTGTTAACAGCTGAATAGATTGGTGAGATTTGTAAAGGCTATAGTTTGAGACAGTAATTGACTGACAGTTTGCAGAAATGAATTAACAAATACAAATATTATTGCAATCAACCTGGGAAGAGTGGTTACGAGCATTTGTTCTTCATCACAGTTACCTGACAGTTTGCATTGTTTTCCATTCCAATGTGAACAATGAGCAGTATCGATTTTGGTTACCACATACAGCAAATGATTGTCTTATGGTATGTAAGAGAGTAACATGCTGAAGACATTTAAAAACACAGCACCCAACCACCAAGTCATTCAGTTTATCATAAGCTATGCTAGGAAGCATGAAATGTGCTTTGAAATGTAAAAAAGGCCTTTTCATACAAACTGCTCCTGTTCTAGTGCGATAGTTTTGACAGCAACAAGCAGTCCACCGTGGGTTATCCATTTAGCCATCTGAGCAAAGAAGGTACAAAAGGAAATGGAGGTAGTCACATGAAATCTTGTTCTTTCCAAATTCCATCAACTGCAAAATTCTAAGGAGCTTTTCCCAGATTTTTCATGCATAGGCTAACCTAAAAGTTCAGTTCTCTCTTATTTTCTAATACTGTCTTGGTTTGCGATTGCTGCTTCTCTCTCTGTGCTAAAAGCCTTGGCTAACCTAGCTAATGAAATTCCTGAGTGCACGCACTCAGTAAATTGCCCAACCATTGCTATTTTCACAAAGAGAACACTGGCTGGAGTATAGCAGCACTTCTCACTATACTTGCTGTTCTTTCATTTTTCTACCATTTCATGCCTCAACTGTATCCTACTCCTTTTAGCCTGCTATCTTAGTTCCTCCCCACCCACACTCTAACAGAGCTCCTGAATTTAATTGCACAATGTCTTGGCCATAATGCATTTATCTAATTTGCTATCTTGTGAAGTAGTCTTGCTCATACATTAAATGCTGTCTGAGGATGTGGAAAGGGACCATGTTCAGAATTTTGCTCTTACTGGCAGATTTATATCTAACTAGAAGTTTCAAAAAAGAAAACTATACTTTGTTTTTAAGCCACTGGCAGTTCAGGGTAATTTTTTCCCCCTGCACTTGAATCTGGATTTGTCTGCAGTAAAGTGCTACAGTACAACCTCTTTACATACTGCACCCACAGGGTTTAGTTTGTAGGTATCTGCCTGGGTAATGTGTTTCAGGGCAGTGCTGAGGTTACCTTCCACACCCGCACACCACTTCTCAGTTTATACACTGCTGAATGCTCCTTTTCTATCAGAGAAAGGGGAAGCTGTTACTCTTGAGTTTTTCCTCAAAGATCTACTCTTTCACTCCAGCATCTACTCTTTTCACTCCTTTCATTTCTCAATGAAGTAATCTTGGCTATTAGAAATTACAGAAAATCTTAAGTATGGGGTAACTGTAAACAGGAGGCAGCAAAAGTGTGAGTTTACATGGGGTAATGAGATAGGAATGGGAACTGCAGCAAGGACAGATGTTGCAAGACCTCTCCCCTGTGGACTATAAAAGCAGAGCACAGTAGCAAAAGATAATGGAAGTTGTTCAGTCACCTCAAACAGTGGCTGCAGCACTGGAAGAAGCAGTTCAGAGAGCAGCCTTTTCCTCACATGATTAGCACATACAATTTGCAGTATTTCCCTGAGGACCTCTGGGCCGCTCAGTTCTCTCTGGCCTAAGGGAACAGCACTATTTACTTGTCATCCCTCTCTGCAGCCCAGTTGGTATAATTATAGTATCTGCTGATACAGAATTCTGTTGCTAGTATCTTTTTTTTTCTTCTAGTTTAGGGAAAAAAAAAATAATCTTGGTTAGATGAACTTTATTCTTGTGCAGCTGCAACTAAAGCTCAGTTTTAACAGCTATAAATACAAAGCAGAAATATCAGGCACCTCCCGACAAAAGCTCTGCCTGAGATTTTTAGCTTATGAAGACAGTTCATATTTTAGCAGCATCTAGATAAGCATGTGACAGAGACAGGGTACCCATTGTGCTCTGCACACAAATCATTGAAAGCAACAGTCTTTGCCTGAAAAAAAACCCAACTTTTGACAACTGAATATATCAGACAGCCAGAACACAATAGATAAGGAATATTACTTTTGTTTTACACATGGGGGACTAAGGCAATTGCCTGAGGCCAGCAAGTTCCTGTAACACAGTTGGGAACTCAATCTTGTATCTTGAGATCCATTCAAATAAAAAAATAAAAATAAAATATATAAAAATAAAAAATCACTCTTCCTCTAATAATCTCACCAAGAGACATTACATACTTATATTTCTGCATCTGTGATACAATAAAATATGCAAATGTGAAGATAGAGAGGGGGAAGGGCTTATGGGAAACATTTATAAATAGCATAACATCTTTATCATTTCATGAATATGAGTAAATTATGAAAAAAATATTTCTGAACCAAGCACAGAGTTTTACACATACATTACAGTAATACATCACTGGTAGTATTAATGTCACATTATGTATTGACATTACACTATTGCCTTATTGTGGCAGAGAGGGCAGAACTCCATCTTCTATTTTCCTCCATCCATTGCTTCTACTCCCATCTGCTCTACAGATCACTCAAAATTGCCTTCTCTGCCCTCCTTGTCAACAGTTTTGCCAGTTGTCTCTGGAGGAGACAGTGCCTATTCCTCACCTCAGCTGTTTTTCATGTGACAAAATTTATGTGTGCGCGCACTGGTTTCCAGAGTATGTGTCCCAAAATCATTCAATTCTTCCTCCCGTTTCTTGTGGAAGTGAGCTACAAGTTGATGATTTATCAGGGCTGTTCAGTACATGCTACATCTTTCCATCCAGTACTCTGTAGCTTGCAGAAGAAATCGGGTACAGGGACAAAAAGTGTCTCCTTTTGTCTTTAGTAGAGTGTTAGAGCTTGCAGGTAGATGATGACATTTGAGTTTTGTTCTGCTGATTTATAACTTTCATTTTAAAAAACTGAATTTATTGTATGCTGTCTCTAATCTGGATATCACATCTCTATCGAGGCTGCTCTTTGGTAAGGCAGATTTACTGTTGCTCTGTCATGGATCTGTGGACTGACACCTTTGAACCTGTTATTTTTGCTAGGTGTTCTGTCATCATTTATACCTCCTCAGAGCTTTGCCTAATACCTGTGACATCACCGAGTAGTAAATGCATAAAAGCTGAGCACGCTTTCATTACATGGAAGAAGGGTTTAAAACCTGAGATTTAGGGATTTCAGGTTTTACTATAGTTTAAAAAAAAACCACATGAACATTGCATCTAGCCACTTCCAGCTTTTTGATCACTAGAAAGCACTGGATTAAAAATAAGTTTTAAGGGAAGAGAAAGAAACACTTATTCAAATTGTTTATTCTGATTTAAAATGCTTTTAGCTGTTGCTGACATGCTTTTATGTGCATAGCATGTTAAGTATTCTTATCACCCAAATATATATTCTGCCTTCTTTGTTCTTTTCAAAGATTTTGGAAAATCTGTTTAGGGCCTAAACCAAAGCTCAAAAATCGCAATCAAGCCCTAGTATTCAAATGCACTGTGCATGCTACAAGTTAACATATTACAAAATGTCAACTGAAGAAATTCTATATCATAATTTAGCCTTATTTCATGGTTTTCAAGCACTGGCAGAAAAAAAAGAACAACAATCCCTACATTCTGCATTCTCTGCTTATTCACTTTATTCTCAGAGGTTTCTTAACAAAGGCTGAATACAGCCAGAGGAAAAAGCCTTTATAATCATCCTAAGTATGAACATTTTGCAAGCTAGCTCTAAGATTTCTTTAAAGTATTTCAATTAGTCTTATAATTCAAGATTCTTATCTATATTTTGATCACTACAGACTTGGTACAGAAAAGTACTTTAGATTCTAAATTACAAAGAGAGATCTATGCACCTGTGAACATATATTATAACGTTTGGCAAAGAATGCAGAGGACAATATGACTATCATAGGAAAAGCATGTTTCTTCAGTAACACTGTGGTTTATGTGTTTACCAAATAGATTTGGTTGTATCATATTTAGTAGCACATAACTGCAGTGAAAATTTATCTAAGCATTACATTTTCAGAGAGATAAAAGTATGAATTGATCTGTGTGACATGATGAACACTCCCTTCTCTCCCTCCTACTCCCATGTATTACACATATTCAAGCTGCATCTATGGGATGTGCAATCCCTCTCTCCTTCCTGATACAAAGAAGCCAATATAGATTCCTGTGAGGAACAAACAAGTACTCAGGAGAGCACATTTAGTGCTGTGAAGAATTAACTGTATACATAAAACTAAGAACATGGCCATTTTCTACATAAATCAGTCACAAATGAAAAAGGAGAAAATAAGAACAGACAAGGATTTACTTCACCACAGAAACACACTTTACAGATAAACCCTAGTAGAAATTAACAATGCTGTTTTCTAAATCCTTGATAAGCATGTGGTTCTTTTACAGGTAACTATGCAAACATCCCTTCCTAAATTTCAGAAAAGGTTAGGATAGTATTTTTCAGAGATTATTGAAGGAAACTGTTAAAAAAACCTCAGTTTTTCCTTTGTGACACCTGAAAATTCCCACATTAAGCTTCAGTGTTTTACATAAATAATAGCTAATTTGCATATGAACATGCCAACTGTAGTATGGCTATTCATATAACTTTTAATTAGCTTCATGTTTTCAGAGTTTCCAAATTATTTCTAAATCTGAGACTTAGTTGATGAAGTTGATAGACTAATCATTAGTTTTTGTAGATTAATTCAAAAAAGCTTTTGGATGAATATGAAATACGGTTGAAAATATCTCACATTTAGAAAGAATTTGCTACTTCATGTTATGCAACTAGTCTCACATGGCTCCTGTAAAGTTTTTCCAGTGAAGACCTATCATATTTCCACTCTCACTGACAATTTAATCCAGTTTCTCACCTCAGGTGTAGATGAAGATGGTTTCAACCATATGTTTTATTGTACAGTAAAATATCCTAGACATGATTTCACAGTCACTTACTAAGCTTTGTCACAACTGATAACTAGCAGTTAGTAGTACAAAGGCTTCTGACCGTACTAACTAAAGAATTTATTTTTTTCATGGACTAGGATTAGTCATAGGCCAATTTGTAGAACTGTGCAAATTCTCAACTTCTACAAAAACTATTTATAAAGAGACTTAACTTTATAAGGAAATACAATTACAAATGAAATCCAATGTACAAACCTAAATGGGTAAAGGAAAAACAATTGTTAACTTGTATAAAGTTCTCACTGCATATCAGAAGATAAATTTGATGGTTTATAAAGCAAATTACATCTCAACTTTACCAAATTACAGACACTGTGCCAGATTCCCTGGAATTCCTATGCTTAATGCTCTTATTGTCCCTTTCTTTACCTCTATAATCCATATTTAAAGACCCCTACTGCCCCAGAGTCTCTTTTCAAAGCTCCAAAACTTGCTATCAAACTCATCTGTAGCACCAGACTGAAGAAGCTAGACAGGGGTGGGCTGTGTTTTTCTGCAACATATGGGTCTATTTCTAACCCCTCTTTGGCTTACTTTCAATGGTAGACAAGCTGCAACGCCACAATCCTTTAGTATCTTCAGGAATAAATGGGTCTGGTTTGGAATAGTGTGTGTGATATTCTTATGATGTTCATGTTTCAATCTAACAACATTCAACCTCACACTAACAAAACAATGAATCAGTTGCCACCAAATCATAGTTTCTCACCACTTCCTCTTTCTTCTACTTCCAGTTAGAATACCCTTCTTAGTTTCAGAAACAGTTTAAGACATTTTTTTCCTGACATACAGAAATCAATACAGACAATGTCTATTACAAAACACCTAAAGCAGTGTAAGAATAGTTTTTGAGGCAAAAGTTGTACCTGGACCATCCCGTTAATGAAGTAAGTCTGATCAATGCTATACTACTTTGCACCTACTATACTTTCAATTTCTACTATGTCCTGGTGCAATGAGTTTGATAATTTGACTAATGAATGAAAAAATTAGGTTTTTTTTCTTCCTTTAAACAGGCAATCTGAAAACTTAATTAGATGCCCTTCTTTTGTTATAGGGAACAGAAATTTGTTCTCTATTCATTTTCTTCATGCCCTCCAATGATTCTAGTCCATCCACACATTCTGAAGAATTATTTTTCTTGACTCTATTTTTAATGTTCTTTTTCCTTAGTTTGAAATTTTTTTAAAAAAAAATCTGTTGTTTTTGTAATCATTCCATGTATATATGTTTGTTCTTTTTCTTGAAAGAAAAGGGATAACCAGTATTCTGGACACAAGCACAATGCAAATGTATAAAATCATATAGTAATACTTCAAATTTTCTTTCATGATAGTGTGTTTGTTGCTTACTATCACTGAGCTCAGTTTTTTATAGAACTAGCCTAAAGGGCAAATCTCTATTTTAAGCAGGAAGAAACCACGATCATGTAGTATAGCTTTGCCTATGTACAGTTTTTACTGATGTGCATGTTAATGTTGTTTTTCCAGTTGCCATTTTATCACACAATTTTTTAGTATTGCATAATTAGGTTCTTGATTAGAATTATCTTCACAAATTGTGTATTACTAGCAAATACCTTTTTCTTTTTTTTTTAAATATTCCGAACATCACAAATTCCAATACAGGTTTCTTTGAGACCTAACCTGAGCCTGTTTTAATGAAACTTACATGTTTTTATTAACTGTTTCTTAACTTTTACTAGCAACTAATCTATTGAAGATTATTCCCTCTACTTAATAATTTAGTATCTTTTGAAGACCAAGTATCTTGCTGACAGCTTTCTTGTCCTTAACCACATTTTCAATTACACATTTGAAAGTGTACTAGGTTTGTGGTGCATGACTTTGCTTTGGAAACACCATATAGACATTGGCCAATACAGGTCTTAAAGGTCTGTTATTGTTTTTTTTTTATCCAGCATGGATTTCAGACTTGTCTACAGTTCCCAGCATCCCTGGTACCAGTCTTTTTGAAATTGATACCACATTTATCACACTTTCTCCATGTGACTACCCTTAATTTAAGCAACACAGTATCCACTATTTTTAACAGATTAAGAATTCCAAAGTGAACACTATAGAGACTAGGGGCTTTATTGCTGTTCATTTCTTTGATACATTCAAAAAAATCACTTGTATGACATTTCAGTTTAGAATATTTTTTCAGGTTTAGAATTTTTTTTAGGTTAATCACCAACAATTCTGGAAAAATCCCAGCATGGGAAAAAAATCTCTAACATCATCTTTAATAAACAGGTAAAAGTGCTTTAAACTTCTTTGCTACAGCCTTATCTTCTTTGAAAGCTCCTTTTTCTGTTCTCTGTCAGCTCTACCAGCACCCTACTAACTTTATCTGCTTGTGAAATGTTTTAGAAATATTAATTAATGATGTTTTTCTAGTATAATGGTCCTTAAAGTTATTTTTGTTCTTGCTGGGGTGGGTTGTTTTTCTTAATATTGTAATATGTCTTGCCTACCATAGTCTCCTATATTTTCTTGGGGGGGAGGAATTCACTATTTTATTGGTTTAGGAAGTTTGGTGAGGGATTTTTTTTAAGCATACCTTTGTTAATGGCAGAAATTACACTTTTTACTGGTTTTATCACTTGAACAGAATCTGCTTTTGAAAGATATCTTATTTCTAACACTGTATTCTGTTAACTACATGAACTTCTTCCCATCCTTTTAAAAACCTTTTCTGATTTGTGTAATAATCTGAATATTGTTATAGTGCCTGTATATAGCCTCCAGACATTTTATCACTTTGATACCTTTTATTACTTTAGATCATTTCTATACAGCTTATCTTTTTCAGTCTCATGTTACTGCAATAGAATTTAGAAATGTTTGCTTTGTGCTTATTCTCTAATTTTTTCATTTTTAAAAAATGTACAAATGTGAATTCCAAGTGCTAGCAGTAGATGAGGAAGCTGGCCTGAGGCTGGGCATAAATAGCAAAGCAGATGTCCATTTAGTATGCTAATACCACAACTAATGAAGATTTCTGTTTGTGCTTTCAGAATGTATCTGTTTTAAATATATCCTTACCTGGAATAAAATCTGTCTGCTCACCAAGAATCAAATGTGAGGCAATATATAGACTGCTTAGCTTCTCAAAGTAAAAGACTATTTCTCCCCTGAAAAATTGTTAGTAATAGATTAACATTGTTTTCTGAGGTTACTGGATTCTTTTGAGCTAACATGTTTGTTTAAAAAAGTGTTATTAAATTATTTTATTAGTGGTACTGACATTACAGAATATTGTCTTGTTGAAATATGTATATTGAAATACAGAGACTGGTAATTATCGAACTTTGACTATGCATTAAGACCAGATAGCCAGTTAATCTTAGCTTTATGATATTTTCTACCCTAGTACATGAGAATATTCCAAGAAACTTGGAATCATAACAGACTGGCAACCTAATTTTTAACTATTACTCTAAAACCAACCGGAGCTGTGCTTTGTTCTTTATTTGTTGAATCACACTGTAGTTTGAGAAATCAGTTTTGAGAGATCATGCTGTGTTTCTATAGCAATGACATGAAGTTATAAAACCAACTCTGAAGGCCAGGTCCTGCTCTCAGATGCAGAGCCCTAATTTCAGTGTCTTAAAAAAAGAAAAAATCAACAAAGCACCTGTTCCTGTGTTAGTTCTATGCAGAGGTAGCAACAGACCTCTACAAAATTTACAAAACCACAACTATTCAGTTGCAAACCATTCTCCTGTGAGACCAATTATTTGTGCACCCATCCCTCTTCAACTTTTGTATGAACTTCAGTTTTACTTTGTCAAAATACAGTCATACCTCAGGACTCAAAGATACCTGCAATACTAAGCATAGTGACTTAGCACCAAGTGCACTATTCACTTATTATCCTAATAGGATGTAATACATATAACACAAATAGATCTAAAAAGATCAATACCACCTGCTTAAAAACACCATGATAAACCTGTTGTTTTCAGTCTAAATCCTACACATTTTAGCAGTGAAGTAAAAACTCACTTTCTAAACTCATATTATCACACACTCCAGTTAAATCACACTTTTTGGGCAGACATTTATTGGTCATGAAAGTACTCATACATAAGGAACTACCTTTTTTGGTAAACATCATAGGGAATTAAAACCACCGCTTATGTAAAAGTAGCAGAACCCAGCCTGTCATTTTAATACAATGATATAGCACTTGAATGACTTTAGTTATATGCACATATACAATATATATTATAAATAGACACGCACACACACTTGTTTTTATATATTCATGTAGTCAAATGCATCTCTGCCACAACCAGGTAGAGTATTAAAAGATTTTTTTAATTATTCATGTTCAATATATAGCAAAGATACACTATCCATTCACAACAAAATTGTAACTATACAATATCAAATTCATATCAGGCTTTTCTGCAGTGCCAATAATCTTGTAGATTCTCTTTACAGAATATTGCAACTATGAAGTCTTAAACATCTGAAGTGACTGTATCTCTATGCAAGATGTAACATGCTGGTCAAAATTAAAAGATAAAAAAGAAATGAAATATTGACACTATCTGAAGGAAGTAGAAAAATGATGAACAATATTTGTGAAATACCTTAAAACTGGGAAAGATTTTTTAGCTTAGGTGGTAAATAATCTGTAAATATTTCCTCTTCTTAGTACACTAGATGCACAAAATAAGTGCCATAAATTACAACATGTTCTTGTCCATGTGCCCAGAGATACATTCTCCTGCTAGCAACTGTGCTACAAACACTCCTGTGACAAGTTTTCAAGGGAACCCGAGAGCCATGTGTGAAACATGTTAATTCTGATTATACAGAGTGCATGAATATAAAGTTTCATAAAAAAATGAGTTAAAAATGAGTTCAGTAAAGACCCTTCTGCTTCAACAACCTCTTAAGACAAATCATTGGCACCTCGAAAGAAAAGCACTAAACAAGCACAATAAACACCAGCACAGAAACTACATTCACAATAATCTACAGCTTGCCACTGAACAGTAACAGCATATGCATGTTACTATCCTTTCCCTTGAAATTCAGTACAAGCTTGCAGATCTGAGAAACATGCACTATGAGATTTAATATAAATTCTTATTTCAGAGATTATATATTAAGCTTCACTTCTGAGACAGCTCACAGAACTGAAACAATTTACTTGATTACAACTGACAGAAGCAGAAATGAACCTATAGATTTTCTTCTTTTTAGAAGTTCTTTTGCCACAAAGACTTGTTCCTTGTCTCAGAAATTTTTCCTCTGGGCACACTCAGTCAGTAGAATGTGATTGATAACTTCAGGTACTTCTGTATATGCAGAGGCACAGCATGGCATTTTGGTTGCACATTGGAGTCTTTTTTTGTTTGTTTACTGTAAAACCTCAAACAATCACTTTCTCCATTTAGTTTTTCCCTTCCTCCTCTCAATTATTGTGTATTTGTAACAATCTTATTCCTTTGCATTTGTACAGATCCTCTCCCACATGCCTATTTCTACTCAAATTTCCCCAAACTACCATGACTGCAGCAGCAGTCCATCAGCAAAAGTCTCCATCTCCTACAATAAGAAGCAGCACTAGTATTTACTCAAAGTACAGAGATATTGGGCAGGCAGATGGGGTCATTCTAGTAGCTGCTCTTCCACCAGCTCTCCTTAGGATCACCAAAATAAATTCTCAACTCTGAAATATTTTATCAGGTTGCATGTTTATATATGAAAACAGATATAGTACATAAAAATACCATTGCTCAGAGGCAATACATTTCTAAGTACCTAATTTTCATCCTTTTCTACAGAAATTCTGTAAAATCTTCTAAAGATCCCATTATACAGCATTGTGTCATGGTCTGTTACCACTTCAAGGCAAGGGCTGAATCATACCTTTATAGCAATTACAGAGTATTATCAAGGTAATGAAGATCAATTACACTGTTACTATAAATTACAGTTTAAACAAGCTAGACCACCTCAGTTTTACAATAGTGTACAACAGATTTCAAATATTTCTACAAACAAACAAAAGGAGCAACTTTTATAGCCACAGAGAAAATAAACTGCCACCAGGAGAAAGTAAGGATCTGAAAACTGAGTGCAAGACTGCCAAGACTAGTAAAGTGCTCAAGACAACTGTGGTGAGAAAAACCTGTTGGATCACAAAAGTTTAAGCAAAGGAAAAACAAAGAGACTTGTTTTTTCAAAAGATTTGATTTCAGAATACTTTTTTTAATACATGCCACGTTTATACGCAAAAAAAATTTAGCCATTTCCTCACATTCAAAATAAACATATGGAGTCTTTGGGCTGTAAAAGCATAAACTTAAATTATATAAAAAAGTTATTTCAATCCATTTCCTTACTAAAGGGAGTGGTTCACTTGGAAGTGGTAGAAGTCCAGCAAGTGCTTCATATGTCTCAGACACTATTTTGTGATTCTGGTCATACCTATACCTACTTCAGTTTATCCACCTGAGCACAAATAAAACAAGCATTAGTAAACATTTCTTTCAGAAGTACTTTGGATTTTGCAGAAATGCAGTAGAAGAAATTATGAAGAGATATTAGTAAGACTCCCGTAACTCCAGAGGTGCACTCTGACATGCCACATTATATATATGTATCACCCAATTTCTGTTTTGTTTGTTTTTTTTTTTTTTCAAGCAGTTGAATGCATGATTTGACACCTTATTTCTTTAACAACTTCAGAAAAATAAGAAGAGACTTAAACTCTAAGTGAAAGATACAAAACCAAACCTTTTTCATACCAGAAGGACTCTACAAAATAGTAACTGGCTTGTATTTATTTGGAATGACAAAGGTTTCTGGAAAAAAACAGTTAAAAAAATACAGACGAAAACAGTACATAAGTCCTCACATTCACCTTACAACTTCATGGACAGAGTACTATGAGAATTGAGTAAAGAGGGTTATTTCCACAGGTCCTGATGAAAGCAATGAAATTATAGTGGTTACAAGAGTTCCATCATATGAACTAAACCACAGGATAAGCACCTTGTGTATAAAATAAAAAAAAGAATTAAATTTTAAAAAGCCACTTTGCTATAGATTAAACTTCTGCAAATAAAGAAAACACTGCAATTTCTACTAATCTTAAGTTTCCTAAGTTCAGGACTTTTCTATGAAGTTGTATGAAAATTCCAATAAAAAGAATTCTGAGGAGACACATCATGTGACACATCCCTTCAAGCTTCATGAAAAAAGTTGATAATCACACTGGACAGGTGAGATTCTTAGGTCTGAAGGTACATTTTCCAGCCACACCACAGTATTAAAGGAAGGAAGCTTACCTGAATGATAACAACATTTTAGTATCTACGATTCTGAATCCTGGAACAACTGGATGGACTATATAAAAAACACGTATCTCAGATTTCAAATTAAATGAATGGGTAGTTGTTGCCATGGCTACCAAACTATACTGCTCCTAAATCAGAAACAAACAAAAATTTCCAAAATTGTATTTATTGTAGGACTAGCAAGATACTAGTTTTAGAATTTGTGAACAGTTTTTTCAAAAAATGCACTAGATGTGCAGTCAATTAGCAGACAACATATAACAAAGTTTTAGTATATTTTTTGCCTGTTTAGGAGATTTCCTCCCTCTCAATCTTTTCTATTCTTAGTTTAAAACAGTTCTTTTTAATAATTCAAAGTAACATAGAAAACACTGTTACTGGTCAATATCCAGTAATCTGCAGAAGTCTGCACCATGTACTTAGCAGAACTAATGGAAGTAAACTAGAAATCTTTCAGCAGTTCTTTGGAACTCAATCTTTCAAATGCCTTTTTTTCATTTTAATGAAAATCATCAGTGCACCTCTCTTCAGGACTTTTACCATAAGCTAGTCATATGTCAAGACCTCTATGTGCAAAGCATTAAAAACAGTAGATGCAGATTATTTGACACACTACAGACATGCATCCTGCAAAAAGCTATCAGGAGAAAAATTTAGATTACAGCATCACTTTCATTAGAAACAACTACAAGAATAAAGGAAGTGTAGCAATGCCAAATTTTTGTTAAGCTTTGGTCTTGTAAAGTTATTCCATGCAGATGTTCTGGAAGCTCAGCATGCAAGTTACAAACTTTATAAAAGATAAAACACCAGCATTTTCCCTGCATATTCTTGAACCACAATATGCATTAAGACAGAGATGACAATATTCTCATCTTTTTACTCCTCAAAATTCACTCAGTAGTTGTGCATATACATTCAAGAGATATAATAATTTGAACATATCTACAATAAAGACATTTGTCAGCTCTAAATCTCTTCCTCAACATAGTCAATGCATTAGGAAACAACTGAAGCAGCAACAGTTCACATAAGCCACTGTTCTTGTTCTTTTCTGTACTTCTCAGACCACTTTTGAGTAAGCTCTAGGTAAATGTTTGGTTTATGGGGCTTATAATCAAGGTAAACAACCTGTCCAGTCCGTTTGGGGATAGCTTTTTCAATCTGAGTTCCCTCATGCCATTCATTAAAAGACGTTATAGAAATAATTTCCGGTCGCACCAAAAGGGCTGCACTGAAGGCAGTTTCATAGTACTTCCCATTGACACGATTACGGGTGTTGTGGTTGTTCCATGGTCGGATACTGGTATCAATATACCCTGGTCCCACACTTGGAATAAACATTAAGTTGTTACTATCACAAAAGGCTTTTAAGCTTGCCCAATTATGATGAGATGAGCCATAGGAGAAGCCATTGGTGGCAAAGTACGTGTACATTCCATCAAAGCCACTTCTGTGAATATCATGCTTATGTCTTTCTTCTACTAGAAGTGCAATGAATAATGCATCATACGGAGTATTTCGAATACTCTGGGATCCAGAAACGGTTAACAGATTTGCCCATATTTCAGGAATTGTTACATAAGAATCATACACATAAAACATGGGAAGAAATCTGCCTGTGCTGGTCTTATGCCTGTAAAAGGCTGGATGTCCTCCATATCTATAAAGCAAACAGGTATCATTAAGAACAAAATTTGCCATTTGGAAAAGACTGTTACACAAGCTAAACTGAAGACTTTCTAAAAACTAGTTTAAAAAACCCAGCCAAACAGTACATGTGCTTCTAAACATAGAAATTCATATCCTTTTTCAGTCCAGTGTTTGCTGAAGTATTAAATAATGAATCTGTAAAGAACCTTTAAATTATTACTAATTAGCAACTTAAAACACAGTATAGGTACCAGTTTTCTCTGAAGGGCAATTCTCTAACTCAGCATGAAATAAGACAGTCTAAATCACATTGATAAACAAAACAACTAGTAGTTGTGCAGAATTTGTCAAGCTGAATTAAAATCATTAGAGTTTAGTGCATGAAAGCTCTAGCTGCTAGTTTGTCACTATAAAAATATGTATTTAATTTATATATCATGTAGCTCAGACTTTAACTGCTTTAATCTTAAGTATCATGACTCGTGATACCAATGGATGTTGAAATAAATATATCCTTCAGTATTAAAAACACAGGATGAGTTTTGTACCACTGAACAATGTATCTTAGTTTTCTTCAGTCTCAGTACGCATTTTTATATACTCATCCAAGCTTTAGAAAATAGACAGAAGTTCCCTACATAACATGTAGCAAACCCCAAAGGGAGGCATTCTGAAAACACTCACTTGTCAATGATGTATTTGACATTGTGGTACATACTGCGATCATCTCTATCTTTGTAAGGCTCAATATGAAAAGTGACCTGAAAGATGAAAAAGCAGTAAAAGCAACACAAAGGTCAAATACTATCGAATACATGGCCACTGCATATTACATGAAGCAAGTAACAGTCACATTAAATATAGTTCTTTACAGAGCAAACATTTTCATTAGTCTAAGAATAATCCAACCCTAATTCAACTCTTGCACTTCTAAGACTAGAAGCTTCAGATTCAAGTAAGTTTGACAACAGAGTAAACAGTTTTTTTTACAGCCTAGGCTACAGCAAGTTGTAAGTATGCTTCAGAAAATAAAAAAACTACAGCAGAAACTAAATGTTTAAAGAAAACAGGATCTATTCAAATGTCAAAGAACTTAATTAATATTTAACATATTAATTAATATTTAATTTCTAAACCATTAATTAAATTTGCTATATTCTCCAAGGAGATTTTTCAGTGTCAAACAGGATTTCAAAATCTGGGATATGAAAGCTTTTTTTATTTTTTTTTATGTTTATCAACACCAAAGTAACCTTGGAACTAAATCTAGTATAATGTACTGCTACTACTCTGAATTGCAAGCTTGAAGCTTACAGAATTATATAACATACACATGTGAAGTCATTTCAGTGTAAAAATGCCTTTGTTTTCAAAGACAATTAAAAGGACGAGTATATTACATTAACCAAAGCAACTAGATTTTCAGAAGCAATTTGAGTAGAATTCATTTAATGGAGTCTTCAACAGCTCTGCAACAATAGCAAATTTCCACTGTAGAGCCAGGATCTATTACATACAAACTATAGAAAAAAATACAGTGTTAAACTAAACCATTGAGACTGACAGGACAGGCTGAAGAGCACTATAATTTCATATTCAAAAGGTGATAATTTTTAGCAGATGTAATAGAAATGTATTTTGTATGTTGGTTTTTCTTGCACTTTGTAGAACAAGACTATTTAAAAACATTACAGGGAAGGCAGAATTCCCTGGTAGTATCTATACTTGATATTCCAGTAATTATTCCAAGCAATACCGTATTATTATATCAATTTTCCTTGGTAGGTTATTTCATTTTGCCTTGGTTCCTTTGAGAGACTTGAATGTTAACAAGTTCTTTTAGGTGGAAGCAAGTTCCATCAGAGTATCTGAAATTTTTTGTGAAGGATCTAACTTTTTTCTTTTTAATTATTTGCTGCTGCATATGTGGAGCTTATGTCACATAATGCAATTCAGACAGCATTTTTTAAATTTTGAAAGCTACTCTGTATTTAACTTTCATACTTTCATCCTGCTTGTCAAAGAATCTACAGTTGCTACTAGCGACAGCAAATTTCTCCAAAATCTGCAACTTGCACGACCAACTAAAACCAGAACAGATGAACAGGCTGTATTTTTAGTTCCCAGTACAGAAAACATTCTTCAGAGATGAAACATATACAGCTACTTAGATAATTTAAAACCTCAGATTTATTACTCAGTAAGACTAAAAGGCAATGCATGTTTTCTTTATCTCAAGAGAAAATACAAGTTCTGACCTAAGAATAAACAAAATCAAGCCACAATTTTAAATTCAAATGATGAATCTACATGATCTTTAATTGATATGATATTTCACCTATTTCAAGAAGCTGGTAATTTTGCCTTGCCCTGGAGTAATCTGAAGTCATAGTAGCAAGGCAAGTGCTCCTGACACCTTCTGGAATAAACACATTCATCCTAACTAGAACTTCTAAATCCCTTCTTACTACTGATAGATACTTGTTCCAGACCTCTACATGCAAGTTATGCAATAATGTAAAAAAGTCGATTTCAAAGGTCCTTAGTTTATAGATTACTGTATTTCATAATATTTGTAATATGTAGTACTTCCCTCAACTCCCAAAACTCATTTGGAAACAAAGTATTGTCTAATTTTTAAAACTTTCCTAAACACAAGATTAAAATAAATTCACAACACTGAACCTCAGATTTTGTAAGCTTTAGATACGAACAAAACCAGAAATGACAGTTTATAGTATCTATTCCAGTTATAAGGCTATATTGTTAGCCCTTATCAAAATTCACTGTAATTCAAAGGGCACTTACACCTGCTTCTATAACCCAAAAGAAATGCAGTGTAATAAGGGCCAGAAACAGAACCCACCATTACATGACAAGCCTCTCTGCTCTACACCATGAGTCAAGTGTAGCAAACTATTAGAAAGGTTTACTTTCCTAATTAGTCCTAATTTATGCATCTTAAAAATACTTTACCTTTAGACTGTATTTGTGTGCGTAATCCAAAATAACAGGCACCAAATCATCATTTGGTTCTCCATTTTCATCAGCCATACCTGGTGGGTACCATGAAAGTACTATTACACCTGAAAGCAGAAAACAAGTTTTAAATCATGTCATTTAACATATTACATATATGCTATAACACTGTCATGAGTTATAATTGCTTGATGTGAAATCTACACAATTTAAATGAGGATTTGAATTTAATCTTTAAACAATTACAAAATGTCCATATTCTCAGAATGGATTTTAACTTCTCTTTAAAAAAACAACAACAACACCACAACAATAAAACAGTGGTAAGATCATCTTTGAAGGGAATGGCTATGTGCTCAGTGTTCCAAGACTAACACTTAGGTCCACTACCTCCCACTTTTCAGCAGTGTCCTTGTCTCCAGGTTGTACCAAGAGGAGGAGAATGCTCCCAATTAAGGCACTGTAGCTATGCCACAGTACAGACAGAGAATATAAAGATACAGAGGGCTAAAGAACACTCAACATGTGAGGGCTATGCATGTGAATTTCCTCACCATGATTCTGGTAAGGGACAAATCAAAAAAAATCTCATACTAGAAGCAGAGACTGTAATCCCATAAACTTCCTTCTTGCTGAAAGCAGTTACTATGGTGTAACCCACCCTTCCAATCATGGGAAATTAGCTCTTAAATCTATCACTTAAAAAATAAATAAAAAATGCTTGAGTAGCTTTCAGTAATTGAAGGCTATTACTATTCCTGTCAAAAAAGACAACAGAGTGTCCATAAATTTTTGTGATGCTCTCAATGAAAGTGAAGGAACACATACCTCTTCAGAAAGGCTAAGCCTTTTCCTTCTAAAATATGCTGTCAGATAAATTAGACCTTTTAGGTCCGTAGCTGGAAACAACAGAAGAGTGTAATACAGAAAAAAATGCATGCAATACTGATGTAGGAATGTTTTCCTAACCATACTATTTAAAACATGCAATAATAAAGTTGATGTGATTCTTTTTAACTAGGTAAAGATTAAAGTACATCAACCAGCTCACTGAGATAGGGAAGTATATACTCTAGATTCCATCTACTTTATGAACATAACATTTCTGACTAATGGTTTCCAAACTAGTCTAAAGTTATAAAAAAGCAAGCATAGAGTGAATACACAATCATCTTCTCACACCAAAACCAGAATTTTGAGTTCACTATACAAAGGAGAAGTTAGTTCAACTATCCTCAGCATATTCTCTCCAGATTTTATCAAAAAGAGAATCACAAGTATTAGATTATCACGAGTCTGCTCAAGGACAATAAAAATGTAATATATTACTGCATTTTATCACCTTATCTTTTATTTCACACACAAAAAAAGGACAAAAAGCAACTGAATTAGATGTAAAGGACAGGAAGGAACAGCAGCTACAAGTCCAGGTTACACTCAAGGCACCCTGAGCACAACATGTCAAGACATAGGGAAAATTTCAGGAGACAGAACTGTTCACTATGGAACCTAAATTCACACTTGCAGTGGTCTTTTTTTGGAAAGACTGTTTAATATTTTCTTTCCTGTGGTTAAAAAATAGAGATATGTACCACTGCAGTAGTCTAACAAAATGGATGAGCTTAATGCCAAAACCAATAGCATAAACACGTTTTAAAACGGAGCAGATTCATTCAAGACAAATGAACTACTTCAAATTGGACTGTGATAAAAATAGGCAGGTGCAAAATCAATAAGTTCCACCAAGCAATCTGAGGAAGAAATCTATTGCATACATTTGTTAAATATTGTAATTAAGACAAGAATTGTAAAATATAAGAATACAAGCAAGCACTGCATGAGATTCTTGCTGCTCCAATCTTTTATATGCCTTTGATCACTAAACAATATTGGCTGAAAGAACAACTTACATTTTCTCCTTTTGTAAGATCCATGATAAAGCCTCAAAAAAGACTGAGAAAAATTATTATTATACAGAAAGTAAAATGCAGTCATGGATTAGATATTGACTAAGAGAAAAAAAGAAACTGTAAATAGTCAACCTCACAGTACACAAAAAAAGTAACAAAGTGTAAATTTTGTAAGAAAAGATGCAATATTTGAAGTAATGACCTGAGGGGAAAAAAAAGCTGCTGATTTATGTAGGTAAAATTTAGACAAAAGAGAATGAATTAAAGTGTAATTAAATCTCTAAGTCAGAGTAGCAGCAGGAAAAAAAGCAAAACCAAAATTCACTTTGACAAATATCAGTAATGTGTTACAAAGAGTATGTCACAGGAAACACGAACTACTCATTCACATTGCTGAATTTTAACTGGAATACTAACTTAACTAAAAAACCCTTACTTGACAAAGCATTCTTCCTAGTATTTGGTGCCTTTTCTAACACAGTGTTACTAGACATTTGTATTAAGAGAATGAGAAACATCAGATCCTTCTAAAGCTACAAATGCCCTGTGGCTTCATTACACAATCATGAATTGTTTTGCTTTAGATAAGACTTAAGTGCTTACTGTCAACTAATACCTGATATTTCTATGCAACATTTTTCCCACTGTTGCTAATGTTCCTGGTTGTGGATTTATCATATTACTGAAAAGGGTGAGAAATTTCCTATGCTTTTATCAACCCCTGTAGAAAACACATGTTGGGTTAAGAATCGGGAGAGAAAAATAAAGAAGAAATAAACATTATACAAGTAAACACTACTAATGGAAATAACAATTACATCAAACCTTAATGCTTAGGTGAATGGAAGTGATTCAATTCTAGGTGATTAGCATGCTGAATAATGTGATGAGCTGTGGTCATGTTGCTCCCAGTACATTTACAGAAGCTATTCAGAGTATAATATTAGACTATATGACTGCTTATTTTAAAGCAAATGAACATAAAAAGGACCATAAAGCCCAACAACAAAGAATGACACCAAAATATATATTGAATATTCTCAAGTATATAGTCACTCTTCTTTAGAGAAAGGGAACATCAATTTGTATTAGGAAAAAAGTTACTTCTGGACAAAGAAACAAACTATAATTACCTACATTGAAACTATTGTAACAGTTCAAGAAGGTTTGGATTAGACATTTCCATAGCTAATGAGAAAACCAATAAACTACATAAAATATTAACTGTATAAACGCAATAAACCTTTGACATATGAATTAATACATAATTGTTCTTACAACAAAGAATTCAGGAAAAAAAAATTGCTCCCATTTGAACAGACTGCTCCATGACCACATTAACATGATTTACTGCAACCTGTTCTTAGTATTGTTCATCTCCAAAAATAAAACACATGGACAATACATTCTAGAAGTTCTTTCTGTATTTTCTACACATTACCAGTGCTTAACAGTAAGTCCAGAAATGCATCTACAGGCTTAAAAATACAGTTCTTAGGTTTCTGTGCTGTTACACTCAGACACAGCTTTGAAGATGTAAAATTAATTTGGGGATTAAAACTCAGAAATACAAAGACATCTACCAGTTTCAGACACTTCCATTTTTTCTGTGTAATTCTGGAAGAATAGGTCAGTTGTGTTCACTCACATATTTTAGGCTGTATAAATGAACAACATGCTGAAACTTTAACATTCATTACCAGTTGAAGCTGAACGCATTTGTTTCATGTGGGCTTCTATGACAGAAGGGTCTTTGGAACTGTAAGATCCAAGTTCAGGATAAAAGTTGGCCCCAATGTCCTCAGGAGGATTATGCCTTCCCTTTGGATAATTGTTTGCAATTTTAGGATCCCAATGTGGCAACAATGGATGGTTCCAGTGAATATATTTACCATCAAACTGTGGATTTCCAAACCAACTATAATAGAATATGTGAAAGTTATAATTAGGAGAAGACAGTTCTTCTTCCAACTTGTTTATAGGAGGCATAGATGCTTTCATAGTATTGACTGCAATACTATGAAAATTACTGACACGTGTTACAGTGTCTCCTTGAATCCTATTTAGCGAATTCTGTTTATTATCCAAGAGCACTGTCTGTTGTTGAAGCTCAGGCAACAAACCAAGTCCAAATGGGTCCCCAAAGCCAGCTCTGTCAGGTCTCAGAGTCTTCAAAGCCATCATTATGGAGCAAATAAACAAAATAAAAAGCAACAAAATGATGCATGTTCTTCTGCGAAATCTTGCCATGATGTCATAGTTCAGAATCCAAACAGAAGGATTTTGTCTGCAACTGATCAAAAGACAAATATTTAAAAGTCAGACTTCTCATTAGCTAACAGTATGAAGTGTTTCATAGTTTCTATGTAACAGAAATAATATGGAGACAAATGTGATGCGTACACTGACTGCATAACTAACAGCCATTTGGGGGAAGTTGGGGGAGGAACAAAAAACATTTCCACATTTGATAATGCTCATCAGGTTCTGAGGTTCTACCACCAAGGTTTCACATATTTTATAAAACATACTACTTTTCAACTTCATGGTTTTCCTAACCCAAACAAATACCATGAAATGGAAATTCTGGTTACATCACTTCAGAACCATCATGTTTTGAGAAGTCTGATGAAAATAGCATAGAAAATAGAAGAAAAAAGCAGAAGCCATTAAAGGAGAATAATGCAGCAGAAAGAAAGTAAAGGAGAAAATGGGATGTGACAGAAATGCAGCTTATGTTCAGAACACAGGTTTCATTTACTAACCTATTGATTTACCATCTTTGCACCAACCACTTCATGTTTAGTCAAACAATACAATGACTAAATATTTTGTCAAACAAACCTCAAAACATTGCTGTGTTGCAACTTTACAGATGCAAAATTCTAATTTGTTTCCTGAATTACATAAACAAAAATCCAGTATGTACCTCAACCAGAAAGCCTGTAAATTAGCTGCTGGCAGCCCATTAGTACAATGTCACAGCTGCATGACACTTGCTCTAGAGTTCCAGGACTAAGTTCAAAACAACATCAACAGCACACAGCAAGATTTGAGCTCTGAAATTAGAGGGAAGAAAATCAGTATAACAGAATGCTGGATTATTTGTAACTTTAATTCCTGCCCAACATTAAACAACAAGAGAGCCAGAGAAAAGGATTAACAAAATTTAGGTTACCACAGAATTATGGGGAACAAGATTATGCAGAAACTTGACAAAACCAAACGGGAAAAAACTTAGAATTTCTGAATCAGTCTGAATCAGAGCTGTGATTTTGTATTTCTGTCACCAACCTCCAAATTTTAGAGTCCTGCTTTAATTTACTCACATATACATAGGGCTTTTTTATAGTACTTACCAAGTATCTCACCCTAGTTTCCTACCAGTTCCATTTCCTACTGTTAAAAGTGCATTAACATATAATTCAGTTGTCACAACACTCTCTTTGTTAATGCTGTGATAATTTTAGATAAAAAATTGTACATTATGTTTTATAATAATACAGCCTGCATTGGATAAGCAATGACACTGACAAAACAGGAAGTTCTGTTTTTGTTTCCAACCTTAATCTGTTCATCCTGCTGTCTACTTTCAGCTACCTCTGGGATTCATCTTGTTTTCACAGTAAGGTCACTCATACACTTCAACAGCAAAAGCCTGTTATCAGCTCAAAACTAAACAAAGCCCCTATGTACTTTTTAACCTTGTCAGAGAGCTGACTCAGCTGAATGAGTATCACAACACTAATGCCAACAAAAGAGTTGATAGCACAGATGGGGGAAGGAAAGAATAAAAATGATGGTGCTCATTTTGTCCTGTGAAACCCTACCTTTGACTACGGTCAGGGAAAATTATTCTATGGCTGATATGCTTATAATACTTCATTTAAGACTTTTCATTAAATTACAGGGTTCTTTTTCTATAGCTCACAATCTACCCCACAATCTTAGAATTCTGTCAAAGAGGTTCTTTGGAGTCCAGAACATTTTTTTTCTAAAAGGAAATAAACTTTAAATACATTCTAACTGCATTTGCTATTTTTTTTTGACCTATTCAGTCATCTTTCTAGTCTATCATGCTACCCTTCCCTGGGAATGTAACTCAGTTTTCAGATTTTTCTAAATGGTCACAAATTTTAAATTTTTTTTTTAAAGGAAACAGTATTATTCACCTAGCTAATGTATTAATGTATTCAGTCTTCTTCAATTTAACCCAGATGCTAGGGATAAATTACTTCTGCAAATTTTTTCTCTTCTGTAAAAAAGAATTCATGACTGTAATGTCTATAATTAGAATGTTAGTTCGGTCTTTCATTTGGGCTTTCCTATTCCATAGTGAAGAAGCCATTCGTATTTATTAGACATATCTGCTAGTAAATTCCTCCTCCATTCCATCAAAATTTCACTACCATAAAGTGCTTTTTGCTGAAGACTTGGGAATTTGTCTTAGTGCTTCATGTTCCTATTTCAATGAGTATTTTTTTCAATTGAATATTTATCATGAAGGTTTACTAAAAATGAGCAGCACACTAACTAAAATTTGACTAGCATCAGGACAAACCCTTGTCTACCCTAGCATACTGTCATCTTCTAGTATGCTTTTACATACAGTCTCAGTATCAAACTGCCAAATTTCTAGAACAAGTTAAGTGATACCTATGGTAGAAGATTTTGTTTTGTGGAGACAGTCTCAATAACAACATAATTCAGCCCTAGCATAGATAACTATACTGTAAAAGCTGCAGTGAAGAGCTATAGGTTGGCAATGCTTGCATTACATCATTTAATCTTGTTCAGAGAAACTCTTTAGATACAGTGACAGATAAATTATGCTCATCAATGCTAGTGCCACGGCACAACAGTAATGCTAGCGAAACACACCGAGCAAATATGCCATGTGAAACATCTACCTGAAGTTATGTCTGTTCTTGGAACTGGAAAAATCCTAGAATACATTTCTCAATTCAACAGCTAGCCATTAAAGACAGCATAGCTGTGATTTTGTATTTCTGTCATGCACATCCAAATTTTAGAGTCTGACTTCAATTTATTGAGGCACACAGGTCATTCCTACATATTTATGAAGTACTTTGCCTTGGACTGCTGGATGCATTTGTATCTAACAGCAATACCCTGTCAGGAAAAAGTCAGACTGAATAACTACAGCTTTATGCAGATTAAGCTTTCGTGAAAACATGTGAACAGTTACTCTGGTTCATATGATGACTTGTTAACTAGTAGCAGCTTTTGGAATCTAACTCCTGGTTTGTCAACCCATGTTGGTGTACCAGTGAAAAATGCAGGTAGTTCAAGCTCTTGCTCAGGAAATTCATTCTAAAAGAATTTAAAAAAAATCTGTCTGTAACAGCTCAGAAGGAAGAATAACTTAGCTTAGATCACAGGTCTCTGCCTATTGGCAAAGAACAGGTCCAAAGGAGACAGTAATGCTAGACAAGAAGAACAGTGAGGCACCTTGAGCTGTTTGTTCACACTTGCTGAACAAAAGGTCATTTCTTTGCGCAATATGAAAAAAACAATTTCTATTTAGAAATTTACCTGCTAGTTTAATTTGATGCCCCTAGTTCTCAAATTAAAAGGGAGAGTAAAAAAGCATTTGTTTACACTTATTTACATTTCTACTTCACTATTAATTTAATTGCCTCTATAAGGTTCTCTCAGTTTTCCATTAGAGAAATTTCTAGTCTGTGTATTATATCACTATCACTGGACACATTGTAACATTTTTGAGGTGTTTCTTCTTTGTACTGTTTCAGTACATGCTTCTTTTCTGAGATTAAGGGATAGATTAAGATTAAATATAGTGTGACTTCAACATGCATCCTAGACATAAAATTGTTTTTTGGGTTTTTTCCCCCTTCTCTTCATTTTGCTCCCTATCCCTCTCCCAAAGTTTTCTGCTTTCAATCAAATCAGTTCACAATTAATGCACACAACCTGACTACAGATTATTAGTATCCACAGCCAGAACCAAAGCTTCTCAGCTAAATTTTCTAAGCTTAGCTCCTCTTAAGACTTCACATGTCTAAGAACCTGAAAAATCTGAAGTAACAGACCAGCTCTAGACAGAGAAGAAGATTCTAAGCCTTCAAAGCCCTTAATGCTGGAGCTACAGGGCAGATGTACACCTAGAAACATTACTTTGGTTCTAAAGTGATTGGACAGGTGTGATTTAGTGAAATTTACCAAAGGCACTTAATAGCCTGTCCAAATACTGACATTCTGGTCTGTGGAACAAAATAATAACAATAAAAAAGCAACAGAGGCTCACCACATCTTCCTTGGGTGAGCCTCTGGACTGTTTCCAGGGTTAGAAAAACTGGGCAGTTTCTCACAAAGTGTCTGCGTAAGAAAAGCCTTTTCCTAAAGACTTTAAAAAAACCAAACCCCTTGAAATCCAATAAAGATATAAGAAGACATTACATATGGCATGCAAACACTTGACAGCTGTGTTTACACACTAAATGTTTTTTCAAGCACTTACAACAATACAGAGTTTCTTTTTGGGCCACCCAATTTAGAAAGAGTTATATGAAACATGAGAGCTCTAATATGGGTAACTGTATCATTCACAAAAGAGGGAACGGGATTTTTTTCACTAACCAGATCTGAATTTCAGAAAGATAGCAAAGTAAAAAAACCAAATGGACAGACCAAACAAAAAGAAAACAAAACCCACAATACAATCCTGCTGCATTTTCTTTGTTCTAAATGTGATAAGACAGTCTCAAACATTAAATTATATTTCATATATAACTGTATTTTATTTCAAATGCTACCGTTCTGCTGGTTTGAAAGGACACTGAAACACACACCTAGCTTTGAGCAGCTGCGGACCATGGAAAGAAAACCACCTTCAGCCAGCTTCCTCCTCGGGAACCCCATCGCTACCTGCGAACCAGCTTCCCGAGGCAATTCACATCACAGGCAGCTACAGAGAGAGGCTGTTCGAGAAGAGCTGAAAGTCAGAAAGCGGTGCGAAGCCACCGTACTGCGTTACTCCCCTTCCCTGAGCTAGGCACCGAACTAACAGCGTTTACACTTGAACACTGACGAGCCAAGGGACGGAGCTTTCAGCCGAGCATCTGCCCCGGGGAAGAGGCGAAACGAAGGAGGAGGAAGAGCATCGCCCAGCGCCCCTCCGACCCGGCTGCGGGAGGGGGCAGGCGCCTTCCTCTCTTCTCCCATCCTGCCCCAGCCCCAAGGAGCGCCCCTGCAGAGGTCGACTCCTCCCTGGGCTACGCTGCGGGGACCAGACCGTGCTGGGCCCATTCCTCGCCGCCCCCTTCCCAGCCCCAGGGCCAGCAGCGACGTTTAAAGAGAGAACAGGTACTCCGTGGGCCGTTCCCGTTACTCACCTACCTAAAGCAATGGTGCCGCCCAACGGCCGGTGAGCGGGCGGAAAGGACGGGGTGGGAAGTGGCGTGGGAGAGTCGGGGGTGCCAGCAGCAGCCGAGGCAAACTCCGAGATGCACTGGCACCAGTTCTCAGAGACCGGCAGGCATTTGCGCCTGCGCGGTATTTATGCGCCTGCGCGGTATTTATGCGCATGCGCAATGGCGGCGCGGCGCGGGATGCGTTTGAGTGCGTGGAAAAGGCGCGCCTATAAAGCCGGGTGCAGCCGCTGCTCTCACGTGTTGTGGGGTTCGGCGCGGAAAGTCGAGCTCGTCGGCTGCTGGGTTTTCTCCTGGGTTATTGTTTTCATCTTGGTGGGGGAAGACGTTGCGCAGTGGTAACGGCTGAATAAAACCCTTTGCTTAAAGTCTGCGGGTGGTGCTAATAGTTGTAATGAGATTAGTAACCAAGTCAATGAAAAACATCCATTAGCATTTTCTAATGCAACATCAGAAGTCTGTCAAGTTGAACACTTGGTGATGAGCATGTTGACTCCATACAAACTTTTGCACTAGGTAAGCATCATGGGTTTTTTCACAGAATAAAAACATTTCTTTCTTTTGCCATCTGAAAAGTGACTGTAATGAGTTGGATTTGTGTTGTGAAACTAAAGAAAAAACAAACTAAAGATAACAACAAAACAGAATAAGCTACAAAAAGGAAAAAAAAGTTTGGAGTTCTAGCTGTTGGAAAAGTCTTGTACTCACCTCAAAGTTTGATTTACTTTTTGTATGCCTAGGCAATATATGCAATTAGAAATTTCCTTGTACTCTAGGTGGCCCTGCTCTAGCAGGGGGGGTTGGACTAGATGATCTTTCGAGGTCCCTTCCAACCCCTAGGATTCTGTGTGATTCTGTGTGATACTTACAGAGAGAAAGAATTTAATGGAGCTATTAACTTTGAGGGCAAAATGTTTTACAGTTTGGTAATACAGGAGTGCAACCAAGCTTATTAAACTGTGTGCTGTTGTAAATATTGCATTGTATCAACATAATTCACTAGGCAATGAATACAGAAAATATATTGTGCATCGAATATGTTAGCGCATATTTGGATGTGCTTTTTCTTTCTTTAATTTCTTACTAAGTTTTAAGACCCTTTCTGGAAAGGTATAGCCAGTTAAAAGGTAATTCTTATCAGTAAAAGCTGAGAGCCCTGGGCCTATTTAGCCTGGAGAAGACTGAGAGGGGATCTTATCAATGTTTACAAATATCTGAAGGGGGGGTCTCAAGTAGAAGGGCCCAGTCTCTCTTCAGTGGTGTCATGTGATAAGACAAGAGGTATTGGTAGCAAGGTGAAACACAGGAAGTTCTACCTCAATGTGACAGAGCCTGAAACAGTTTGGTTCAAGGGCATTGCTTTATGTGAACTTGTAGTATGAGACCTGCACAGGTTGATTAATCCTACTACTTTAAAGGTATATTAGGAAGTAGAATACTTATTAAACACAGCCATGGATGCACATCATACTATGGATATGTTTTTTTTTTTTTCTGGGGATGTTTTAGTATATGCTTTAAAAAAAAAAACCCCAAAACAGACAGATGCTTTTAACTAGCACAAAAATTACTGAATCAAAGATAATAACTTATAATCTATCATGCAAAAGAGAAACGATCCAGCACAAAGAGGGAGATAAAAGGAACAGTGTAATGTTAGCACAGGTGCATTTCAGTTGCTTCTTTCTGAAAGGTAACCCTGAGATTTTGATGGTGTTGTAAACTTTCGTTCTCTTAATTTGTGAGTAAAAGCAACAGATGCCTGGAAACAGGTGTTTGACTAAACCTCTTGGGAATGATGGAGGAGGAAAAAAAAGGCAAATGATAGTTCACCATACTTGCTTTCCTCACTGGGGTTTGAAGTGAGCTGTTCTCCAGTTCATTCTGAAAGAAGAGAATAGAAAAATAAAAGATATGTAAGAAGTTTGTATATGAAACATGAGGAATTTTATAGATAGTGGTTCTTTGTGTACCTATTGGAGTTGCAGGTCAAATGCACCTTCTGGCCATCTTCTTTGAGTGCTTAACAATGTGCTGGGAACTAAGTTACATAACATCATTTTAGAAAATAGCTCCACTAGAAAACCTTTCTGTTTCTTAACTTCTAATGCATTATTTATCAGAGAAGCCTGGCTTGTAAGCATTAAAATTTTAGGGAGTAGATATTGTCTTTTTGTTGTGTACATGCAAACTAGGTAAAATAATTAGGGTTTAATCCTTGATTATAGCCTGTACATGTTACTGAAACTAAAATAGTGGCTTAATTTACCTCCACTACAATTATGACTAAAATATTGCAAAAAGATTAAAAACCCCACAATTAGTAGTGCATAGTCTTGTGACCTCTTTTTGGTCAGTACTTGCAACTCTAAGACATTGCTGGTCTGCCAGGAAGAAGGAAGAATCTGGTGTGATGCACTAAAATGTTATCAATCCTTCATGAAGAAGCAGAAAAAGGAACTAATTAAAGAATCACTTCCTTGTGAGGTTGCTGAAATCTCAAGATTTGGACTCAGTTACTTAAAGACACCCAGTTCCCTCTAAAGATGCACTAGGTTATCATAAAAAGCCCATCCATTTGAAGCTGGAAGTTTTAACACAACTACAAGCGACCTTTGCACTTCTGGGACAGCCTTTGTAGGAGATACACATCCAGTGCTTTTTTTTATGTTATGCAAGATATGTTTATAGGAAACCAAATTCCATGGGTATCATCTCCCTAGTGCCTTCTACCATGTACATGGAACTCCAGAGCTTCAGTTCCCCTTTGTAATTCTGAAAATCCAGGTTTACTTTCTGGATGTGCCAAAGACACCGATATATGGTGTCATATTTCCTTCTGAACTCAAAGTTCACCAGGTACTTTGAATATTTCAGCACCTCAGCTCCTGCCTGCTGCTGTTGCATCTGTGGCATTGAATTAAAGTTCATATTTCAGTGGGTCAATGCAAAATGCTTGTTCTAAGTCTAAATTTATAGTTAAACTAGAATGTTTTTCAGCTCTGTTTCTATAAATATGTCCTATTGTAGCATTTAGTAAATTATTCTGATGGTTAATTGTTAAAAATTTCCTTTGTATTCATTAGCCATTATAGCACCTTATAACCTACTCTGTTGCTTTGAAGATCCCCTCACTTTTGACATTTCTGTTCTTATGGAGGTAGATGCTAAGCCACTCTGTATTCTTTTGTTTCATAGGTTAAATTTAATTCATACTTAATACTTCCCAAAGCTTTGATCATTCTCATGAGTCTTCAAATCCTCTCTGCTTCTATCTAGTGTGAACTCTAGGCATAAGAAATAGATACATTATAGCAACATAACCCACTTTTTTTCCTAGTGGCATTTCTTAGCAGGGAAAAGACTTATATCCTGTAAGGATATATTTACTGGTTTCTCTGATCATTTCAGTCATAAATAGGTCTGCAAGATGTTATCTAGTCCTTGGATACATTTCTTGCATGAAGACAGTGTATACTATAATCCTGTTATTCTTAAGGGATGGCTGTAAAAATTGTCCTTTAAAAGACTGCACAGCCTTCCTAAACAACCTGTTCTAATGCTTCACTGTCCTGACAAATAGATTTTCATGATTTCTAATTCAAATCTCCTTTTCTGCAATTTTAGTGCATTACTTTTTATTTCATCTTCAGTCTACAGAATGATGGATGATTTTCTCCTTTAACATCACCTGTTGCATTCTTTAAGCTTTATGAAATATGTTGCAGGTCAAGCTATGTATATCCATGACCATTTTTATTTTCCTCTTTTGGAGTGTCTCCAGTTTTTCCATACCTTTGCTGAGCTGCAGTCTTTCAAAATGTAAAAGAGACCAGCAGATACTTTAATAAGAGTACTCAGCTGACTCAAAAAAAACCCTGTATTCTGAATGTTCTTAATGCAGCACTCTTGCATATAAATCCCAGAATTACATTTGCTTTATCACAACAAAACCATATTGTTAACTTCTATTCAGAGACAGTGATCCAGTGTAACATTAAATCCTTTTCTGCAGTAATGATAGCTATCCAGTCTAGTCTTACATTTTTTCTTGTCAAACTGTTAAGGTTGCTTTTCCTATCTAACATGAGACCATCATTGCTGATGTCAGACTGGAGAATATGTCATTAGATATTTGCAAACCTAGGATGACAAGGTATTTTTCAGAATTCAAATTGGCATTAATTATATCTCCTTCTTTAATTTTAGTCAGTATTTAAAACTTACTTTGGCCTTTCCTACCAATAAAACCAAAAATGACCCAAAATACTTTGTTTCAAGGCAAATTTGGAAATCTACATTTTATATAGTAACTTATAAATGAAAATTTAAAAATCTTCCCTTTTTTTTTTCCTCCTTGGAAAAGCCAAAATGTTGTGATATTCTGGTAAATATATCAGGTATTTTTGTTTCTTCCTAAAATTAATTGTCAAAAACCCCCAAATCAAACTAAAAAAAACCCCAAAGCCTTTCACACTAAAAAAGACATTGATTGTAAAATGGTCCCTTAATTAACTGAGCTTGAACTGATATCTAAGTAGTTAGAAAATATTTTCTCTCAGTGTTATCTGGTGGCTTCATTAGCTTTATACTTAACATCTTCAGTTTGTGCTAAATGCATGCTCACCTTTCATCATTATTTTTCATTCTTCTACTTTGCTGTTAGGTTAATAGCTTTATAATACAATATATATAATATACTATATATAATGTATATTGTAAATAGTAAAGTTTTATCAGAAGCTAGGGGGTTAGTTCTATCTAGGAGGTGAGTTCTGTTTTATTCAACAGCATCTGAGAACATTTTAATAATACAAGAAGCTATCACAGATGATTGCACAAATGTCTGTCTAGTCT
>VWZY01000275.1:83393-116183 GCA_013399075.1 Chloroceryle aenea
TAGTCTGGTATTCCAACTGTATGGTAACAGAAATTCTTTAGGAAGAAATCAAATTCCCTGTTATCCAAATTAAGTCTAGGAATATTTTTAAGAAATAATATAATAAATATAAGAATTCTGTCTTGAAAAGCTTGAAATGTAGTTTTTATTTAAATGAACTTAGTATTTTAGATTCTAATTTTGACTCCTTTTTTTGACATTGAAAGCTTTCTGGTACTTTGCATTGAAATAAATTATATTGCTCTGAAAACCTCAGTTGAAATTGTGACTGGAATTTGCTAAAAAAAGTATTCATATCTACAATTACTGTTATTTTTTAAGGTATTTCATAAGGAATAAGTAAAGTCAAATATTTTAATGAAGCCATAGTCTCTGGAGAAGCTTCAATACCCAACAGCAGTTTCGTAATGAATTTCTAGGCCATTGACTTGAGTAAAGAAAGACCTTGCAATTTACTTTAGTTTCACATAATGAATTTCAATATAAAGTAGAAGCAAATAAGTTATTCTATAACTTGATTACCTTTGTTTTTCTTTTTGAATCACACACTGATTGTGGTATGAAATAACAAGTAGATTCTGTTTTACATAGGATGTTATACTGTATCTATCACTAGAATATCTGTCATCTAGTATTTCATTGAACTTGTGGATAGTATTTGTCATGTGCTACTTGATTTCATTTTTTTTGCTCACAATGAAAAATTGTATGGTAGGAGGCATATTTTGCACGACTGTTGATATTGCAGCTGTGCTACTGTTTAGTACACAATTTGGGAGAAAATAAGTCAGAAGAAAGTGCCTGTATTGCTGCCAAATTTTGCAATGACTTTAGCTGCCAGGGAAAATTATCTTTTGTAGCTCTGAGTTGTATGCTTTGTGAACCACACATACAACCTCCATATTTTTTAATGTCAGTCTTCCCTCCAGAACTTCAGAAGAGTTTGAGGAGACATCATCTCCTCAGGGATCAAACCTGTGAAATAATTTGGGACTCTTTACTCTTTTTTTTGGTATTGGGACAGAAAAAGTCTTTTTCAGAACATAGTCTCTTTTTGCCAGTGACCAGTTAAGTACATGAATTGACTGAGCCTATGCTGAGCTCCCTTGAACAGCTTGCTTCCAGTAGTCAGATGTGAACCAGAGACTATGTTCACAGCTTTTCCATGATGAATTTGTCTGTTTACCTTTTGAACTCTTTTCTACCTTTTCTTTTATACAATCGACTTCATACAAGTTTGTATGGTGATGTGGTTCTACACTTCAACTGCATGTTGGAAGAAAATTAGATTCTTTAACTTCTAATATTTTTTTTAATGTTGTTGCCTAATAATTCAGAGATCTTTTTTAGTTCTTACTTTGTGAGAAAATGGAAAGTAGCTATTCCTTTTGTATGCCATTCATGATTTTGATCTTATCTTACCAGATATCCCTCATCCAACAGGAGTGTTATTATCAATTCAATTCTTCTTGTAAAGAAGCTATTTAATTTCTTACATCATCTGTCACCTATGTACTTCTTGTATTTTTATTATGCCTTTTCTGAGATGGGGAGATCACGACCTCACACAATATTTCCCATAGGTACTTGTCATGGATTTGCACCATGGCATGATAGTGGTTTTGTGTTCTGTTCTCTATTTGCTAACATGCTGTTTGACTTGCTGACTCCTCTTCAGCAGTTAGTTAACTTTTTCATCAGACTAACTCTGCTGCCTCTTTTCTTAGCACTAAATAGATAGTTGGTTTGGGTTTTGTTTTTTTTTTAATTCCTTTTTCAGTTTTTCTTTCCCTTTGTTTCATTATTCATTTACTAACATAGACTTTCATCTGTTACATTACTCTTCAGTCAGCTATTATCATAGGCAATTCTTTCTGGTCAGCTTTTCTTTTAATAGTCTGTTCCTCTTTCATTGTGGATCTTGCATAATCACTTGCACTCTTTGCTTCCTATCTTGTAGATGGTTAGTAAACAATAAGAAGCCTTATTGCTTATCCATAGCATAGATTCTGACACTGGACTTGAGCAAAACTTTTCAGAAATGCAGGTATACTGTACTATTCTCTTGTAATCAGTTTTCTGATGTCTCTTTCATTGTAAACATGCTCTAGATATTCAGTTTGTTATTAATTTGAATATTTTGTTACCATAGCAAATTTTTTTTGTGTCTAGTGTAGCTTTCCTTTAACTTGTCAGAACTTATTCTGTTATATCTCACATAATCATATGTTCAAATTTTCTAATTTATGAACAATGACTTTTGACTTCTGACTTTTTTCTTCAACCAAACTGTTGCAATTGGGTTAGTATGCTTATCCTTTAAAGACTATATTGATATTTTGATAGTCATTTACTACCAGCTTCTAAATGAGTGAAGTTTAACAATCTCTGTAGCACCCACATTTTTTCACTTGTAAACAATTGTTTAAAATATATATTTTTAAATTAAATTGTTATAATTCTTCTAAAAAACTTAAATATTAATGTAGTGCATTTCTTTACCTTTTAAGTTTCTTAGACAATACTGAATTTGAGTATGTTATGATCTTCAAGTGTAGTGTTCTCTACCAGATCTTATGTAGTATTGAAGACAAATATTTCTTCTTGTGTGTTCCCTCACTAATCACTATAAGGAGTTATTAATAGGAGACATAAATGTCAACATCAATTGAGGTAACTGTTATGCAGTTATTAAATGCCAACTAGATTCTTCGTTAGTACGGTCTCTGACTTCATAGCACATTACTGTCATTGTTACCATCCCGGGTGTTTAGGAAACACTATAACCTTAAATATTTTCCTTTAGTTATATTGTTAGGGGTTTTAGTACATTTAGTTTCTGTGTTCCTTGCTGATAGAGATGATTTACAGTTAACCTGATCTAATATGTAGCTGCTCTAACCTGTCTTTTGTATCTTTAAAAATTATACCCTGTCATCCCATTCAACTATCACCTTCTGGTAAATTTGAGATGCATAGTAAAGAATTTAAAATTAGTGTTATATAAGATCTTAGAATGTCTAAGTGATAAAATAAATCTGTAGCATATACAGGCTTTGATCTGGATAAACTGACTTCTAAAAATCTTTGAAAACTGATTTGATCACTTCAGCCTAGAGTCTTTTTCATTGATTGCATGTTTTAACTGAAGAATGGCTTAGGCAAAGTAAAATTGTCAGACAAAAATAATTTCTGTGGCTTGTTAAACTGGCATTATTATATAAAACAGAAATTAGTCCCTCAAGTTGAGTATCGCTCATGAAAGCATGAAGCTGAGGCCTGCATTAAAATGTTTCTTCAGAGGGTCATATATCAGAGCAGAATTTATCAGCTGTGTCTTAAAATACCCTGTGCTATACTGATCATCTATAAGAGTACTATTTGGCCTTTATATAGCCTTATACATCTTCAGAACATTGAACAAATACTAATAACCTTCACTAAGTGCCTCTGAGGTAGATGTATGTATTAAACAGTTTCTAACTACATGATTATGGTTAGAAGATATGCTAATAATGCAAAGCAGTATCTGACATTGTGTAAGCTTGTTTCATGTGCACTTGGAGATTGTTTCAGATATATAATACTTAGATTATATATTTGATCTAAACATGAAACAAAATACTTTAGGGTGCAAGCTACAGTAAGCAGTAACAGCACATTGAAACATGAGACATTTCACTGTATAAGACATCATTTCTGTCCCTGGATCAGGTAATTGAGTTTCTTGATTGCCTTAATGTTCTTAGGTGTAGTACACTGTCAGTAAGCAGAGAAATCTTTGAAGCCTGGAATAAAATCAGCAGCTTCATATTCCAGATGAAGTTATTTAAATAATGATGCTTTCACTGTAAGAAACCATATTGAACCGAGAAAACAGTAAGATGGATACTTTTTGTTTCTTGTCCATTAAGTCAAAGTTTTCATGCACAAGGCCATTAGTCTATTCCTACATTTCACTCAGTTATAGGTTTAGTATAAATTATATTCATTCACCCATTTAATGACCGGTCTTGAATTGTCAGTACAGGTATAGGCATCGCCCAATTCACTTTTATCATAACTTGCTTCTGAAGTTTTTTATAAATGTTATAAAATATTGTAAATATTCATTTGAAATCTTTATGTACAATCAATTTAGAACCACTCATGAAGAGATGCTCTGGTGTTTATGTTTGTGTTTTTTTTTCCTGGAATGCATTAATATATTTCTGTACATGCATCAAATATTTTGATATTGCTGTGATTGGTATTAATAAATTGGTGCCTGTAAGATGACAGGCATCAACAGAAGGCCTAAGGCCTACACCATACTTTTTGTAGCAAAATGCAGGTCTCTTGTGTCCCTTGTATATGTTTTTTTAAGCACTAGAAATCAGCACATGTGTTTTAGCACAAATTATAAATGAAATGATCTACACATCCTTGGGAAATGGTTGCTGTCATGCTTTGCAGCAGGCATGCTCTTATTGCAAATTAACAAATGTGGAAGAGTACATGTTTAAAGCATTGGCATTCCTTCAAGCTTTTAAAAGGTAACATCTCAGTTGCTAATGCACTTCCTATAATTTCTCTGAATGTTTAGAGGACAAAACAGTCAATACAGATTACCATTGCAAATGAGAACAATGAAGTGAACACAGATGCATTCCAAGGGATTTGATGTAAAAAAAACAACCCAAAACTAAACTTTTAATTTGGCCACTTGAAATCATCTCTTCACATAATTTTTGTGTTTAATTGAACTTTCTAGTTCAATTAATTAGTTAGGTTCTAGTACAGAAAAAAAATCAATTCAGAGATCTGAGCTATGAGACTTCTAGCATCAGACATATTTCTTCCTATAGACTTGTACCTCCCCATGTGTAAAGTACTATTCCTTTGGGTTTATGACTAAGCAAAGAGGCTGGGCTCAGGGACTTGGGTCTGTCTTGAGAGGCCAGCTGTGGGAACCATGCCTTTTGCTTTCATTGGAACCTGCTGCACCTCTGCATCTGTGCTTTGACCTCATTGTGGAGGTGAGAAATAATGGCACCTTTTCACCAAAGCTTGTTCTTGCCTTCTCATGGGAGGTGGAGAAATGAAAGTCAGATCTGCAACTGCTCTGGCAATATCAGCTGGGAAGCAAGGCTGTTGCTTCTCACCGCAGTCTGACCCAGCTCACATGAGTGATTCTCCATTCTCCTGGTTTTAGGAAACACTATTTACCAGCTGCAATGTAGCTTTCTAAATGTGCTTTGAAATGTTGTTCAGCTCCTATATCAGAGTATTCAGGCCTATTTAATGGTGTGGAGACTAAGAAGTTGGGTACAAACGTAGGGTTGAACCAAGTTTAAATACATGGTATAGATGTAACCTAATACACTAGCCATTCATTTACATCTAAGTATCACAGAATGGTTTGGATTGGAAGGGACCTTAAATATCATCTAGTTCTAACCCACCTGACATGAGCAGGAACACCTCCCACTAGACCAGGTTGCACAAATCCCTATCCAGCTTGGTCTTGAAATAGGTTTGACTGTCAACAGAAGAGCACAGGGGCTTCAACAGGATGGGTACAATCCAGCCTGTATAATTTCCCATGAAAGTGTTTGCTAATGTGCTTCCCAACAGAGCATAGATGCAGCCTGAGGACTGAAACTTGATGGGGGAGGGAAGGGGAAGAGCATGTGTGAGGAAATAATTTAGCTTTCTTTAGATGCATACAATGGATCCACATTCCTAATTCAAAGTGGAGAATACCTCCTTCCCCTGAATACTGATACTGAATACTAATACAGAGAGTAATGGCAGCACTCAGTGCTTTACAGTGTAAGATAGGTGTATGCTGGGAATGATATAGACTATAGACTGGGGAAATTTTTGATCATAGAGGAAAAGCAAGTTCAATGCTGTGTACGTGCTAACTGTATTACATATTTTTACCTGCAGTAATTTCTGATATGAACCTTTTCTTTTTGAATACCATATTCTGCATGCATAAAGATTCACTCTTAACGTCACCAGCAAAAGCTAATTTCAGGCAACAGGGCTCTTTTTAAACATTTCCTGAATTTTCAAGAAATAATTGTTGCTACCGTAGAAGTCTTGTCTGCACTATATTAAATGAATACAGCATGACACCTCACAGCATATATTTTCCTAAGAACTGAGGAAGTGATAGACACATCCAAACTATCAGTTGAATTCTTTTGGTCTCTCTCTACTTATTCTGTCTGTATGCATAAGTATTTCTCCTGCTTTAGCAGTCTTCCTTCTGTGTCCACCCCTAAAAAAAAAATCAGAAAAACCTTTGGACAGCATCCTGTTTACAATGCTAGGGGGGAAAAAAAAAAAAGCCCAAACAGCCTTAAAGAACAAAAGTAATTTCTGAAATAAAATAAAAAATGCACGTGAGTCTTCTTTGAACAGTTTTATAAAAAAATAAAATCTCATGCGGTAATTTGAAGACAAGAAAAAAATGTCTCATCTACTGTTTAGAATGGGGCAGAATTTAGCACCATTTATTTTTATTTAAATGAAATATTACTTCAGTGCTTCAACTCTTCTCATAAAAATTCATAAAGTTTATTAAAAATACATCATACCTTTCCCTATGGAAGCTTCTCAAAGCCTCTAAGGGTCATAAGAATTTTCTTTCTTGTTCCTCATTCTATTACCGCAGTGAATACCCTGAGGAAATACGAATGAATACTTGGTTTATAAAGCCAGGCAGCAAAAAAGATTAATGTAGAGGGCTGTCTTTTTTTTTTTTTCCTCTTTAGCGTAATGGAGACAGTGAAATTTTAAATATCTTTTATGATTTCTCCTTAATAAACACTCTGGTTCTGTCCATATAATTTCAGATTTTATGAGTGTATTTATTATGCACATCCTCTTTCTGTGTACACTCTCATTTGCCTTCAAAGTTATTTGAAATTTAATGGAATCCTGTATATTAGAGGATAAAATTTAATTGGACAGAATTAGCAAAAGTATATTTTAATTTCCACCAAGATAAAAAAAGAAAAGGCTTCAGTTACAAGAAGCAGGTAGTGACTGGAAAAACAGCTGCTTACTGTTTACTTTAATTAACACAGTTGGAACAACCAACTGATAATTTAAGAATAATTATTTTTGAAAGTGGTTTAATCAGTATTTTGATTACCAATAATTGAATACAGAGATTCCAAAAGGGAAACTGGAAATTACACTTCTATTGGATACCTTTCATTTTAACTCCTAAGCTATGAAAACTGATTTATTCACAAATTACTATTGGAGATTGTTGTCTTCTAAAATTACTTTCTATGTAGCAAACTTTAAACCACTGCACTTAAGAACTTATTGCTAATTCTTCTATTTTTTTTCTTTTTCATGAAAAATGTGGTCAATTCAAATGAACTACTTAAAAAATTGTTATCTAATACTGAATCTTTTTACAATTCTAAAAAACCCCTGATTTTTACAGGGAAATATAGTTTGGTTATATTCTATCCTAAAAAGATACAGGTAGAGCACATACTGAATAGTAGAAGTTGAGACCAAATTCAAGGATAGAAAGTTTCAGATTTATTATGGAATATCCATTTCACGGTAACACAGATTTCTATAACTAAGAGAATTGGTCTGTGCTATAAACTTTTCACTATTTGCAGAATTACATGGGAATGGAGAGACATGGGGGACTTAGAGCCACTCGGGAGGAGCAAGGTCTTTCTGGTCCCTAAAGACATCTCAGGGATGTCTTTAACATCTGGGATCCTTCATGATGTCCATGTGTTTTGGAGGCATAGCACTTTGCAGATGAGAGAAGGCAAATCTAAAACATCAGACAGAATGCCTCCAGGAGGGGCTGAGCATCTAAATTACTCAGCCAGGTGTATGATTTGCTTCAGAGCTATGGCTGGGTCCCAAGCTACACAAAAAGAAACTTGACTTCATAATATTGTCTTGTTTATGCAGTTAGTAGCAAGAGTCCAAAAGAGATGCAGAGCAATATCCTCACTAACATTTTAGATCTCTTTTTTTTCTAGATGTAATTAATGGTGTAAACTATGAAGCATAGGAATTACAGTATCACAAAACATGAAGTTTTACAGATTCTTTTTTTTTTTTCCAGAAAAAAAAAAAAACAAGCCTGACTAGTCAGCCTCAGGTTTTCTGATTTAACCAAATTCCATTAGAGTCACTAAGGCTACTGGATAATATCCAGCTTATCACAGAGGACAATTAGCCTGATTTGCCTTTTTTATGTTCCTAATGGTGGAAAACCTCATTAGCCCAAAGCTATGTTACTTGTTAAAAAAGTGAGTTTCTCACCAAGAGCTGATTTAAAAAAAATTATATATATCTATAATCATATTGCCTTTATAGATTGTTCAATTTTATGTCCTCAGAAAGTAATTTAGAGATATAATAACTCTGAAGCTGCTGTTCCTGATATTCTACAAATGTGGTATCAGAACATGCATAGGGACCGTATTTCTTGTCACTGGAATTACCTGAAGGGCTTAGCAAATGAGAGGAAGACAGATATTAAATTATTCTTCCATATTTGAAAAGCTATATGATGATGAGATCTATTATCTTTCTCCTAAGTCCCAGCAAAAGCTCCCTGTTCAGCCAGGCTGGTTGTTTTCCCCACCAGTTTGTATTACAATGCACGGGGACAGCCTGCTCTTGTACCTTGAAGAGCTCCTCCTTGAAAAAAAGTCCAGCCTTCCTGGACCCCTTTGCTTTCTAGGACTGTACCCCAAGGGATTTTCTCAACCAGTGTACTAAACAGGTTGAAATCTGCCCTTTGGAAGCCCATAGTAATAGAAGACAACCTACAGAATTTAACATTGAAAGACTGCTGCAAGTATGTCACTTACTGAGTTCCATAAGGTTTGAGTAAAACTCACATAAATCCCTGTTACACTGTCTTTTCTAGTATAAAGTGGTTAGAAGTTTCCAGATTCTTAGCCCCGTACTTACTTTACTAGCTATGTTAACATGTCTTGATGCACACAGTAGATTCCAAAATACCAACCTGCAAGATTCAGTGTTTAAATGTCATCTGAAACTGAGAATTACTCAGAATGAGAAAATTCCCTCATTAGAAATTACATTAGTAATTAGGGTAATAATCTGTGTCTAAAAATGATTACAGAAATGAATAAACTTAGTTATATCCCAAGTTTAAATTAACAAATGTTAGCTGATAATTTTAACTGCCTGGACTGAGAAACTGGTATCTCAGTAGCTTTTTTTGTTAGTGCAGTATTAAAAAAAAATAGTTTGGGAGTTCTGAACTTTGCTATGCAGGCAATGATCCTATATATAATAAAAGACAGTCACTTGGTTGAATAGCTTGTCAAAACATAGAATGAGGCACAACCTGGGAACATAATAAGATGCCATGTGGTAAGAACCAGCATATTCTTCCTATTAAATGGCTGAAGTGAAGCAGATGGAATATTTCTTCTGGCTTTATATTCCCTAACATTCTTCATAGATAGTTTTGCAGACCCTAAGTATCGCACATGTCCCAGTAGAAGATACATTGAAGAGAGGATGGCTTTTTTACAAGGTGAAATGGGAATTTCAATCAAATTTATTCAATCAATAGATAGTCTAAACAGGGAAGTAAAATTTCTTATTTCTCCCACATCTGTTCAACCTAGTGCAGTGCTAAGCTGGGTTTAACTTTGGGAACTCTGTTCTAAGGAGTGTGAAGATCTTTGCACTTTATTATCAGAGCAAATAAAGTAATGAGCAAGCCTTTTATTATTATTATTATAATTTTTATTGATGTAGGCAAACCCTATCTGCCACTTGTAGATGTCATGATGTAGAAACATTAAAAAAGTCTCTTGAAAGGGTATTGAAAGGGTAATTCATGAGCTTAAGCATTATTAATATGGATGTTTCTTCCAGTGCATAATAGTCAGTAGAGGAGACAAGTGTCTGCATTTATACTATGCCTAAACTAGGTGTCCTAAATCAAATTTAGAATTTCCTAATATTGAAAACTTTTGCTAGTAACATTTTAGAAGTGTTACTCTATTTTTGCTGATATATTGCCCTATGTAACAATATTACAAATGAGCAGCTTTCTTAAGGTGAGATACTACACTGCAAAGATCCAATGCTCATTTTCAGTAATGTGGGTAAGTCCTGTGTTTATTAAGCTAAAATACTGATGTATGCTAGCTCTCTGGTTTGTATGTTATATTTATTTTATTGTTTTCCAAAGAGATACATGTCAGATATAGCTTAAACTCGTAAATGTACCCTTTATTATAATTAAAAGAGCTAGATTTTCACATTCTGACATCATTTGATGACCTGGTGATTTTAACTGTCATTATTTTGCTTCATGCAATTGACCTTTCCAAGAGTTATTTTCTACTTTTCTCAGATGAGTGCAAAATAACCTTAAAATCATGTATAGATCCACCACTGAAGAACTTCTTACATCATAGTAGTAGCACAGCACTAAAATTCTAATAACCTTATTCCTCTGTAAAGGACTACATCTTGTGTTAAATTAAGTGTGGAAAAAATGTTGCATGATGTATAATTAGAATATAATTGCTTCAGTGCCCACCTATCTAACAATGTATTTGCCTTTGGTGATGTGCATGGATATATCTAGTCTAATAATCTTCTCTTTCTTCATAATTAGATATCCTGCAGTTTAAGCTACACTATATTTTATATTAACCTTTCCTAAGCTAGAAGGTAATACAGACATGCATGATGGATGCCTATTTCTACTGGTTTAGATGAGGCCCATTGCTTTTGCTGAACACTGAAAATAACTGCCAGTTTGCTTTGATATTAAAATTGAAAACTGCGTGTGAAACACAGGATAAGTACCTTCTGAGGTAGAAGGGTGTAAATGGATTGATTCTGAACTCTATGAGAAGACTTCTGTATTACGGAACAAATAAAACTTTTTGAAGTGATGCATTTTAAGAGCATTTTGAAATACTGAACATCTGACAAAACAATAAGGACCGAGTGTTGCTGTAAAGCCCAAGAGCAAAACAGATGAGGTAACATTTCATATTTAGGATTAAAACTGGAATTGTATATCTCTCCAGTTAAGTCAGTGGAATGGGTTTGGAACTGTGTACTATTTATCAGCATTGATTCCAATTAAATTCAGAGGTTCCCACTGTAAAGAATGGTGAATAATCAATGAGCAATTAAGAGAAGAGCTTGAAAGTAACTTATTGTAGTAAATCTGGTATTGAGGTGGTGTGGGCAAATTGCCATTAAACCACTTAGACTAGTGATAACATGCTGCAGGCTACATCATTTGTTGCTCTTTTAACCCCAACTGTAGTGCAAATGGCTTTAGGTTTAACAACTTAAACTCCTGGGACAACAAGCAAAATATGTGTCTAAATCCTGGCCTGGAGCTTGCTTGTTTGTCCCTTGAAACCAGCCACTACAACTCCCATCTTTATTATTAGTAAATTAGGAAAGATAAATCAAGCCATTGAGAATCAAGTAGGCTTAAAGTTATTAAAGGTCAGTAACAGGAAGTGCCAACGTTTGAACATGTTAATTTGCCCTTAGGTGCTGTAACTAGTTTTTATTCCAGGGCTGAGGAAGGGAAATAAAAGTCAAATGAACCTTTGGCAATCTCCATGCATTACAAACATTATTCTCATAATAATTTGTGTCAAACACAGGATCTCTTTAAAAGGTGTCTTGCTACTTCAGGGAGTCTTTTTCCTTGACTGATGACTGGTGAGCTGTGCATAGCCTTGGGGTCTAAAGTTACTCTGCCTCACCATTTTTAAGCTCGTATTTTTACTCCTAACAGAAGATACTACATTTTCTGAATATTCTCAGACCATCAACCTACAATAACAACTCCATTTTATGAAAAATACTGCTTAATACATACCTGTGGAGTTTACCATGCACAATTTATAAGCCCACCCAGCTGAAATAAAATTAATAACTTTTTAATGATGTATACAAACACAGTTTTGTTTTTGTTTTGTTTTCCCAAACACAAACCATATGCTATTTGGGACATATGGGTTTTGGATTTTTTGTCACACACTGCAAACAAGCTTTCGTTTTGTTGGAAGATTCTTTGTCGGACTGATTTTATTTCCATAATCACATATAGAAAAAATCACTAGATATTTGCAAAACTAGAAACTTAGGTTTCTTCAATATCCTATTACGGAAACTACTTATGTATATTTGTATAGAAGTTTTTCCACAAGACTGACACTGCAATTATATACAGAAAATTGACTTGAAATAGTTCATGGGCAAATCAAGTCCTCCATACTTCAAATATGTTGCTATTTGGTTTGTTATTTTCCCTGCATTTGTATGCCCTTAATCAGGACTGTAATGCTAGAGGAAACATGCCTGCTTTTCTTTGTAAGGTATTTAGTCTGAAAATGAGAATTATGCATGCTGACACGTTTATATGTGTTCTGTCTTCTAGCATATGCCGGTGCTGATAAGAACTTGTAATACTCTGTCTGAAGACCTTACATCTTTGAAATGTGCAGTGCTAAGTCCCATACTCATTTTGATCTTTGGTAGGAAAAAAACTGAAATACAATATTGGAGCTTGAATGATGGAATACATGAAACTTGGTGGCTTTTGCCAAACAAGGCTGTTATTGGAGGAGGCAGATAATCTCACTTTGGGACACAGAGTTTGAAGTGTTTACTATGTTGGGACTTGCTCTATACCCCACTTCTGTTGTGTCCTGTTAGGGTGCTGAGGGCACTAAGGACCTTTCTGTCCCTCTCCAACTTCACAGGGGCTTCATCCTGCCCTGCCCATGTCTCAGGACCCCATTTCAGCCCCACCGGGCAATCAGTCTCTGCCCCAGCCAAGCTGCAGCAGGGCTGGTCTCCAGATCCCCACACCTTGCCTGGCCTTGGAGCCACAAGACAAGACTTTCGATTCTTTCAGGTTAAGTTGATGCTAACTTGCCTGACTGATGCCTTGGTGATACATGCTTTTAACCAACCTGTTTTTCTGGCTTCCCCTTTGTTATGGTGTTTATAGCAAGATCTCAGAGCTGTAAGTAAGTCTTAGGTGGTTAATATGGTCCGTGTTTATCACAACTCTCATTGTAAGGAATTTTCTTTTCTAAGGAACACATTCCTTTTCTAAGGAACACATTCAGAACCAACTCAATTTAAAGTGCAAGCCAAGAAATTCCAGGCTTAATTCAGAAATTTATGGACTATTCAACAGCGCTAAACTTGAAACAGTAATTACAGCACAATTACACCAAGTATTGTAGATAAGGGACTGTCAACAGTTTTAGTCTAAGTGTTCTTGGTTTTGATGTTATGACGTCCACTGGGGAGGTAGGGTAGAACAAATGGTGTCGGTTGAGTGATCTGCCACTCTGAAAATTCTGGGCATCTTAGAGAGATGTGGCTGTTCAGAAGCTGTGAAAACAATTCATGCAGCTTGGATGACTTTGGGCTGGAAGCATAAGCAAGAGGAGGACAGAGAGGGAACTATGAGGCAATTGGATGGCAATAGTTTTGTCCCTGATGCTGTGAGATATTAAGCCCTTGCAAGTCACCAGAACATGTAGAAACAAATTTCTCTGTTTATGTAAATGTGCCAGACTTCTGTAATTTCTTGTCTTGGCTGTCAGGTTCAGAATTTGTAATGAAATAGTCTTTGTTTTGGGATTGAGTGAAAGCAAGCAGGACTGGCAAAGGTGTTTACAATTCAGAACAAGATCTGCTTTCTGTGCAGGATAGGAGCAAGTTTTGGTATGTCCCTAGGAACTGGTGAATCTACTCCAAAGAACACAAATAGCTGTGGTTTGTTTGTTTTTAAACAAACACCCTTAAAAAGGGTGGAGCATATGGGAAAGGACAATTTTAATTGTAAGTAAGGTCATTAATTTGCATGATGTATGATTTATTGGTGGTTGTTTTCAGTGTAGACCTCTCAACTTACTTAAAACACTTTCAAGCATGTCTACATTGGATGGTACCAGTTCATACTGAAGCTGTCAGTATCTTGTGTAAGCATGCATTTTTAGTTTAATACAGTAAGTGAAGCAATGCTATTTTAAAGGTTCCTTTCATCTCATTTACAGGACTAGTAGTAAATAAGGAGAAATTGTATTTCAGACACTTCATATTTGATAAATGCAGTCATTATATCTATTGCTCCTTTAGACTACTTCTCTACATCCTTTTCTGCATTAAGTTTGTGTGACAGAATTATTTAGGAATGATTTTATGCATAATAGCTTTTAATATTTTTAGAGGTAGTAAAATCATACATGTTATGAAAAACATAATTTGTTGAAATAAATTAATATACTGAGGACTACATGTTAAAATAGCCAGGCTGCAGGAAATAGAACTTTAGTAAGATGATAATTAAAGAGTAACATCTTAAGTAGACACAAATTCAAATATTCCTAGGCATGATCATTTATCTAGTGAATAGAGGGCTTTGAAATTCTGTATAGAGCATTCTTCTCGGTCAGTTACACCTTGCTATGGATACCTTAGTCCTTTTCAGCTGACAAATGTGTTTCTTAGAAGAGGGTAACCAACATGACATGCTGTTTTACAAATAGTCTATTCCTGCCAAATGCAGAGGTAACACGATTTTGAATCAAGTGCATTGTCATTAGTTACATTTCCTTTTTAAGTTTCAGATAGGTAGCCTGAAAACACCCTTAAGCCCAAGTGATTTTTTTTTAGTGTTGGTACTTCAATACAAGCCCATAATCAGATGCAGACAGGCAAGTTTACATTCAAGTTTGGGAGAACGTCTGGGACATAGGAATAACATTATTTTTAATTTCATTGGCTATATGTGCCATCATGTGTCCCTTAAGTGACTAGTCAGCTGAGTCCTTCTTATATAGTTCTTAGCATTATATGGTGCAAGGTCAGACTGTTACTGCAATGGCTTGACCACAGGGGACAAAGTTGTGGTTTTCACTGTATGGCAGCATGGCCAGACCAAGTCTGGGTAGACAGAGTCAGGGCAGGGAGCACACCACACATCAGCACGCTTGTTAATAGGCTGCACTGCTTCAAAGGACAGTAGAGGGAGCATCTGTCACGCAATGTCACAGCAATAGTCATTTTTCAAGCAGAGAGCACCTTTCACATATACTTGATACCAAAATGTCTGTGACAAATTTCATCATCTTCTTCTATTTTTTCTTCTTTGTGCATATGACTATTGTAGTTTCATGGACTATTGCAGACAAAAAGGAGTGCTGGTGCTTAAAGTGTCTTTCTCACTATTGCAGGACAGAAGCAGTGACAAACACAGCCGTCACAGAGAAGCAGAATCAATAATTAAGTTTCCTCTTTTGTGACACAGTAATTTATTGTCCCACAAGCCGAGTGCTGAGAGGGGATGTGTGCCAATTCCAGCTGGGGGAACATACTCTTGTGATAGAGCAGGTATCTTTCTGAGAGCATTGATTCAAAAAGGAATTGGAAAGTAAGGGGAAATACAGTGTGACATGAATTTTCAGGATGTTATTTTACAGGAGGTTTGATATCTCAGAGAGAATATAGTTGTATGTGTCTACATACAGAGACTGTTATGCTTGCATATGCCTAATACCACATAGGAATACAGCAAGTGAGGAATTATGGTAGCATTCAAAGTTGGTTCAGTTGTTGCTTATCCTCATGTCCTTCAGTCCTTATCATTGCTACTTGGGTAGGCATGACAATGGAGAGTATTGGGCTGAAATTAAGGCAGAAAAATCCTTCCAAACTAAAAAACTTTCCTATTTAAGATACACCTTTTGTTACACACAACAATAAATTGGACAGGCTGTTATTGGAGATTTAGTAAGACCATAAGCTTTCTGCTCTATATGTAAAATGGAACAGGTGATTTAGTTTGTAATGATACAAACAATAAAAGATAGTACAAAATATGGAAGAATCTCTGAAGTATGAATTTGATTGCAAAGAATAATGCTGACAAAATATTCAGCATCTGATGCAGCTAGACAAAAGAGGCAAGGAGGATCATTAAAAAATGTTAGAATAATTCATTTGAAGCTTGAGGATCTATCTGATTTACAATATAAGTGAACACATTCTGTGAAAGGCCAGCTTGTAAGGTAACTGAAGTTACCAATCATTACAAGCTTCAGCCAAGGCAAAATATGTATGCCTCTTCCAAACTTTTTGCCTGCAGGCATATGCTTTGTGCCAGTCATAGTTAATTTTGCACTAGAAATCCATGTGGGACTGCCAGCTGGAAGCAGGGAGAATGAAAACAATGCATTGTAAGTGCCTTGAACTGTTGGAAACATGACGCTTGGCATTTAAATGTCAAAAAAATTCCTACTTGTTTATTGTCAAGTTGAATATCCTCATCTATAATTGAAGTTTACTGTTAAAGCAAACTTCAGCAACCTCTTTTTCTGCTTTCCCCACCCATTTTTATTGTTTTGAAAAGGCTTGCAAGGTGTCACAACGAGATTTCAAGCTTATGTGTCTTCAAGGAACTAGAGGTTATGATTAGACACTTCATCTCGTGGCATGAAGTTGAGATTGACACATTTAGTAGTTTTTCTCTAATTTCACCAAAAAAAAAAAAAACAAACCAACCACAAAAAGAAGAAGAAAAAGAAGGCTATTACAGAATCATGAAGTCATTTGAGTTGGAAAGAACTTCTGAAGGTCATTTAGTTTGACTCCTGCTAAAAGCACAGCTCTACATTATTGGAAGTTATTTAAATGAAATGAGCTCAAAATGGCTGAAGAAGGACAGACTTTTTTCTTTTTTTTCCATCTGTCTGGAGTAGTCTGAAGGGTTACAAATGAGTTCTGATAGAAATGGAGACATCTAGATTTGGAGACTGAAACTAGTGAAACTATCTGAATCAGTGTCTATAGAAGAAAGTAAAATTGTTTCCTATATACTGGCTCTGAAGAATTAATCATCTTTTTCCCCATACTTCTCTAGTAAAGCACCACAGCATGAATTCATGAAGGTTTCTATGAAGGGGAAGTCTATTAGGCTCTTGTTTCCACTTTACAGGGGATGATGGATCACTGTGGAATCCAGAAGCATGTGAAACAGTTCATTACATTACCCACCCCTAGTCCAAAATATTTAAATACACCTTCAGCTGGAATTCAAAGAGTGAGATGGAGAGAAGCCTAAAAAGAAAAAAGAGGTTTCAATAACAGTTTTTCTTTAAACTTAAGCAAGGTTTCTAATGCAGAGCTAGATCATCAAGTTAAGAGAGAGGCATATGCTCTAGCTGATCATTCATGAAATAAATTTATTGAGTGGATTACCACTGTCCCTCATGCACAATTCCTCTGACTTTAGGGATTGTCTTGACAGAATTAGACCCTCTAGCTTTTATTTTATGGTCCTATGGTCCATTTCAGCTGCTTAGATGATATGCATTCTTGCTGCACCATTTTAACATTCAGATTCAAGAGCAAGGAGTCTCAGTTACTCCCAGACCTGCTATAGAAATTCCAACTAAAACTCTATGAAATTAAGTTTTAAACCTTCTCAGTGTTTAAAGCCCGTCTCCCAGGTACCTTTGACTCTTCTGCTGCTTCTTGTAGCAAAGCACTGATTTTATGTGCACAGCAGCATGGCACAAGCACAGCTTTTTGGGACATGCCTATCTCCACTAGATTTTGGGTGTTTGAAAGCAATGGGAAAGGAAAAATGTTGTACAGAATAAAGGATAAACTATCCAATTAGTTTCTAAACAATAATGTTTGCAGTTAATTCTATCACTTCATGCTTTTTAAAACACCTCTATTTAAAGTTATATATTTTAGCCTTGTATATTTGTCCAATTGTAATAAAAAACACTAGCTGATTTAACAGCCTGTAATTTGAATTTTTAAAGAAAGTGCATTTTTTTTTCCTCTATCTTTCACAAGGTTTTCACAATAAAGGAATGATATTTTTCACTTCTTGCCGAGTTTTATGATTCTATAATACAAAGGTAGTCTACCTGGGCTAGTTTATTATATCAGACTAGATGGTTCCATTTATTAATGGAAACTTGGCAAACAATGAAACCATGGAAACTTCAGATAAAACAAATAAGATCAATGAGAGAGGTGAAAAATAATTCCTGGGAAGGGACAGAGATTCAAAGGATTTCTAAATATTTTTTTTCCCTCCAGGAGACAGGGTACTCTGTTAACTTATGCCCATGATGAAATTTAGTATAGTTACCAGGGCATTACAAAAGTATCTGACTTCACTAGGATTATTGATTTTAAAGGAATTATTTCAAATCTGCCATACAGATATTGTGGAGATCATTTATAGTTTGACTTTTCTGTATCAGGGATCTTCGAAGCAATAAGACCCATGTAAAAGATAATTACAAATTTATTTTCAGTGTGCCTGGAGACAGCTATACTGTGTGAAGTATCTCCCTAAAAATAAAGGAGCAGTGATTCTGTGAGGGAATTGTTAGAAAAGAAAAAGCCACTACAAAACCCACCTAAACAATTTTCAGAAGATTGTGTTCCTAAAATCTTTAACATGAGTACCTGGATAATTTATATGGAATGAATAAATAAATAATAATAAAAAAATATTGAGTATGTAAAAACAAAACTGTATTTAAAAAAATATTTCATATAAATTGTGTCTTAGCCTACTTGCTGAAACATTTTACTTTCCATTGTAACAAATGACATTTGTTATAGCAGCCCTCCTAATGAGGCATTATCTGCTGAGCCCTGCGACACGAGTATTTGTAAGCATAAATGACTGTCCTTCATAATTTTGTATTGCTTTATAAGGATAGCAGTTTGACATAATTCAACGTCTTCACCTCCTCCGAAGCAGCATTTATGTGGGAGTGCAGAATAGCATTCACTTGTTTCTTTCCAGAATATAAAACCTTTACATGGACACCGAGGTTAGGCTGAGGAGAATAAAGCAGTAGGAGACAGTCAACAGTCTTAAGTTTTGTTTCTATGTTCTGAAGATGAAAGTGAGCCTTTTCCAGCACAGAAGAGAGTCCAGTCTCACTTTTGGATGCAGCTATTCCCCAAACCAGAAATTTGGTATTTCAGGTTAAAGCCATTGATAGCTTCTGTTCAGGATAGAGTTTCTTTCTCCCTTCTCTCACCAGGCACAGGTCTTACAAAGCACTTTCGTTTTTCACAATGTTAATTTTCAGGTCCAATGTAAAGTGACAACTCATTAAATGCTATTTATTAACATTTATCAAGAAATGTCTTTCTTTGCCCTACCAATAAAATAAATCAAATACAGCTCCAAAATGTACCTTAATTGAAAGAGACCTTGTTTATAACATATAGCTAACTAGATCAATTTAAATGCTTCTGTATGACATTTCATATATTAGGCTGATGCATGAATTTACATGTAATTTCAGCTTTCATGTAAAATATAATAAATGCAAGATAATTTTGTTGTCGCTTTTGTTAATCTATATTGAATTCATTGACTAGATTAACTAAATTCAATATGGATTCATTTCTTTCATCAAATTAAATCTTTTCCTTATCGCAGCTGCTCCATCAGTTCACCACTCCTATCATCACTTCACTCCTATCATTTTTTAATATGTCCTGCTATGTCCTGGTAATGAAGAACAAACCCCTTGGTTTTGGCTTGTATGGTTGTTGTTTTTTTTCTCCAATTCACCTCCTTTGGTTTCTTTTACAGTTCTGCTGATGTGGTGATGTCAGTATAGGAATTTCAATTAAAATATTCTGATTGTCCTCAAAGAGGTGTTTTCATATATAATAATTATTTTTATGCCCTTACTCAAAATTCTTCTGTCCCCTAATCCTCAGTACTAAAGTGATGAACATAATGTAAGAAGAGGATAGGGGTAGTCATTTACTTGGTCCAGTAGGTGTGCCTAACTGGCCTTACTTTCCTTTTTTCCTAATACTAGAACGAAGTTTACTAAGCCCACAATGTCCTCAACTTGTTTGTTTGTTTGTTTTTAATTTGGTTTGGTTTTGGTTTGTTTGTTTGTTTTTCGATGGTGGTGTGTTGGTTCGTTTGTTTCTCTCATCAAGGAGCTACTTTTCTGGAAAGCTGCTTCTGAGAGAGATGTGACTTTTCATGTGTACTACTTTATAATAATATTAAAAAAATCCTATAGCTGAATACTGATGCAGATTTCTTTCTTATTACAAGCAAGATATTTTTGGTATGTGTACAGTGCAGACTTCAATCTAGGGAGCCCTAGTTAGCTTGGCTAGTGGAACAGAAAAGCAATTTAAATGATTTATCGTGATGGAGCTGTATAGTGCCACATAGTTTATTGTGCATATGCATAGTTCACTGTGGGCTAGAGGCCCTGACGGGCCAGTGACCGAAATTTATGCATCACCTGAGATCCTCAGATCTCTCCATTGCTGCCTAACTTAATAAAATGTCTCAATTTCCTCAGTGTACTGGTACAGGTATTGCCTAACTGTTCAAATGCTCACCCAGTCTGTCAAACTGTTCAAAGTGTGTATATATATGCCTAGGCAGCAGGCGACATCTATGAGTACAATTTCTTTATTCTTCTGTTTATGAGATCTCAGACCATACCCACAAGGGAAGATCAGGACTGGAAGGGACTTTGTGGATCTCTGTGGATGGTGCCCGAAATAGTAGAGAACTGGACTCTACTTTCATAAGAATATTAAAGTCCATCTCAGTAGTATGGTTTGGGGTTTTTTTGCACTTGCCATGCCCTTCCTGACCACTGGAAAGCTGCTTGAGGGCTTCTACTGACTTCTATGTAACAGTTTAGTCATAGCTGCATTTGTGCCAACCTTGTTCCTTATCTGAAGTCACTTTTCCTCTTTAGTGTTTATCTCCCTGAAGTATTTCAGAACCAAGAGTTAAATTGTACCTCAGCCTTCATTTTGGTAGTTTAAAAAATGCGGAGTTCTCTTAGTCCACTGTCTTAAAAGTCTTTTCATCATCCTTAAAATCTTAATAACTCTTCCCTAATTATATTCTTTTTTATTTAATGTCTTAAGCTTGACAGTCACTATATTCTTAATGATAATGTGCCAGTATTGCCTTTGCATTTTACATAGTGGTATCATATTAATATAATGTTCATTAACCTACGATCAGCAATCAGATACTTCTGCTTTCATGTTATAGGAATAAATTTGAAATTGAAAGTAAGTTTTAATTTAAATAGTTTTAGCTAGTAGTACACAGCCAGGCATTTAGTATTGCTGAATACCCCCTAACATGGTCCTTCAGGTCATTCAACGCTGTGTTTTGTTAATGGTATCTTCTGTCTTTGTGATGACCTGCTGGCAATACTTTGCCTACTGCAGTCCAGTGTACCATTTGCGTCCTCTGCAAGGCCACATTGCTGAATCCACTAGGTCCTGCAGGTCCTTTTCTGCAAAGGTACTTTGGAGGCAGGCAGCCTGCAGCAGGTGCTGCAGCATGGTTCTACCTGGCAGCATCGGACTTTTCCTGTGTACTCTAGGGGATGCCTGCCTTCTGGACTTCTGACTGTAATTCAACTGTAGAGAGAGACACCTAAAAATTGAATCTTGCAATAATAGCTCTGTGCCTGTATTATTTCAGATTCACATTTTAATGTGTCACTTGGAAGTTACTGAGAATACTTTCTCTTTGAAGGATTTTGTGCATAAGCACACAGACAGCTGGGAAGAGCTCTCTTGATAAAGCAGTAAAAGTCTTAAATGCAGCTTATCTATACAGCTGAATCATCAAAAAAGTGCAGTGCATATTTACTCATGCAACTAGCCCCATGAAAGTTGGTGCTAAATGAAGGCTGTTACTCCTGTCTCTTTCTAGTTACCTTTTTTCCACCCACTTTTGGTAAATTTGCAAGCCTTACAAAGCTCAAGGTTCAGTTATTTACAAGATATCCAAACACAAATGTTTTAATTCAGAGGGCATCTATATGTCAGCAGAAAGTAGCAATTTATACAGATGAGAATGTGGCAAAACATACATTTGACCTCATGAGAAGCATCACATAAAGATCTCATCTCAGATACAGAGGTTGAGGGACAATGATTGTATTAATTGATATTTTGATTACAAGCTTCTGTTTAATTTGCAGGTGTGGGGGGGGCAGTTTGGGGGTGGAGGAAGGGAGCAGTGTGTAAAAAAAAACAAAACACAAAAACCCAAGGCTATTTGGGGGGGATTTTATCTTTTTTTTTTACCTTTCTACTTCATATAAAGCTGCCTGGCTCACTTACACTTCTAGCAAAGGACAGTTTGCCCTCTAGTGGCTTCTCTCTGTTACAAAATGTTTCAGGAAAACCTGTTTCTTTACCTAGGAATGCTTGTGTTTGATTTTAAACAGCACTCAAATTCAGCAGAATCTACTTATTTTCTGGTATGGAGCTGTAAACCAGTCAATTTTAATATTATTTTGAAAATGTGTTGGTTTATTTTATTTTTTTTACTTTTGACTCCATGTTCACTGATGCACCTTTAAGGCTTCAACCTTAATTTCAATGTCCTCAAGTATGGGATACTTTTTTTCTCACACTGCATTTTAATTTGAAAGTAGTGGTAAGAAAATTAGTGTGAAAAGATTTTGCTTTTTAGTGCCTTTTTTCTTTGAAACAGGGACACTTTATGGACATTATGAAAAAAGTTATTTGCTGCTTTATTAAGCAAAGTAAAGAAGGCTAATATACTTTATTTTGCAGCCTGTATCTGCTGAAAAACTTTTCTTTGATTCAATAAAAATGATCTAGTTATTCTTATTTGGAGCATGAACTGTAGATAGAATGATTTTAGGCTTATTCTAAAAACCATAGTTTTCTATGGTTTTTATGTTTGTGGGGTTTTTTTTTTATGTTTTGTTTTAATTCTTGAGACTCCAGTGTACTGGCTTTCTATTGCAATATTTATTATTTTTTATTATGTGAATTTTTGCTGAAGTGGCATTTTGGCACCCCACATTTATTTGAGGCTGTGCAGAGGAACAGTGTTGCGTAAAATATGTAATATTCTTCTGAAAATTAGGGTCCTAATTAACATACTTGGTGCAGAACCAAGTGAGATTAAATATACATGCTGCTCAGCATTGTTTATGTTCAAGATAACCTAAAAATAAACATTTAGGGGATATTACAAAAAGTCAACTTCTATACAAAGTTTAATTGCAGCTGTGAATTCAAGTACTTCCTGATTGGAATAAATTAGGTCAGTTTTGTTTAATCCCTGAAAAAAACCACAGATGGGTTCATGCTATCCCATGGGTTTAGAATGACTGGATTAGAACTAATCTGGGTTAAGTGATGCTTGAAACCAACAACTCTAAACTACAATCATTATTCCTTACATCAGAACCAAGCGAATTTCCATTGATGAAAATATTCTGAAAAAAAATGTACCTTTTATTTGTGCTCTTTAGACTTTTCAAAAAATGAGAATGTCAGACTATTCTTTCCAGTGCCCTATTTTAATTCCCAAAATGTTTGTTTATCAATGTTTATTAAGCCATTTTCCACCACTCTAAAATATAGAAAACTGTATCTCTCAAAACACTTATACTTTATGATACATTAATATTTCTTAAATCCCAGTTCTATGAGGATAATGAAATTGTCCTAGAAGAGTAGTGGAGTGGTCTTTCCATAAAGAGAGTAACTCTGAGAATTAGTCTACAAAGACTACTTAGTCTACAAAGACTACAAAGTCTACAAAGATGAGGACAGGATGGCCATCAAGTAAGGAAAGTTGTTCCTGAGGCTTGCAACTGCTGCAGTCCTGAAGAATTTGTGCTGTGGGCCTGCCAAAGTAACATGAACAGCTATGATACGACTTGGGGGGACGTTGGGTTAACAATTTTTATGGTTCAAGGGAAATCTTCTTAGGAAGCTGGGAGAAATGTACCAAGTTCAAAAAAAAAAAGTTATCTCTAAAGCTTATTTTTAATCGCATTTTTTTTAGTTCCAAAACGTTCTAAAATTGTAAAATAAGCACTGGTAGAAAGATAGGCATGGAAAGGGTTTGCATCAGCACTAAAGAGAAAATAATGTAGTTTTCTCCTAATTACTTGTAGATTTTCATCTCTCTGTAGCTGTTTCTCTGATTTCCTGCTGTTGTTTTGTTTTTTTCTGGGAGAGGGGGAGAGGGCAAGGGGTTGCTTGGCCACTTTTACTAGGGATTTTATGAGTTTAACTAGTGTTCCTGCTGTTCCTCCAGGTCATCTACTGTAGATGTTTCTGGTTGCCGGGTGGACCATGTGGTTCCAAAACGTGTGCTGTACCGTGACCAAGGGCTCTGCCTAGAACGTCAAGAAGACTCGGCTGTGCTGATGTAGCTGCTATTGCCCAGAGCTGCTGAAGTCTTCTGCCCCTGTAGCAGGAATGGATGGGACAGTTCTGTGCCACAGCACCTCAGGTTTGTGAACTCCTTCTTAAGCATTATCACTTAAAGTATGTGCTAATAGGGAAGGCTGTTAAATTGTACAGGCTGTGAGATGAATACTGCTTGCATGACTTTGGAAGTGCTGCCCAAGAGTGGGGGCATTTTGAGGTATTACCACTTCAGTAGCATTGCTTGTTCTCCCTGAAATCAGGAGTCCCAGTCTCTGGAGTTGGAGCTGGAGAAACTCCAATGACCCACAGATCAGAAGATCTGCAAGGTCCCTGTGAATGCTTCATTGAAGTGAAAGTAAACAGAAGTTTATTTTGGACAGGCTGGCTTACAGCTGAGAAATACCACCATTCTTATTTGAATAAAAGCCATTTTTCTGAACTTTCCGTGAGATGAACTGTGGTGAAGGTTTGTTTTCATTTTGTTTTTTTCCCTTAAAGCTGATTCCCTTATCCCTAGTTCCTATTTGTAATTCTTAAGATCTAATTTGTTGCTTATCTTCTGCATATTTTAACAGCACAATCTATACTTTTTTTTTTTCTATAAAAGAAAAATAAGCACTGAATTAAAAAAAAAAGAAAATTGTATGAGGAGCATGATATATCTTAGGAATTGTTGTCATATGCTGTAATATGCTCAGCAGTTGGTGATTTTCAAATAGGTTAATCATCTGGTGTTAATGTTCAAAATTCTATTGCAAATAGTCTAAATTATGTATTGAATATTGAAAATTATATCATTATGGCCACTTAAACTGCAGTTAAAGGTAATTAAATTATCCCAACCAAAGCAAGTGTAGTAAATAGAAAAGCAGATTAAACTTGATTTTATTTTAGTTTATCTTTCTCTAATAAATTATGCTAGAGTATTAAAATATCCCCTGGGAAACATTTACCATAGATTAATAAAGACTAAAATATATGTCAAAGTTTTATGTTCATGCCATATGAATATTGAGGACAAAGGCCTTCTGAAAAATTGCCTGAAAACAGCAATCCATCATGGTTCGGGAGAGTTTTCTTCTACTTTGCTATGCTAGCATTTTTACTGTAGTGTCAGTGCTCTTAGGAAAAATGGGATTCCCTAGAGATTTTCTTGCTTTGTGGTAGGAATTTTAGCCAATCTAACCTGGTTTTAGAGCCAGAGTGAAATTATTTCTGAAGAAAACTTTTTCCCTTCATTTAACCCGTAGCTAATACATGGTGCTCTGTGGTTTCAGTTCTGATATCCTTCTAGCCTCAGCCTAAGGCTGACTGCACAAATAGTGTCTTCTAAAGTTTTAATTCATTGAACTAGGCAAATAAAATAAGAGTTGTTTTCCCATTTTGTATGCCTTCAGTCCTGCTCAGGACTGTGCAACGCCTTTGTACCTTGGTGTTCCTGAACCTATAGTCTTCTTCCTCATGTGATGTTTAATGACTCGTGAAGGTATCAAGATATCATATTTCTTGCTTTAATTGATCTTGGTAACTATAGATTCAGTGGGAATTATCTGCAAATGGTAATCAATAAGGCTTAGCTCACATTATCTCCAGAAGATAATGTGATCTTACCTGTGGGCAGCATCTTACTTGTGGGCAGATCTTACCTGTCGGCAGAATTCTATGACTCTACATATAATTTCTATTGCATCTGTGCCTGCTGAAGTACTTGTCTGTAAGAGATGTTGCTAAGCATTACTGAATGTCGGAACAGCTCCATTGTTCATGCTGCTATGTGACATAAAACAGAAAAAGAGTTGTATCACTCTAGGACAGGGGCTTGGAAATGCGGCTTTATGATATAGAGAATACAGATTTTTGATTATCTCAATCACCACTATCATATTGATTTAATCAGTACCCTCATCAGCTATCCCCAGCAACACTGTAAGATAGCATACCAATGAGAATGCTCAAGGCTTAAACATTTTAAAAGCTAAAACTTATTTCTACAGCTACATTATGTTTCATTTACATAAATCCAGTTGCTTCAAGTTTTATGGTAGAATGAGTGAGGCTTTTATATTAATTTTTGTTTCTGTCCTTTTTCGTGTTCTCATTGATGATGCAATTTATAATATATGCTTTTCTAAGTAGTACAGTTACATTGACTGTAGCAGTGACACCAGCTGCTGTGCCAGGGTGAAAAATATGTTTTCCTTTTTTGGCTTTGTCTGAATAAGTCTATTTAAGCAATTGTAATCTTGAAGCAGATTTCATAACAGCTGCTTCCAGCACTAATTCTTTTCTCTTACCATCTGTCTTCTTTTAATTCTGCTATTAGAATGGTAAACAGAACCCCAAGGATGATGTGAGTTTCTGAGAAAGATAGGCAACCTCTAGCAGCCTCTGAACATCGAAAGCATGAAGGTGCATTTGAGCTTAGCTCTGCCTTCCTGCTCTAAATGAAGACCTGGGGGAAATGAGATATGTGCAGATGCTTAGTGTTGAGTAACACAGACTTATCAGAAGTCTGAATGAAGATGGATTAAAAAGAAAAAAAAAATTTACTTAACTCTTAAATGAAAATTACATCACCGGGCTTGTGAATCTGACTAGTTTCAGAAAAAAAAGTCCTCGTACTAAGTCTTGTCTTCAATAGTTATTTCAACTGAATTAAAAAACAAACAAACCAACCAAACAATGAACAAGTAATAAAAGTCTGCACATATCTAAAATCAGGTCACCATACCTTATCTACTGTAGCACTAAGAAAAAAAAATGCTATACCTTCAGAAAAAAACCCACATTATTTGCTCAGCATACCCTACAGACATTTTAAAGATGGAGGTTCTTGTAAATTAACCTTTCTTGTAATGTGCTATCTAACCTGGAGATTTATATTTTCCCCACAACTCACTACCTATTTTCAGTTTCTAATAGAGTAGTTCTTGGTGATTTAATGGTGATCAGTGGTTTTTACTCAGGCTGGCAACCTGTCACAAGTGAAGGTCCACCCTGGGTTTGATACTGGGCTCGATACTGGGCTCCACACTGTTCAGCAACTTCATAAATGGATACAGGCTCTTTAGGAAAGACAGGCAGGGCAGAAGAGGAGGGGGTGTCATAGAGGGTTCTATGTCAATGTTCAGTTGTTGGCCTAGGAATGGATGAGGAGCAGACCGAGAGCTTATGGGTCAGGGCCGAAGGGAACGCAGGGAAAAGTGATATAATACTGAGTGTCTGCTACAAGCCATCTGACCAGGAAGAGTGAGTGGATGAGGCCCTGTATAGACAGAGGGGAGTGGCTTTGCATTCACAAGCCCTGGTCCTCACAGGTGATTTCATCCTGGTATCTGCTGGAAAGGCAGCACAGCAGGGCACTAGCAATCCAGGAGTTTCCTAAAATGCACCAATGACTTCTTCCTTCTCCAGGTAGTAGGCGAACCAGTGAGAAAAGGTGCTATGCTGGACCTTGTCCTCAGTAGAGGATAAGCTGGCAGGGAGAGAAATCTTACAGAGAGACCCGGACCTTCTGAAAGAGTGGGCTAGAAAGAAGAGTATGGAGTTTAACAAAGACAAGTGCAAAGTCCTGCACCTGGGATAACCAAATATCACAGTACAGGATAGGATCTGTGTGCCTGGCAAGCAGTCTTGCTGAAGGAGATCTGTGGGTCTTGGTGGACAACAAGCTAAGTATGTCAGCTGTGAACTGTGGCAGCAACTATGACAAATAAGATTCTGTGCTGCCTCAGCAGTGGCATTACTAGCAGAGATAGAGACATGATCATCCTGGTCTATTCACCATGTGTCAGTCTGCACATGGAGTACTGTGTCCAGTTCTGGTCCCCACAATTCAAGAAAGATGCAGGCTGCAAAGGATCAAAAGGAGGGCCATGAAGATGATCAAAGGGCTGGAGAACCTGCCCTATGAGGAGAGACTGAAGGAATTAGGTCTTTTTTCCCTGGAAAAGAGAAGGGTTAAGGGGAACCTCATAGCACTATTCTAGTACTTAAAAGGATGCTGAAAAGAGAATGGAAATTCTCTTTTCACAAGGAGCCACATGAAAAAGACATGAAACAGTCGATAAAAGATGTATGAGGAGGGGGTTTCATCACAGTATAAGAAAGGCATTTTTTATGGTAAAGACAATCATTTGATGGAACAACCTCCCCAGGGATGTGGTAGAATCCTCATCACTGGAGATTTTCAAGATGCAATTGGACGGGGTGGTACATAATTTCATCTAGGTTCCCTTTCCCACCAAAGGTTGGGTCAGATGGTATTTTGAGGTCCCTTACGCTTGGACTGTTCTATGGTTCTGTCACATCTACAAAATGTGTTCTTAGAAGGACAAGGAAGAAGTAACTTTTTAGGAGACAGGCCCAGTGCTTATTTCAGTAATGCTAAGTGTTTAATAACTTAGCCATTTCTAATGAATTACCTAGATACATAACTAATATCATCCTTCTTCAGGGTAACTAGGCAAGATACTGACAGGAGGCAAACATATGCCTTGACATATAGAAAGTATTACTACTGACTTGCACTTCCAGTTAGTCTTACCATTAGAAGCTACTTTAATTTTTATTTTACTGATGCCTGAAAGGGAACAAGCATCTGTCAAAAGGGAAGTGCCTCTCATATGCATGTCTGTTTTGTTGTCTTTTTATCTCCTGGCTGATTGTTTCTATTTTCTGCTGATGGAGAGATGTCAAAGAAGTAGCAACTAAAAAAGTTCACAGTCTGAATTTAACATAAAATTGGCAGCTTTGCAGACACATAATATATGAGGATGGCACAGTGATCTGCTCAGATCATGAATCAGGCTGCCCATTTACAGTGCATGTGCCCTATCCATTTGTTGTAAAGGCACCGAAATGTGAGAACAGTGATCTTTCAACATCTTCAATTACTTTGCACTAGGCTTATCTCCTTTATAAGTTGTATGTCCGTGTTACGCACAGTTGATTCATCATGTCTTTGGCCCACTGTACTAAGTTTTAAAGTGTGCAGTATCAACAAATATGTTTCTTTTTTTTTTATTTCCCCAAATGTCAATCAAGAAATACATATACACTTTACTGCAGATATAATTACTAAAATCTTTATTGTATTATTTAATACTAATTTCCCCCTTAACAACATTTGATGCTGTAAAAAAAATGAGATCTTAAACATGTCGTCTCTTGCTTTTGTGCAAAAGACCACTTCTTTTTTTTCAGAGGTTCAACAATATAATAATGGTGATTATTTTGGGCTCAGAAATTAGGAAACAATTTTGTCATTTGATGTTAATGACAAGGAATATAAATGACTTTGTAGTAGTGAGAATTAGGAAGATCAGTCATGCTTCCTGAGAGGAAAGGGAACAAGGGAGTTGAGTTTTAGTCTATTGTCAATGGAATATTTAATAGCAGATTTTGATACTTCATAGAACTGAAATTCAGTGCAGCATTTTAATTCTCTACTGATAGTGTTGAGCAAAACTTGATATTAATTAGATACTACTCAACTTTTCCATAATGAAAAATTCATTCCATTATATAAAGTTTTGACATAGATTTTATTTGGGCATCATTATGGAGTAAATTTTATGTTGGTTTTCTGTAAACTGGCGTCAGATTTAATCCATTAGGGTAACACTCATCTTGCCTAACTTTATTCATCTAAAACCTAAATATAATCTAAAGGAACAGTCTGGGATTTTTTAACATCCAGTGGACAGAGTGAGACAGTCTCAAAAGCAGATTTATACAGTATATTTTGTGTTTGGTTAAAGTCTTATTTGGGAAAAACTATCCATTTTTGTATTAATGGAGGTCTTTTATTCTAGGCTTTTCCAGAGCTATAAAGATATCTAACATTTGTTGATGGCTAAAGTTGCATGCAATTCCATCTTTAGTCTTAACACAAGCAATCATTTGATTAGCAAGAAGAAAAAAATTGCTTTTAGTTTCTGTGATGTTCTTGATCTTCTCAGCACTTTGAGAAAATTTTGCAGGACTTGCATCCTCTGTAATTTTCCAAGCAGAATCCAGTTTCACTTGACAACAAAGCTTAGCATGTTTGTGACTGATCTGATGTTCGATGGATGCATGAGGATGCAATTATCACAGGAATGCCTTCAAAATTTTGTCTGTAAGTTGGAGCCAGAGTGATGGGTCAATTTACAAGAACTATTGCTGTGTAATAGTTCTTTGCTTTGCAATTCTTTGCTTTGCAAAGAATTAAAAACACATATTAGTTTATTTACTACACTAGCAGTACATGCTATTCTAATACAACAACAATAGAGGCCACTATGGCTCCAGAATTCAAAATCTAAAGAAGCCTATAAATTACTGTTTCCTAGAGAACAAAAACAACAATAGTGGTTTTCAGCTAATGTTTACCTTTTAAATTCTAGTAAAACATTAAATAAATATGTCTTGATGATAGTAAATACCACTTACTTGAAAGTAGATTAAATCCAGTGGGAATAAGATTGCTTTTAAACTACATTAGATGTTTAGGAAATATTACATAAGGGGTTTAAAGCATTATTATAAGGATAAAACTTTTCATTTTGGAGATATCAAGGACCATTATTTTTTAGAGACTTTTAGATTAGAATGTACCTTTCGTTTTTTTTATGGCTCTCTGGTTTGTATTTTGGAGAATATACATGGTACTCCCTACAAAGGCGGAGAAGTTATCACTATTGTTTCTACCTGTATGCTGTATTGAAAAATGTCCTTTTGATATTTATTCTAGTTTATACTGGTTCAGATCCCACCAGTGGCATAAGGTAGTGGAATGGGGGGTTGTGTTTGTTTAAATATTATTGTATTTATTCTATTTTACTATTTTATTTCATTTTTATTTTATATTCTGTTAGTATTATTAGGTATTGCAATGGAGCAAAGCATCATTATTCAAGATTAGGCTACTCAATGCATAGATAGATAGCATTCATGAGATACTACTTTAGGCTTTGTTTTGAACACTTGCATGGAAACTCTGAAATGTTAGCTGTGATTTATTCTAAGCTCTGAACACTGGTAAAAATGAGGATTTTGTTAGACTTGTAGAAGCGCAGGAGTTGCTTATTTTCTGTTGGTTACAGTGGTTTGATACTACAACTCCCAGTTTCCAAGCACATCCAGGGGAAACAAGTACAGGAATGGAAATGTATGCAGTGTATGGCAGACTGCCAAGTAATTAAATATGATTAATTTTCAAATGCCTCATCCTAATTCGAATAGTTTTTTTCCCTTGGAATTTGGTTGGGAACTGGGTGTGTTGGACTGGACCTAAAATACAAACCAATGCTTGTCTACTTAACATGTTCCATGTCTTAAGTTTGCACAGGGCTCCAATAAAGGCAGTCATGTTCAGTACGGCCACAACTGCAGAGAGTAATGGGGACACAGTCGAATCGTTATAATTTGATACTTATCAATTTCACTAGGCAAAAGGCCAAATGCTGGAGTAGCTAAGGGGACATGAGATTTAATGGTGATACCCTAAGTAAAATTGTCACTCACTGAGTTGGGGAAGATGCATATATTTTTTGGGTATTGTCCAACACTGAATTAAAGTAATTTTACACAGTGAATTGAACAGTCATCAGATGGCTTTTGGCTGCTTTCAGCTTGATCTAGGTTTAACTGTCAATTTACAGATGGAAGGTTTAGATCCTTGCAAATGAATTCTGATATCATTTCTGTGTGGTAGTGAATTTTCAAATAACTTCAGTGAAACTCTCTACATTCAAGTCGTCGTGTTATTTCACAGAGTTAAAATAGCAGCATCTAGATAGAAAGTAATAGCAAACTTATCTCACTTTCCTTCATCGTACAATTACATGTCCTGTGGATGATACCAGAGATCATGAAATTAAATATGGAATGAGTCTTAAAGTAGCTGGAATGTCCCTTTTAGTCTTTTATGTTTCCTTTCCAGTGTCTAATGAATTCTGTATTTTCTTTCCATTCTCACCATGCATGCCCTGTATGTGGTTGTTAGTAAGCTATTTAAGCTACTGTCCTGGTTTGAGTGAGAACAGAACTAATTCTGTTCAGTAATTTTACTTTTCAGCTCAGATCTTCTAAGTATCTGCACTATCTGAAGTTAGCAGCCTGTTTTCACAGACAGTGTCTGCTTCTAGCAGTGATAACACCCCACATTTAGAGTTAGTACCGGGTGCTGGTGTGCAGACCAAGGCCACTGCTGGATCTTGTGTACCACATTGGGGGGTGCAGGAAAGTGAAAGGAGGCACCTGCAGGGAGGAGTGGACAGGACAGGTGACCCTAAACTGATCAGTGAGTTATTCCAGCCCACATACATCATATTTGGTGTAAAGCTTAGGGATCAGGAGTGTCCTGCCGCTCTCTGCCCTCTTGGCCAGCTTTGCCAGCTTTTGCTCAGCTTGGCTCACGTCATATTCTAGTTCCTTCCTCGGAGCATCTGGGGAGGACTCTGCCCATTCTGCTTTTGATCTTGAACTGTGTGTTCCTGAAACCAGCACCAGAAT
>VWZY01000275.1:116479-227726 GCA_013399075.1 Chloroceryle aenea
GGGGGGGGGGTTGGGTTTGATACTGGTTTTGTATGTATTTGTATATATTCCATTTCTATTATTATTATTTTCATTAAAGATGTTCTAGTTTCCTTTTCTAATTGATAAGTCTCTCTCCCTTATTCCTTTTATTTTCCCCTTTGGGGAGGCAGGAAGGGATAACAGAGAGCATCTGTTATAGGTCTAAGGGGCTGCCCTGTCCCTAAACCGTGACATATACCCATAGCTATATCTCAGATTTTGCTCGCTATACATCATGTTTACGCATATTTACAGAGCTCCCTAGCTGAGGTACTTTATATGTGGTAAAAGAAGAGCTTTGCTCATAAAGCCATGTTACCTCTGTCAGGTCATAGGCTAAGCTGAGAAAAATCTCTTGCTTGCTGGCATAGCTGTAGCCAAGAAAAATCTCTTGCTTGCTGGCATAGCTGTAGCCATTATAGAGATTTTACCAACTTCTGTCAGCCAGGCAGTGTGATTTTATATCTATAAACCTCTTCCCCAAAACAGCTACACTGGCAAAACACTGTAGTATTACCAAAGGAGTGCATGCAGTTGATTCAGATGTCTTGTGATCTATAGCTGATACCTCATATACTTTATTCCTATGGTATGGGACCTAAGGAGCTTGTGTTCCTTCCCTGTGTTAATTTCTAGCTCTCTTGGAGAGCCTCTGGAACAAAAATTTATCTAATTCTTACTCAGCAATAGTGATGATACTGTAGGAAAACAAAACCCCACCATGACAGAACCTGAGCCTTTATCCTTGGTTGTGCATGTGGCAGAGTTGGAAATTCCTTTTAGGGACAAGGATTATCTTTTAATAAACTAATATATCTGTGTTTTAATTTCCCTTAGGATGTCTCAATCTAATCTAGATATTTTCATCCTGGCATGTTATTAGAACTAGATTCTCTACTACTGTCTACTACTGTGGGTTGTTGTGGTTTGTCTGAAAACTTGCCACTTTTTTCAGCAATATCACTGCCTCAAGACAAAGCAGTTGTAATTTCAGGATGTTGACTTTAAAATAATTAGTCTTCCAGCCCCATGGACTGATACCTCACCTGCTCAGGCTGAAGCTGTCATCTATAGGGCCAGGTTTGACCAACATCACAACATCAGTCAGTCAGTCCTCTTTTAATGGTCGTCAACAAGGGGAAAAATGACAGACAAAAGGCAATTAAAGTAAAAAAGTGTTTTTTGAAAAATGACCTTTCTACCCTATACTTCTGTGTATTTGAAAAGTCTAGTCTGTTAGGTTTAAGAAGTGGAAAGATGTTCTTTTGGAGTCAGCACAACCTTAACAGGAGACAGAATTGAATATATCATGCTTTCTCTAAGACGCAAGTTGGTCAGCAATCTCTTAGAAATGAGGGGGACAGAGAAAGAAGAGTTAAGCAAATTTAGGTGTAGTCATAGGTGATTAAAAGATATCCACCTAAAGTATTTTTCTAGTCCTATCACGTGTCAGTCACTAAAGTAGGCATATGCTTATGAAGAGCAGTGACTAGAGGGGGGGATGACTGTGCTGTGTGACACCACATGATAAACAACACACCAGAGAGTTTCTCTAACAGCAGGCCTGTCACTCTTCAGTAGCTCAAATTAATGAAGGAAACTTCAAAATTCCTTCAAGACCAATGAAGGAGGCTTTGCTGGTGGCACTGCAGCAGGAAGAGGCCTTACTGTCTCCCAGTGATTGATTTTGAGTAGAGTTCTGCCATGTGTGCACTTATCTCAGCCCACATCACAGCAGGGAGCCCATTATTTACTTGTGTAGAACACCTACCAGGGAGGGCTACTGGCTTGTAAATCTGGGGGTTTACCTGCAAGGCTGTTTCATCTCTGAATGATAGCAAGAGAACTGACTGCAGCACCACTCACTTAAGAAGAGTGATAAACCCTCTGCCAGACCCTTATCACTAAAAGCATGGTTTGCAGGAAGCAAGGGAACTCAGAGGAAGATAAAAGAATAAGACACTGAAAATGAATTAAAAAATATCCTGAGTATTTGTGTTGGATATCCTATTTCTGTTAGTCAAGTTTAGCTGTGTTTGCAATTCTACTGCAGTCTACAGAGTGCTCTGAATATAGTAGCAGAGCTAAACCTTGTCCCCTTTGAATGACATAGTTCAGCTAAGTGCTTGTAAGGTGAACAGTTCACTGTAGCTCTAATACAGCATTCTGATGCTTTTGAGGCAAAGATCAATAATTAATGTTCCACTAGAGACCTTAATGGCACAGTTACCATCTCACATTGTTCTGTTTTATAATGACATCTCTCATAACACTAATAACTTATAAAAGCATAATAGTGGTAATGCTTAAAGAAAGCAAGTTAAAAAAAACCCCCTCAGTCTCATCCCTCGCAACCCCTGCTCACTCCCTCTTCCCAACAGTAGATGTTTATATCTGTGTTGGGGATCCTAAGGCAAAATAAGCATTATGGTTGTTCTTATAGAACAGTAGGTAAAATTGTCCACATGGAAAGAAAAAGTGAGGTGTATATCATGCCATGTAAAGATAGTGCATTCTCACATAAAGAACAAGCACAGTGTGTTTTTCTGTTGTTAGGTTTGTTCGCATCATGAAGCCCTAACAGACTTATGTACTCAAAGAACAGGCAGGATCTCAAAGAGTTTAGGCATTGAACATGCAGACAGTAAGAAACCATCAAACTCTTCTGGCACTATTCTTTTTAGAAAGCATTTATTTGTTGCTGTTCACACATCACTCCACCCCTCCAACACCCCTTCGCCCCCCCCAAACTTGATTCCTCGACAACAACTTTCCATTGTATCAAATGTAGGATAGTACAGACAATTGATTGTTAAAATTGTACCTTTGTGCTGAAGCTCCAGTCAAATATCAGTAAGCGACTGATAGGGCTTGGTGTTCACAAATGCTCACTTTAGCCCCGGGAACCAAATATGTTTAGACTTCCACTGTAGTTGGTGATGAGGGACACTCTGCTGCAGGGAACACTTTTGAGTATGTAGATGAGGGGGTAAGGACTGAAAAATGAACATACCTATTTCTTAGTTTGGACACAGTCAGTATATCTGTGTATGTTTGCAGACAGGCTTCCTGTGTCCTCTGCCCCCCCCCATTTTCTCTTGTGCATCCAGTACCAATAGGAATGATTTTGCCTTTGGTGAAAAATGAAAAACATGTTTCTTATGCCAATGTACTTCAGCAAGGAATGATTTCACTTCTGTACAATTAAACCAAAGTAACTAATGAAACTGTTCTTCATTGGCTAATCCTGTCAGATGTAATGTATTATATAAACCACTTCTGATGTGTTTAACACATTATTTCCTTAAGCAATAAACATTTTAGTGAAAACCATCCCAAGTCAGTTACATTCCCTGTGTTCCTCAAAAGAGGAAAATAAAAATAAGGTAAATTTTAATTCAGCAATTTATGATGAAGTAATGCATGAAAGGGGTCACCTGGTTAATAATGTATTCCACAAATCAAAGAAAATGCATGGATAATAACTTTTATTTCATGTTACACTCATTCTTTGTACGTTAGTCTCATTTTAAGAAAGATTTATTTTCTTTCATTTTTCTAAGTACAGACTTTAAAATCTCATCAAAATAATTCGAAGTCCTATAAACCTTGATTCCCACAGTTCTGCAGTATTTGGATAGTGAAACAAGAAATTACCAGGATGTTCAGCACTAAGATTTAAACTGTGTTTCTCACAGCATATTGACAATGGACCAAAGTGGAACCATTGCAATGCTGAGATTTCATGTATTAAAAATAGAAGTATATTGCTGCAGAATAATGTAGCCAGTGTACCTTATGTTACAGCCATTGTGTTGGCCCAAAGACTGGAAAACTGTATCTGTACAGAACTGCATAGTAGTATAAACAAGGCAAGTTTTTTGTCTGAGACATTCAGCGTACAGTTATTATAAAATGTGCTTTGTCTGAAAGTGTTGGTGTTTGTAGCCTGTGTTCACTCAATTTTTTGGTACATGTGTTAATATAAATTCAGAGAAGTGTATTTTAATGAAGAATTTAAATGATGTGGTGGACTCCATGGTAAAGGAGTGGCAGGCAAAGTTGGCTGTGACAGCTGCGTAGTGGTACTGCACTGCACATACCCATTTAAAAAAGCAACAAGTGACTAACGAACTGTGTCCAATGAACTGTGTCCAAAAGCTGGTCTGTCAGTTACTACAGTGATTAATAGGGATTACAGTAGTAGATAAATTCAAGATTATTTTGGGACAAGAATTAGGGATGCTGATAATAAATAATGCCTGCTGGGAATCCATATAATACATGTAATATATGTTAGTTTTGTTCCACAGTTTGTAACCTTATTTTTTAAGGAAAAATACAAGGTAAAATATTTATATTTGTGTGCTAAAATATAGGAGAGAATGTTGCAGTATTCTTGTTAAACAAGCATATTAGCAAACAAACAAATGTTTATTTAAGAATATCTGTTGACTGACACCATAATTATGTCAATCAAATGTTGCACCAGTGTCACCTAGTTGGGACATTCCTGTCCAAGCTAGGCAGTTTTCCAGCACTTTAGTTGTACTAACACAACTCATAGGAACATGCTGATATGATCCAAGCTGACAATAAAAAAACCTCAAACCAGTCAATTTGTTTTATAACTTAAGCTTTACCATGTAATAACTTTTCCTTTAAAGAAATTCATCATGTCTAAAATATTATGCGTGTTTATCCCCTGTGTAAGCTGTGAAGCTGAATCAAGTTCTTCCTTTGAAAATCAGCTGGGAACAATTGACTTCTTCATTAATACATTATTTATAATTTCCTCATATAAAGCCCCACCGTTTGAACTGGACAGTGCTTTCCTGTACTACTGCCTTCAGAAAGAACTCAGTCTTAATTCCAGTAAACAGCTGAAGTACTGCACAAAAAGCAGGGTTGCTGACAGTTTGGGTGTAACATTGCTTTTGTACCTCCCTCTTGACTGCAGTCTTTGATAATGTCTTTGTCAGGTGACATCCATCAAAGAACTTTATTTGTTCTGATAGTATAGATGGGAATTATGAAGCAGGAAGGACAATCACATCTGCTCAGTGCTAACTCTATGTTGGCATGTGCTCACAGCAGATAGAGCCCTCTCTTATCCCCCTCCTATGCTCTGATCTGGGAGGAATAGGTTTCCAGACTCAGTACTTAAGAGTCCCTGTTCTACCTCAGTGCCAGTTCAGCAGCCAGACATTGTTTTTTTCTGAGAATGGGTTTTGGGTATCTTTTATGTTTAGTAACTAAAAGAGGATTCAGCAATAATGGGCACATCTATGCTATTATGATAGAAAGAGTGGGCAGAGGAGGTCAGAGGATATCTTCTATCTAATTTGTGGTCTTTTCCTGTCAGAGGCTCTACAGGAATGCTGCATGAGTAAATTGAAAAAGCAGGTATTTTCCAGTGTAATGAAAAGATCATGAGCAGCTTTTCCTCTCTGACACATTTTGAAAAGCTCTAAGAAAAGAAAATGGCCTGGGACTAAGTCTAAGTAAGCTAGGGCCCCTAAAATAGGTGTGTGACTTTCTTTTATAGCCAGTTCAGACTTCCAATGGCAGCAAAGGTTATCTGGCTAGAAGGTACTTACACAGGGAGCAAAGATAGCTTAGGAGGGATTTTTTCAGCTAGCATCAAAATATAAATACTGTTAAAGGATATAAGAATAAATCCTTATTGGACACTAACTTTAGTGCTAATGTAAAAAACTAAAAAAGACTGATTTTCTCTGGATTACTGTGTTTGCAGTTTATTATCCATTGTTTAATCCTATGCCTTTCCTCTTAAAAAAGCAGTGGTCCAATAATTTAAAATATAAATATGACTGTATAAGAAAGTGCTGAAATGAAAAAAGAATGACTAATTCAGAAAAGTAATGTATTACAGCAAGTGCTGAATTATTTTCCTTTGTATTAATCAGTTTTCTGTTTCATTTTTTGCAACAGAAACTGAAATATGACTTCCTTTACTATTAGTAGTTCTGAGGCATCTCAGGATTGACATCTTAAGTCTTGTACCATTGTCTGGAAATCATGTTTTTCTGTTGTTCCATTTGGTTTGATTTTTCCAATGGCTTCATTATTGACAGTGACAGCATACGTTAATTCACCTATTTAGAGCCTTTTTGTACAAATTGAAATATGTGATGGTTAAGGGAAAGATGTTTTCATATAGCCTAGATTCCTTGATTGGAAAAGTGTTTGATATAAGTCCAGACTATCAATATTCTTCATGTTGCAACAAAGTGGTGAATATTTTTCTAAAGATTATCCAGAAGATTGATGACATTTGTTCTAAGTTTTTGGTACTAACAGACGAGAAAATAGTAGATTATAATGGAACTACAAAGTTGTACGTGTTATCTTGTCAGTCAAGGATTTGTGCTGCAAATGCATTCAGCTCAGCAAACTCAAAAAATATGTTCTTAAATGAAGAAATTGAGTGCCATTTCTTTCAACTTCTTTTGTTGAGTTGCAATCCTAAATTGTGATGCAAAACTATTGCTAGAGAGGCTTAATTTTTTAGAGGACAGCTTGCTTTCTGCTTGGGAAAAATCTTGACATTAGAACTGATATTGGCGATGAGACATCCTCAGATAGAAATGCTAATCTTTTTTTTTGCCATTGAATCTTAAACATAGGATCCAGTCTGTCCAAGATTTTGTAACAATTAAGTAACTTGGCAAAAGAAAGGAAATTATGTTTTGGCCTTTATTCAGTCAGATAAATATAGGCAATTTGTACCAAGGCACTTTAGGATATCTGAGTCAGATATAGAACTGGCATATTACAGTTGTATGGAAAACCAGAGTTGTTCTGGACTATCAGCAGAGGACAACTAGTATACGAGGATACATTAGTAAAGGGAAACCAGTGTTACAGACACCCTTGCTAGGCTGTCCTGGGTTTGGTTAGGATAGAGTTAATTTTCATAAGCAGCTGGGAGGGACCACAGCTGGGATAAACAAGAAACCCGACAATGGCATATTTAATACCACAGCCCATGGTGTGAGGGAGGGCTGGTCCAGGGAGGTGGTGCTTGTTTTCAGCATGTGGCCAGAGCAGGGAAAGCACATCTCAGGTACTGGTAGAGCCTGGCAGTTTATATCAGTCACTTTATATATTATTTCGTTAATATTATTGTTATTACTGTGGCTTCTTCTTTCTTTGTATTGTTCTATTAAACCTTCTTTATGTCATCCCATGGTGTTTCACTTTTTTTTTCTCCTGATTCTCCTTCCCATCCCACAGGAGGTGTCTGGGGAGGGTTAAGGGTATGGAGTAGCAGTGGGTGAGCAGCTGCATGATGTTTAGTTCCCAGCAGAGTTGAAACCACGACACAGGCAAATGAACGAAGATCCTTATTTTTCATGCAAGTAATTCAGACAAATTAAAATGTAGAGACTATAAAGACACCTGAGCTTCTGAGGAATAAAAAGGTTTCAAAGAAAATGCAAATAGTGACAGGTACTTACTGACCCAAATTCAGAAAAGTAGTAACATAAAGACACCTACTTCATATAGATGTTTTATAGTGTGCAGTGTTTGATATCTGAATAATATCAAGTATCTTGAATCTTTTTGGAGTCTCTAGTGATTGAATCAGATTAAAGTATTTTATCGATGGCTTACTTATATCTTTCATTTGATAGAAAAGCTGTTGAGGTATAAAATGGAATACCTCAGTGATTTAGGCAAAAAATAGTCATCTTCCTTGTGAAGGTGCTAAAATTATTTGGGAATGTTCTTAAACTACACAGCAAATGTTGTAAGTATAATTTCAGTATTTTATTTCAGGGAATGGATGAGTTACTAATGTTTTAGATTTTTTTCAGTAAGCAATTTATGTAAACAGGATTTGACTTAGTGTTGATCTCTGGAGTACACCACCAGTTACTGGCCTTCAACAAGACTTTGTTGCACTGACCACCACCCTCTGGGCCTGGACATTTATCCAGTTTCCAGTTCACCTCACTGTCTCCTCATTCAGCTTATACATCAACAGCTGGTCTATGAGAATCTTATGGGAGAGAGTGTCAAAGTCCTTACTGATGTCCGGCTGGACAATACCCACTACAAGGCCCATTGTTTCATTGTAGAAGCTTATCAGATTGGTTAAGCATGACTTCCCCTTGTTGAGGCTATGCTGACTACTTCTGATGACTTTCGTGTCTTTCATATACCGGGAAACTTTTTTCAGAATTAGCTGTTCCATCACCTTCCCAGCAATCAATGTGAGGCTGACTGGCTTGTAGTTACCTGCATCCTCCTCCTTGCAGAATGCAGTGATATTTGCTTTCTGACACTCTTCAGGTGCTTTTCAGCTGCCATGATAAATCAAAATTATCAAGGGTGGCCTTGCAGTGACATCTGCCATGGGTGCCATCATGGATGCATCCCATCACGGTCTGTGGGTTTACATGTATCCAGTTTGCCTAAATATTCCCTGACTTGTCTTTCTCACACTAGATTTTTCCCGTGGTGAAAAAATCATAAACAAAAAACCCCACACCAACTGCAGTCTGCAAGTTAGTAGAGTTACTTGCAAAATTTAACATTTTAATGCTTTTTGCAGTCTTAATAATTAACTCAAATTGTTTATGAATAAATAAAATAAGATTAAATTCAAGATTATTCCTTTGCTTATTTATATAGCCTGTTGTAGCAGGAAGGTAAGTAGAATAACATTCCATATTGCTGTAGAGTTTTGCCATAAAATTGAAAAATCCCTTAATGTGAATTATTACAGTATTGGAATACAATCAAGGTGAAATGTGTCATGCCTAGTAAATGAGCTCACATTTGTCTTCTGTGTTCAGTTCCATTAGCACTCTTTGAGGATCTCTGGATCCAGAATGTTGCTTTCCCACACTGCACTCATCACTGCACTTCCATGGTAGAATGAGCCTTACTCAACCTAAACAGGGTGTTCAAACCATACAGGGAAAGTATTGATGGTGCTGTTGGTTGTAAACTGTCAGATTTTGAGCAAAGACAACCCTGAAGAACTTTATTTCAATTTTGACAATGTATTCAGCTTTGCTGCCGCTTGACCCATACAATCACAGTCACCTATTAAATAACCACGTTTCTACATCAAAATGAGTACTGTCATACAGCCCTCTGCACCTCCACTGGTTACTGTGATATGCAGGTGACTAAAATTTAGGGCACCACTGAGGTAGGAGTCCTTTTCTTCTTTAAGTGTATTTGTAGCCATGTACCACAGGAATATGCTTCAAGTTTCCTCAAGGGTAAAGATACTCAGGTTATTCTGGCCTTGCAAGACTCTATGCCCTGAAATATCCCCAGTACTGCCCTTAACCTCAGGACAGGGTCATTTGTCTGTGTGCCTTAACAGGGATTCATTCACAGGAAAGGACTCTGAGCTATACCACAACATATCTTCTATATGAATCCTACACTGGCCATTGGTGACTTAGATGAGTGATGGATGATTTTTTTGCTCTGTGGAGCTTTAACATCCAAGAAAATATTTCATAGATGAATGAACACTATGATTCTTATGATTTAATGCAAAACACTGGTGAAACAAACAAACAAACAATCTATAAATTGAATGGACAAGATAGTGTTAGAGATTACAGACGGACCTGTATTTACCACAAAATAAACAATTGAAAAATTCTGCTCTATATATTTAAAAGTGCTTGCACAGGATATAACAAGTAGGTCCATGTTAATTCCAACATTTTTAATTACAGCTATAAAAGATGTAGCATGTATGCCTTAAACTTACTCCACCCTGGAGCAGGACACTGATCCCAAAGAAGTCCATGACTCTGAGGGAGGCCTGCACTGGAGCAGTGTGGGAGGACAGTAGCCTGTGGTAATGCATAGAATACATCCAACAGGTTTTTTTTAGTCATATATTTATATGACTGGATTTTATGCTTTTTGCTAGGACTGTCCTTAAATAATCTGTCCCATTATAATTTAAATTTGCAATAAAAATATTTTAAAATAATACTTTAGGTCAGTTTATGTAAGGTAATAAATGTTTGATTTAATTCTTTGGACGGTCAACAAGTGGATTTTCTATGCCCTGTTTATATTGTTTACTTTTGACCCAATTTAATTAAAAAAACCCACATTTATTTCAAATCTAGCATATGCTACCCATTCTTTTACATATGCAAAATAATGTCACCTTGTACTGCTGTCAGATTTATGTTCCTAGCTGACATAGAATAATTTAGTACACAGAAGAATCTGAATAGGAAATGAAAGGAAGAGCTTGTTTTCTTTAATTATTGAATTGATATAAATTATAATTAACATAATGGATAGAATGTAATTACACTACCATGTAATAATTTATTTTGTGTTTATATACCATGTCCAATTTGCTTGTGTTAACCCCTAACCTGCACATTATGACTTTGTATTATGTGTTTGTAATAACAGATGTTCATTTTATTTTTGTAATTACCTGAATATGAGATTTAGGGTAATTATTTGTGCAACTATATTAATAGCATATAGTTTCAAAACATTGCTAAAGAGAAAAGTAAATTACAAACATTTCCTGTACAAAATACCTGTTTTCAGATTTATTTTAATTAACTCTAATCTGATGTTTGAAAAAACAGTGGAAGCAAGTTGAAATTACAAGTAAACAGGAATTCCAGCAGAGCTATTTCATGCAAAGAAATCTAGAAATATGGAATAAATTGCCAAGACCACTGCTGTGATCATTATAAATGGATTCATGGAGGAGAAGGGAGAAATTAAAGCTGCAGCTGTGACAATACAGAAGAGTGAGAAGGAAATAAATTTGGAGATGTGAGAAGGAAATAAATTTGCATGCTTAGGTCAAGCAACCTGACTTACTTAAGTAATACCTTATTGATGTGTTTCCCTCACCAGTCTTATAAGTAGATTCACTGTTTTACCATCAAAATCATTTGTTAACATAGCAGAAGCTCAGAGAGGGTCAAATTCAAGGTTCAAAAGTTCAAGCAAGAGAAGAGATCTTTCATTCTGGAGGCAGATGGTACAGTAGTTGTTGGGTGATTGGTGATTTGTTTACTATATATGCTGACCTAGCATTCTCAGTGGCATGCTTGGAGATTTGGAAAAGGAAATAATTCAGTTACACAGTACAGGAAGGCTGCCACAGGTCATGGCCATTAGTGGCCTACTAAGCTTTTTATTTGACACAACCTCATAGAGGAAAATATTTTTGCTGATGGAGACAAAAAAATAACATTTTATCCACCACATTTCTTTAATTTAGAGACCTTGCTCTACAGAGGGAGTGGGATAATAATTAAGACAAAAAGTGTTACCTAGGTAATTTTAAAAATATTTGAGGTTTGGCTGGGGTCTCATGATATCATCTAAATATCTGCAGTAATTAAATATTGCTCTCAGAGGGTGGTTCATGTACTAATTGGCAAATGAATCAATTGAGTAGCACTGGAATGGATTATAGCATTTCTCTCTTCTGTATTGAAGAGAAAATGGCTGTATTGGAGGAAGGAAAGAAAAAGCTCCACTCTCTGCATTCAGAGCACTCCTAGGATGGGATGCTGGAGGACTGAAAGGTATCAGAAGGTTGAAAATGTTGTGTAAAGATGTGTATTTTGAAAGGTTATTTACATTTTAATGGATGCACATGAGAGATCAATTCAAGTAACTATTTCCTCTAATTCATTAAGTTTTTACAATGAAAGACAACTCAAAAGATATGTGTGCATGCATATAGATACTCATAGATAGCTTTTGAAGACTTCAGGAGCTGGACTGATCTAAACATTTCTTTTCATTTTCCTCATTGTCCAAATAAGAACTCATTTTCCTCTGTATTTTTTGTTCATGGAAATTTGGATAACCTCTGTTTGTTGTTGTATGCATCTAAGAAAATTTTATAAAGGCAGATTTTGAAATTAATAAATTTCTAACCTACTAGCATTTTTTTCTGAGTTCCAACTACACAGTAAAGTGAGCCGTATCTCTGTTTTATTGACATTTGGCTAAAAAAAATAAGCATTTTTCTTCATATGGGAAAGAGATACCAAGAGCAGAACCTTACAGGAACAAGTTCTATTTTCAAAGAAAAAGCCAGTCTATCTGTAGAGGATCTCATCTTGTTGTTTTTCTTGGTCAGGTGGACTGTAGATTTTATCATCTTTACTTAACACATCTGCATGTGTTATGGATTCCTGTGGTCTGCTTAAACTGATGAGAGTTAGCAGTGTGTTAGCATGTGGTATAATATAGCCTATGTGAGCAAAGTGTTTATTCATTAGCTGTAACTCTATGTAAATATAAAAGTATTTTAAAACAAATATATATATATTAAGTTTTGGGGTTTGTGTTGGTGGGTTTTTTTGTTTGTTTGTTTTATTTGTTCATTTTTTATGCGTTTATTTGTTCTGGTTTTGATGTTTAAAGCATTTTTAAAGATAAAGGTCAAAGTTATGCTACAGGCAGATTTTTGGATGTAGAATTTGTTGGATTACAAACCTGGTCTTACTCCTCCAGGCTGCACACTAACTTGTACCATGACTTAATGAGTCACTCTTGCATGAAGTTGAGAGTTTAGTTAAACTAGATTAGGCCTTTACTATATTAAATGCTTTGTCTCATAGGAAAATTCCAGAGCTTTAGAACTCACAGTAGATGATTGTAATACAAATTGAGTGACATATATGCCTGTGTGACTTTAAAATTGCTTGAAAAGATGAGCTATTGATAGATAGCTATTAAAAGTCACTGTAAACAGCTTAGATTGTCAAACTAGGCAACTGTTTATTGAAAAGAGTAGTGTAAAAATTCCCTAATGATTTTACTACATCAAGAAAACTGATTTGGAACCACAATGAGATTACAGCAGTGCTTTCCNAAATAACATAATATGTTATATTATAATATATATAAAATATATATAATATAAATAGATAATACAACATATATAATTTATTATATATACTATATTGTTATATATTATAATCTATTTAATATATATTTTATATATATCAAGTAGTTAGGAAATTCTGAAATATTTGTACTTCTGCCTTTCTAGTTTATCTCTTTCTTGTCTGTAATGGGAGTTTTTTATTAAGTGATTGTACTGTGAGTGGTTTTTTTACATTAATATTCATTCATCACACTAGAGTGACCTCCTCAGACTGAAGCTTTATAGGTAAGGAAGATACTGAACTTTAGAAACATGAAGTGGTTATACCACTGAAGCTCAAAAGAAAAAAAAAAAGTTTTTCANATGGAAATTTGGATAACCTCTGTTTGTTGTCGTATGCATCTAAGAAAATTTTATAAAGGCAGATTTTGAAATTAATAAATTTCTAACCTACTAGCATTTTTTTCTGAGTTCCAACTACACAGTAAAGTGAGCCGTATCTCTGTTTTATTGACATTTGGCTAAAAAAAATAAGCATTTTTCTTCATATGGGAAAGAGATACCAAGAGCAGAACCTTACAGGAACAAGTTCTATTTTCAAAGAAAAAGCCAGTCTATCTGTAGAGGATCTCATCTTGTTGTTTTTCTTGGTCAGGTGGACTGTAGATTTTATCATCTTTACTTAACACATCTGCATGTGTTATGGATTCCTGTGGTCTGCTTAAACTGATGAGAGTTAGCAGTGTGTTAGCATGTGGTATAATATAGCCTATGTGAGCAAAGTGTTTATTCATTAGCTGTAACTCTATGTAAATATAAAAGTATTTTAAAACAAATATATATATATTAAGTTTTGGGGTTTGTGTTGGTGGGTTTTTTTGTTTGTTTGTTTTATTTGTTCATTTTTTATGCGTTTATTTGTTCTGGTTTTGATGTTTAAAGCATTTTTAAAGATAAAGGTCAAAGTTATGCTACAGGCAGATTTTTGGATGTAGAATTTGTTGGATTACAAACCTGGTCTTACTCCTCCAGGCTGCACACTAACTTGTACCATGACTTAATGAGTCACTCTTGCATGAAGTTGAGAGTTTAGTTAAACTAGATTAGGCCTTTACTATATTAAATGCTTTGTCTCATAGGAAAATTCCAGAGCTTTAGAACTCACAGTAGATGATTGTAATACAAATTGAGTGACATATATGCCTGTGTGACTTTAAAATTGCTTGAAAAGATGAGCTATTGATAGATAGCTATTAAAAGTCACTGTAAACAGCTTAGATTGTCAAACTAGGCAACTGTTTATTGAAAAGAGTAGTGTAAAAATTCCCTAATGATTTTACTACATCAAGAAAACTGATTTGGAACCACAATGAGATTACAGCAGTGCTTTCCATTTTGGGATTTCATTGCAAGGCTCACATTTTTCAGCATATTGTCATAAATCCTGATATCCTGGAATCAAAAGCTTGTATGAGAAGCTACCTGTTGTATTGGCAGAAGAAAGCTTGCAGATGTAAATTAAATGCGTTGTTAAAATGAAGAACTAGGAGACAATAGGAAAACATACAAAATTTTCTGCAAAGTTCGTGATTGTTAAACCAGTCCCTGAGTTTTTAAAACATGAATCATGCCTTTTTGAATTCCTGTAGCTGCCAATCTACAGAATTGTCTCAGTCTGCATTTTCATATTCTGGATTTGTTAGTGAAAGCAAAATATAACCTATGTTTCTGACAAAAGGCTTCCAACTATCCATTACTTATTTTCTCAGTTTGGTTTTAATTAAGATGATCTTCCATATACCCAGAATTTTAGATTTGTCCTTCATACAGTGCTGTCTGTCAATTTGCTTCCTCTTCTTCCATCCTTAGTGAAATCTGAATTTGAGTAAGTGCACAGGCAGAAAAATAGCATTGAAGAATAACATTGTTTGTGATGTTATGGCAAATAACATAATATGTTATATTATAATATATATAAAATATATATANCAATGAAGACTGTGATTTAAAGGTGATCTTGTTGAAAGTGTTGTTGATACCTGTTGTAGAAATTATGAGCAAAGAAAGGAAATAGAATTTCACAGTAAAAACTATTACGATAATTTAAAAATTATTCAGCAAATCATAGCAAATCCTTTCAACGGGGAAAAAATATCCACAGACAGAAGTAGAGTTCCCAATATCATTTCTTTGTAGACAGTAGGAGTTTTAAGTCAGTTTTCCAGTCTCCCACTGTCCAAATCATGTGACAATAAGGTCTTCTAATAGGTAATCCTGCTGACATTGTTTCCTTCTGAAAATAAAGTTCAAAATCTAATTGATCAGGAATGTGATACCAGATGCGATGACTAGAGTGAAAACAATTTGGAAGAAGATCCTGGTCCATGAGCTTCTGCTTATAATGTTTATATGAAGTAGAACAGAGTTTACAGGAGGGATTTCAAATGCCTTTCACACCATCTGTTCCTAAATAATCCATGGTCTTTTAAGGATTTTGTAAATTTGTTTTTAGCTTTGCCAAATTATGCATATTACACAAAACCCACATATTTTTCCAGATTTGTGGGTGACTTGCTTCCAGGATAACAGAAGGCTCATCCACACCTATTCATCTTTCCTCAAGTTTGTAACTACAAATTGTCTGCAATTCCAAATTTGCACTGAAGTGTTAAGATGTACAGCATTTCAAAGTACAGATATGTTTGTTTAGAAGGGACACTATGCCTTTTTTCCTATTCTCTATCAGCATGCCTGTGACTGATAAAAGTAAATATTGACCTAAGACAGTTAAAAAGAACCTTGACTTCTATGTTTCATAATAAATGTCAAGCATTCTTTAAGACAGAAACATTATCAAACAGGTGGCAGAAAACAGAGAATCTAAACATGTATACAGGTCACAAGGCATATGGTACATTTTCCATCTAATGTATTTAGTTTCATATGTATCCCCCAGTGCCAGGGTATCTAAGCACAGCACGATCCGTAGGTTTGCACATTGCTCAAGATGTATGATCAGATCTCAGAAAACAGCAAATGCTATCAATAAAACATGAAGCAAAGTTAATTACAGGCTTCCATTCAGTCACCCTGCTGCTCATGGCCCATAATAATGAATCATTCCTAACATGTAGGAGAGATTGACAGAGATTTTATAAACTTTCCATTCTCCAAGTTTTCCCTGCATAATGTGTCTGCTATACACTAGAAAAGTGATGAAGTATCAATTTCATGTAGAATAAGGAATAAATGTTTAAAAGACTAATGAGACACTATTTTTACTGCTTAGAGTAGTGTGACTAACCAATGAGTCAGATGAGTGTCTCTGTCATTTTAATTAGTCACTGGATGATCTTTTTCTTTTCCCTTAAATTCTCTAATATTTTTTTTTAGTAACTTTAAACTATTCAGGAATGCACTTTTTGAATGATGAGACCCACAATTTGTTTTTCAAAGGTCCTGTTGGAATAAATATGTATTACAAGTTTGTTTGCACTTGTGGGAGTCTGAAAGTAAAGTCATTAGCTTGCCAATTTTTTTATATTTCTGTTTGTAAGTCACTGTCACATCTAGGAAGCGTAAGTTTAGTAGCCTAATGTATCTGGTCTGGTATTTAGTGTCTTACATACCTAAATATCCAAAACATTTTTCTCCTACTTTTTTTTGAGTAAATGGGCTGGAAAACACCTGCTTTTGCTAGTTACCTTTCTTTCCATTTCCATAACTCATTGATTCAATTAGAAAGAATGTTAACTCACATTCTTGCAAATTGTCTTAATCTGGCACATTAAATACATGAGTTTACACACATCTTCTGATAGGCTTGATAACCTCACTTAATGAATTTCATAACAATTCACTGCTATTTTGAAATCAGGATGGTGAATGTCTGTTCAAATTGTTACAGTTTGCATAAGGTTCTATAGGTAGGTTAACATCTTGGGAAAATATTCTGTTTTTTCGATTTCTTTTGTTTCTATTTTTATATTCATTTCACTTCACCGAAGTGCTTTAGCTCTTTATGAAACTAAGGAAAATTTTGTTTTGCCCTTGTCCCTTGTTAAACTAGGTTAGTGACAGAACTTTTCAAGAACTTGAACAGTTTTGTCAACTGTTACACTGCTTTATTTCTGTAATACTAGTGCTCATACAGAATTTATTTGATATGACTCAATGAATTTAATAGCTTGCATCCTTACCATTTGTATTTCTTAAAGATATTGTTAGTATTAAATACAAAGGATAAATTTTAGAAAGGCAGTATTTTGGCTTTTTCTGGACCGAAGTGATGAGTCTAGACTTAGAAGTGTAATTCATCCTCCTCCTCATATAGGTATATAGAGAGAAATGAGGAGTCTTTTCCCCACTGTCAGTCCTCTGATACCCACTGGCTGTTGAATTAGTGTTGCTAAGCAAGAGTAAGTGGGCCACTGACTGTAAAAACATGTAACTCGATAGTCAGTAGGGTTTTTATATTCCTTTTTATGTTTTATAGACATAGAAGGGAGTCTGTTGTAGCTGCTAGCTCAAAACTTATTATTCTAGCTAAAATAGTGAGGTTTGTTTTGGTATTTCTGAATAAAACCTCATTTTAAAAGGTTATCAAGCATCACAATGGCAGGTAAGTTCCCCCTACATAATATTGTGCTATTGGAGATTTCACCTCACCATATGACTTTGCATTGTCTATCGCTTTGAGCTACACCTGAGTGCTCTAAGTTAGATTTTCTGTAAGTTAAGAGCAGAAGTAAAGGGTTCAGAATAGCATGACATAACTGAGATTTCTCTCAGAAGTGCATCTACCCCAGTAACTGACATAAAATAACATAGACTTTTAGAATAATTTAAAGAAATACATCTAATCAAATTGACTGTCTTCAACTTCTGATGTGACAGTAACACAATTTGGTAACTCTAAGGAGAAAATAAAGTGTCACATTCTATTCTGGTTTAAGTCCACATGTGTATGTATTTGTATTGTATCCAAATGGATTTCAAGCCACCATACCCCAGACCTAATATATATAATATCTATGTTGAAAAAGCCCAGGCTCTATAGAAAGTTTTTCCTAAATAAATGTTTTAATTAACTTTAATGTTATATTTCTTAAGCAACAGCAAGAGAAAATTTGATATTCATAGTTTCTAAAGCAATTAATATGTGTGGTGTTTGACAAACAATATTAGTAGAAATGTTTATTTCATAGCTGTGTGACAAAAAAAGAATTCTATGCTGTCTGGTGGTCTTTGTTTTTATCTTTTAGTTGTTGTTTTGTTTTTCATTTTTGTTTAGTTTTTTGTTGTTTCTTTTCTGCATTGCATTTCAGAAGCCAGTTTGATTTAAAAGGGTAGTTTTCTGCTGCCTTTAGAAATAGCTGTTAGGCAGCAAAATAAGGTACATTAGACAGTATGTACAGTTTTGGAAGACTAGAAACTAGTTAGACCTCAAATAGTGTTGCTTGTCACAAAGTCTAGGAGGTTATATGTGAGACAATGTGGTATGCTTAAAGATGTCAATACTTACTGGCCTGAAGGCCTTTATTTTTTATTACCAAGAAGTGCAAATAAACCTGCTTGTTAGGGCAGAAATTTAAAGGTCAGTCCTCAGATATAATAAATCATACATCTAGGAAGAAGTAGATTAAGGAAGCCCAAAATACTGGGTCAGCATCAGCAACACAGCAGTGTTACTTTAATTCTGTAACAAAGAACTGATTCCAGTTATTATTCTGTTCCTTAGGGAGTAATTTAATTCTAGTTCAGTGCTTCAGGAAAACACGATAGAAGTTATAATTTCAGAATTTTATTCAGTTTTAGTTCTTACTCTTACATATCCATATTAATTTTAGTCCTTCTTCTGGTTAAATTGTGTGTTTCATTTCATTTTGTCAGGAAATAAACTGATGTTTCTTAATTTATTTTTAAATCAGTACAGATTATCTTTATTTAAATGCATGTATAAATAATAAGTGCCTGTTTATGCAATTTTAATATTATGGGCTCATAAGACTGCATGAATTTTGAGAGGTCATTTAGGCTGTGATCAACAGGGATCCACGTTTATGTCACTCCTAATATATATTTTCATCTTTCCAGTTTTGTAGAATGACACTTTCCAGAGCAATCTAATGCAATACTCCACTACCTTTGAAAAAAGGTACATTTTGTTTGTTTGTTTGTTTGTTTGTTTTAATATCTAATCTGAATCTTCCTTACTGCAAGGCAAAAGTGTTACCCCTAGTTCTATCTGCCACAGACATGAAGATCAATGCTCTTTTGGATAACAATATGTATTTGTGCATTGTGTGTATGATGAATATCACCTTGTAGTTGTCTCTTTTGCCTATTCTTCTCTACTTCAGGCTAGGTAACCTAGGTCATTCAGTTGTTCCTGAGAGGGCTTGCCAATATACCTCTCATCAGTCTTTTTTTTCCTCTTGATTTGTTGCAACTGATAGGGACTTTCTTGAAGTATGGTGCCCAGGATCAGAGACAAGACTGCAGCTATGTCCTTACAAGGGCTGATTCCATTTATCAGTCTCAGTTTATTCTCACTATCTACAAATGTTTCATTCTATCTGAGAAATGTGCTTTTTATATCCTTGTTCCCATTGGGAAAATTTTTATTTGTTATTCTCATTGATAAACTCTTCCAAGTAGTGTCTAGTAAAAGAATGACATGTAAAGAGACAAACTAAAACACATAAAGTTCTGCCTGAATATGAACCCCACTTTTTGTATCCCATGGGAGTGGATGAATGCTTTCCCAGCTTTCCCAGAGATGCTGTGAAGTCTCCATCCTTAGAGAGAGGTAAAATCCAACTGGACATAGCCCCAGGTGACTTGCTTTAGCTGACCCTGCGTTGGCAATCTCCAGAGGTTCCTTGAAACTATTCTTTGTTTCTGTGAAAATAATACCAGAGTACAGATTATACATACAGCATTGTCCTTCTTAGCAGAATTAGAAGAAACAAAATTCTCTGTTGCTGAAATCCCTAAGTCTTCTCACTGATTGAGAGAGTGTAAAGTATGTTGTCTTCCTTACTTTTCTAAATCTAATATTTACACATATATAAGTATAAAGGTTAAAATAAATTCTTATCAAATATTTATTGTCAACCAGTGTACAAAAAATTATGTGTTTAATTAAATGTTTGGGGTTTTTTATGAGAAGAAAAGTTAAATCTGAATTTGGAAAAATGATGGCTTATCAGATAAACTTTTTATGGGAAAAAAAGCTTCATATTGGTTCTTGGTGCGTTAACCAGTAGACAGTTTTTCATCTCAACAAGCATGAAGCTTTTCTGTTCTGACTACATATTACCCTGTCTTCCATGAGACAGATCCAACAGTCAGACAGGATGCATGATGTAGAGGATTCCCTATCCTCTCCGAACCTATTGAACACAGTGATTTAAGATGTAGGGGTGCAGTGGTGAAAACTTCCTGCCTAGCACAGCAGGCCCATCTACTCTGTGACCACTCCACCTTCCCAGGTTCTTTTGCATAATAGCTACAAGGCTCTGGGGCCAGTTCTTTATCAATGATCCGGACAAGGTTATTGAGGAATTACAGAATTACAGTTACATCTATACCTGCTTTGAGTGTTTAAAATATGAATATACATTTTTTCAAAATGCAAAACTATGTTACAGTGTGATTTCAGTCAGTACCCCATACTGTCTTCTAAGGCACTTCATTTGCTGGTCAAAAGTTGATACGTATTTTCACTTATCAGAGGTGTTTCAAGAACTGCAAATCCTTCTGATTTTTCTGAAACATATCTTTCAAAATATGACTGACTTTCTCATCAAGATAATTCAGAACAAATGCTGAGAAGGAGAAGGCTTAGTTAAAGTAGATTTTCTGCTGGTTGCATGAAAGTTATATGATTAAAAGAGTTATTTTTTAAAAATGTTGCATTTATCTTTTATATCATTCTGCCTTCAGCATTGGTTGCAGTATGACATAAGATTGTAGAGTAGGTTTTTCTTCTTCTAGATGAATGCATACATTATGCCATAGAATGTGAAACTAGATTACATTTTCTTTTGCAGAACTTTCCACAATGGAAAGCAATGAAAATGCAGTGATAGAAATGGGAAACTTCCCACTTTTAGGGATAACTTTAGAAAAGGAATAACTTTTGAAAACCTTTATTTCCTGTCCATAGGCTGCTACTGACTTGCTTAAAAGTCAAATACCTTAATTTTATATTTTGAGGGTACACCAAATCCAAAGTTTATGCTAAGGTATGGTATTATTAAACAGATCGATAAACTGGAATTGTACTACTATTGATACTGAATCCAAAACTTATTATATGAATCTCAGCTAAATTAGTAACCAGGAACAAATTAACTATACTGAGCTATTTATTTAGCTTCCTATGTATCTCTACTGCAAGTGGTTTTCTTTTTATTTTCAAGAGTAATAGAGCATGGATAAAATGCTCTTAGATTAAACAATATCTCTTTTAAGTCAGCTTTTGAACTGGTGGCTGAAACCATTTCTTCTTATTGCAGCTCACCTTGTTTTTACAGTTTGCAGTTTTGTGGGAGTGAGAGCAGAGACAGCTCTTCCAATAAAGGTGGGATTGGTAAATCAGTATGTACTAACATTAGCTGAAGTTGGCAGTGGATGTAATGACTGTCTAGGACACCAGTCATCGACTGGTGCCACTGACATCTGCATAGGGTTCTCAGAGCCCATTTATGATGTTATGGGCTTTCTGTAGTCTAGTTCTTCTTTCATGGAAAGATGGAACTCAGCTTGTAACCTCTTGTCTTTCCTCATTTGCTCCAAGGCAGATAGTGCCTCTAGAGCCTCTTTTAGCTGTATGTATGGTAAATTCTGGAAAAAGTCTCTCTCCTTTCTTCCCTGCATAGGAAATCACTCATACTTCTATCAGTCCTTTGCTCTTAACTGTTTTCAGTCATCATCAAACCTTCTTTATGTTTCTTTTAATTTCTAATGATGATAAAACAATTATTGGTTAGACACTTGAATTAATTTTTTTCATCTTGCTATGTATTATGCATAAACTAATATATAAACATTTTTTACTTACTACTAGATTCTTGTTGATCGATTTCCTTTCTTCCTCCTATTTTAAACAATTATATAGCTGCAGTAGTTCATAGTTACTTAAGCTTGACTGTGAGGTTTTCTTCCACATGTATGTATTTCTCCATTTGGAGAACTCTATTTGTCATAACACTGATGTTTTTCAAGCTAAACAAATAATTGATGGTGTCTTCTTATTGGCTGGTACAATTAATTTGGGTGAACTCCCCACAAATCAATATATTCCTCTTCTGTATTGCACACATGCAGGCTGTTCTTCTCTGGTTATTGATATTCCACAGCTCTCAGGGGTTTCAGTGCTCAGTATTTTCAAACTATTTGTCAATAATAAAGATAAAGAAGTACAGTACATTGCAGAACTTTAGCTGATGTAGGAACATACCCAGACATATATGAAATGTATAAGGAAAAACATGTAATAGTGTGATTCACAGTTACCCTTTCCTGCAGTACTACCTGAAGGAATTTTATTTATCTGTTTTAATGCCAGATGGGACTGTTTAGTAAAGCATCTGAGATAAGTGGAAATCATATACTCTGTGGCTTATCTACATGAAATATGTGAAAATATACCCTTTCATTTATTGCAATGCAACTGAGATTTCTTTAGCACAAGCCAGGTAATTTAGTTTCTTCACCAAGCTCCTTGAGAAAATATTCCCCCCCCCCACCCCAACCCCCCCCTTAAAACATATAAGAAGCTAAACATATAAGAAGCTATGTAGATTATGAATTATTTTAGGCTGAAGAAAATAGGTAGGGGTAAAACACTAATAGCCAGGAAAAATAAAGTGGTTTATATGTAAATAAGCAAATACCTTCTGTGTGATTCCATACCTTAGACAGTGAAGCACTTATTCTTGGTAGGAGAGAATTAGTTGCAGATCATTCCAGGACTCTCAACTCTGCTGAAAGGTACTCCAGTACTCTGGTGTGGACTTGTGTTAGGTTTGCTTTGTGGATTATTGAAATATTTATCCATGGAGTGGCATGAATAGGCCACCCTTGCAGACTTAGGAGATTCTTGCCATCAGATGCTTCCCAAGGGCTTGTGGCATACAAAATTCTCCCTTGAGCATGTTTATGAATGATCATAGAGAACACATTATAGAAGTATGCATTCTTGTGTGTGTGTGTGTGTTTATGTAATACATATTTAAGAGAACAAAACTTGAGGATACCATATGTATAGAGTTGCAGGCCTGTAAAAAAGAAAAAAAGAATCTGCAGCATTGTGAAATCTCATAATATGCAAATGATTTAACCTCACACCACTAAAAAACTGATCAAAGCCTTGCACTTCTAAAGGAGAGAAGACAGGCTAATAACATTAACCACCTCCTGTCAGATCTTCTGCCAGAAACCCTTGCATTTGTTATCCTACTGAACTCAGTTACTTTTCCAAGTAGTCTAATTATTATCATGCTTCCCCACCATAAGCACTTATGCTTGATGCCATATGTTATAAGCCAAGACCTACAAAACTAGCTGAAATTCACTACCTAGTTACTTAATCTAGATGTCTTTGTTTTAGTACTTCCCATAGGTCTCTGTGGAGTTTTGCTGCTTTGATGTTTCACTTTGTTGCAGCTTTGAGAACAGCTGCAGTAATCAGAAACTGAAGAAGGGTGCTACGCTTTTTGATGCTTCCAGTTTATGAAAATTGCAGCTGACACTGTAGTTCTGTCAACTGATAGAATTAGACACCTGAAATATTTCTACAACGATCAATATTCAAGCAGGTACAGCTTGTGAATTTACTGAACTGAAGTAGTTTTTGGAAATGATATTTTACTGGCTGTAAAAAGTGGAAGATTACATAAAAATTTATCATTTCTAGGTGAAATGGTAGGCTGGTGATTGTTATTAGAGCACTAGAGCCACCATACAACACACTTTAGAAATGTGTAGCCTATAGGTGGAGGATATTCTGCTAATTTTGGAAAAAAAAAAAAAGCATGTAAAAATAATTGTAATCAGATACAAGATTTTTTTATAGTTGCATTTCAGTCTTGCAAAGGCATCTGAAAGGCTGAAAAATCATGTGACTTTAAAACAGTAGAAGTCCCTTTCAACATAAATAAAAGGTATCTGAATAGTTTTTAACTGTCCTTCCTGACACTATTTCTCACAGTGATTAGATACTCTTTCCTGTTATAGGCTAGGTGTAAAGAGAGATTATAAGTTAGATGGAATTTCTTGCAGTGGGATGCTTTTAATTTCTTATCTGCCAGACTTCATGTGACAATTCTTCATCTACTTCCTCTAGTGAATTTGACTACAGAAGAGATAAAACACTGGGGCAATGATGAAAAAAACACCAAACACCACCACAACTTTAAGGAACTCAGAATGAAAATAGTCCATTTTCAGTGTATATTTAATTTAATTATAAATCCATACTTTTCTGCAATGCTTGATAAGAAATTGTCAAGTAGCAGACAATGCTTTTCTCAGTCTTTGAAGAACCAATGTTAGTACATTCACTTTGCACAAACTTTACCTGAAGCTTGTTCATCTAGATTTGACAAAGCTCTTGTCTATTCTCATTCCCTGTTAATGAAGTAAAGCTTAAGTGTTTTTGACTAGTAGAGAACCTTACCAACATTTTCATGAAAAGTATTTTTTGAATTCAGAGTTAAGTAAAATTTTAAATTTGATTCAGTCATAGCTCCTAAACTCAGCTTCTTAGAATCTCATTTGTTTTAAGTTCATGGGGCTGTTGATGTAGCTGTGCTGTGCTAATTTACTGCAGCTGATGATCTAGCCTATAGTGCTCCACTTTGGATGAAAACAATAATGATTCTGGCACCATCTAGAATTCTTTATTATTACATTTATGTAAGCTGCTTTCAATTAACCAGAGCAACTTGTCTTGAGGCAACAGAAGTGAACCATAGACTCAGGGAAAACGCGTGCTCCCAGTTCCCCTTCCTGGGATGTCACTGTGGTCTGTAGGCTGTGTTGTCATGGCATGCCTGTCTTTTGTTGTCTATCTTTATTATGGTCACAGCAGCATGTGCTGTTCATAGCTGCACACTCAATTACTTACACAGACAAAGCTAAGTTACAAAAAAGCTTTACTGCCAGAGTGTAATTAATCCTCCAGAGTACCATAGGCAACAAGCAGTTGCATTAACAGCTGACTAATCTGCCCAAGTATGCATATATCTCGCTTTGCAACACAACCAGTTGTCTGCTGGCATTTATATACTTAATTGTTAATAGTCCTTTGTCATATAGCGGAAGTAAACTCTCCTTAGCTTGGAACAACTTGGATGCCACTGTTCATTGCCTGCATATTTTTTCAGTGGATTGTCTATTTTTAACATCTACTGCCTCTTTCCTTTAAACATTACAGGGCAATACCCTCACCTCATATGAACATGAAGAGAATACTTTTTTATTTTTGTTATCCTTTTTTTATTTCCTTCAGCAAACTTTAAAAAAGTATGTTGTCTATCATGAATAATTACATAGTAAAATTCCACTTTAAATACTTTGGACCTGAAGGATGTCAAGTGCTAAAAAATACAATTAAAAGGAAATAAACCTTCCTTTTTCTTGATATAGATCTGACATTTGGTGTGTAATAACAACATACTGTGACAGATGACCTGAGCTGTAAACCCCAACATGTTATGATAGATTTGTATAGATTTTTTCTGACATTAGGCAAACTATATAAAGACAAACATGCTGTTAATACAGAGGGCACATTTTTACATTTTCTTGAGAAAACATGTTTTTTCTCCTTTCATTCAGCACTAACAAAAATAAATGGGTGTTTTGTGCCAATAGTTATGATTCATAAATGGGCAGCACTCTTATTCAAAATAGACTACTATTTTTCTCAATTAAAATACAATAATGTCTGCTGAATTTGTTAGAACGTTGTGTGAAATGAAACAGTTATACTTGAAGTCATAGAAGAGCTCTTTCTTCAGAAAAATGTAAGATCACAGCAAGGCTTTATTCTGAATTGGTATAACAATATTGTAAGAAGGTCAGTTACAATAGGACTCCTGAGTCCACTGAAGCCAGCCAACCGACAATATATATATAAAAGGAGGAAAAAAAATATTTGAAATATAAATTTGTAATATATCTTTGGAAGATCAGCAAGATCCTGTCTTTGAAGCAGAAAAAAATGGGATAAAGGGAGAATGACTGACCTCTAAACTGAATTGCATTTTCTTAAGAGTATGAAAATGAATAGCACAAAAAATGGAAAATAAAAACATAATTAGAGTCTTGATGGCAAAGGTTGAAAGAAATCATAAAATCATTTATTTGGGAAGAGACTCGTAAGATCACTGAGTTCAGTGGTTGACCCAGCACTTCCAAGTCCACCAGTAAACCATTTCCCTAAGTGACATTTCTCCATTTTTTAAATGCCTCCAAGGATGAAGAGTCAACCACTTCCCTGGGCAGTCTGTTCTAGAACTTGACAACCCTTTTGGTGAAGAATTTTTCCTAATATCCAACCTAATCCTCCCCTGATGAACTTATTTATAGATTATCAATGTTACATTATCATGTCAAACTAACCAGTAGATAACTTGGCAAAACTTGATCTATTCAGAAACCTAATAGAACCAGGAGTGTTAAACTAGTCTTTCTGGGTTCAGTAAAGCTTTGAAACATAGAACAGATAGAGGTAGCTCCAAGGAGAGTGACTTTCAGATAATTCATATTGAATATTTGCTTGTGTGACACAATATTGCGCTGATGAAATAGTAACACAAAAATTGAAATCTATTATCAAAGCAGAACACTTAATAAAGAAAAAAACCCTAACCAAACCAGACAAAAAAAACCCATCCCAAACCAAAACAAAACCCAACCCCCCCTCCTTGAAATAATAAAAAAGGGATGAAATTGAAAAGCACAACATTCCTTGAAGATCCATAGTAGAAAGTTTTGTTTTAACCTAGGTGACTATCACCTGCATTTGGTGAATAGCCTGTATTCAGGATTTCTACCCAGTCCACAGGTTGAATTAGAGCTGGCAAGGGGATTCAGTTTTGAAAATGCAAAATTTATTTCTTAATTGAATCAAAAGGTAGCAAAAATGGGAAGTAGTAAAGCTGCTGTATAAGACCCTGGTAGGACCTCTCCTTTGCAAAATTCTAATCCAAAATATTACAGAAAGATAAACAGACTGGAACAGGCCATGAGAAGGACTGCTAAGTTGGTTAGGAGAGCCTAATTTTTAATAGAAGAGCTTAGCTTGATTAGGCAAGCGAAGCTGAGGAGAGGTTTTAGTTTGTTTACAAACATCTAAAGAACGAAGAATTGCTGTTTAAACTAAAGAATCATTTTGGCACAAGAACAGACTGGTACAAACTAGCTATGAATAAATCCAGGCTGAAAATTAGATTAATATTGCTGACCAATAGAGCATTCAGATTTTGGGTCTGTTCTCCGAGAGTAGTAGGATGAAAAAATTTATCTGTTTTTAAACTGCAGCTTGTAAAATGTGGCATCTGTGGTAGCAGGGCTCTTATGCCTGCTATCAGATGAGGTTCTTAAGAGTTCTCTTTCCTCAGGTCTTAAGAATTTAATTCATGAATCTTATATTCAACACACACAGAATCACCAACCAGTTTAAAAAAAGCAAATTGATAGCTGACTTCATTGGGTGATATGCAGTAGGAAAGAAAAAGTAAATCTCAGTTACTGGGCTATAAGGTGTTACTAGTAAATTTAAGAGGGTATGAAACCCACGAGTACGACTATAGACTAGTGAAAGACATTTGTTTAGAAATTTGTTCAGAAATGTATCTCAGTTCATTAAGTTCTGTACATCTTTTGACTTCTTTTTTATCTGTCACTGAGCTTGTGTGGTTGGTTATGTTCTGTCAGTCTTCCACTTTGTACCTTGTCATTTGTTTGTATGTCACTTAAAACCTTGCCTTAGTGGTTAAACGATTTTTTTTTTTTCTGTTGTATATTTACCTTGTTTTCATTTCCACACTTACAGTATGTGGACCATCAACAACAGTTTGTGCCACTGCTAAACCAAATCGCTTATCTTGTTATTTATGTTTGTAATAAACTATTATTTACACAGCAAGCTGTAAACTATGATTTACAGTGATCACATTAATAGACTACACTTCACTGTGCACCTCAGCTGCCAGTAATTTGGCCATAAATTTTACAGAATTTATTCTTACTTTACAATGTGGGAAGCCTGCTGGCCTTTTGTGAAACTACATGATCAATGGTGTTCCTCTGATTGGCTGGCAGCAATGCTAAAATGGTATAGACATCGTTCTGTTCCGTAAGGATAAAGAATGTGATTCCCTCAATGAACAAACTTTATATCAGGCACAGAAATCAAAGTTTCCTCTGGTGAAGCTGTGACCCACATATCCTTCAAGGAAGCATATGAGGTTGCAGCCTTCTGCACCACTGGTCTCTAGTAAATATGTTAAATAAAGTAAAGATTCAACACACAAGCATTAAATAAGTTCACTGAATTGTGCATTATTCTGAAAGTTGCTGAACAGCAGAAGGTAAAGTAATCACTCAGTAGAGTCAAGATGAATAAAATAAAAGGCTATCTCATGATACAATTGATTTCAATCTGCTGAAATATGCACTGTGCATTTTGATTAGCTGGGTAATGCAGTGTATGCTTCTGCTAGGAAGGAGAAACCCAACTCTTTGTAGTACTTCTTTTCGCTGTCTATCCATTCATCAAAACTTTCCTAATTTACATTCTATTTCCTTTGATGCAATCAATGTGAACAATTGAAGGTGTTACCTTGCATTTCTACACTTTGATCAGATTTGGCATTTGTGATCAACATAGTCTAGCAATGTTGTAGGTTAGGAAACATTTTGCTGCTGTCATCAATTACATTGTTCTGTGACCTTCCATCTCCCTGCTGTACTTTGAAAATACACGTATGTATTTCAAGATGTCTTTTTTTGCCTATGCTATTTGTTATACAGAGCAACACTCTGTGTGAAAATGAGAGATGGTAAACAACATACTTAATGCTTAAGATGAAGAAGCCAATGGCTACTTATCCACCCTTATATTGATGTACAGTTACTATTACATTTAATATAAATAATAATACCATTAATCCTCCATGACATAGAGAACTACATACATAGATAGCCTGCAGCACTGCCTATGCAGCAGGCTATGCATTACCAGTTCCTGGACTTGAGCTTTTTTACTCCCTCAGAAAGATGTAGTTTGTTGATGTGATTTCAGTTCTTGAAAATACAAATGAAATGTAATAAACCTGATGGGGCATTATGAAATAGACCTGAATTATTATTTTCACAGTTATACCCAAGAATGTTTATAGCTCAATGTGCTACTCTTCTACTGTATATCTTTGAATGCATTCATTTCCATGCTGTATACCTGAGTACTTTCTCTGGTAGAATAGCATAATAAAAGTTAATTTTTCATTAATTTAAGATTTTTCATTACTTTAAGATTCCCCACTACAAAAGAAATGTTGTGAGTATTAGGTTAGCTCCTAGGGCAAAACAAATACAGACGATAATTAAAGTCACAGATGACTTCTGCTCCATAAAAAAGCAAGAGGGAAAAATAGTTAGTTCAATTAAGTTACTATTCTCTCTGTAGCCATTAGAACAATCTATATCTGATGCTGTCGTATTTATCATTAAACAGCTCTAAATAACTTTTACAAATCTGGGATCAGAAGTGCTGCTCCGGGCTTCCCAGTCAAATTCCATCTGTAAGGTATTTCATCTTTCAAATTACGAACTTGCATGTGTACTTTTGCCTGATGACATAAAACAGTTTTATGATATTGTTCTCACTACCTTCATATTCCTATATGATTTTCTATCCAAGAGAAACCTAATTCTGAGGAGATGGAAAGATAAACCAGTCCTGAAAAACATCATCTAATCCTGGAACACCTGTTAAACCTGTTTCAGGTTGCCTACATAAAAAACTAAGGACTGGATAGCAGTTGGAAAGAAAGTCCTGTTCAAGTGAAAAGTAGCAAGCAGAGCAGAAAGAAATGCAGAAAGATTATGAAAGAATAATAAATAAATAAATAGAACCTTTGAAAATGCTTGTGGAGAGTGGGAGTACCATGCCTGTAAGGTGTTGTAATACAATTTTCTATATAGTTTACTCATTAGTTATCCAGAGAACAACCCCTAGAGATGTATTTGTCTTATTTATAAGGAATACCTAGGTGGTTCATGAGCACATGGGCATACTAACATGAATGATACTAGCAAAGTACATTTACTTTTATCTTTAAAAGGATATAAACAGGTGATATTTAATAAAGTGCCTATTTTTATGTGTAGGCTAAAACGACTTGAAAATCTAAAGGGAACAGCTATCAAATGTGATGGAGAGTAGCAGGGAAAACATACATTTCTGTAATGGATGCTATTTATTCTACTTCTTATAACAATCACTTGCTCATAGCTACTCTATTTAAGAATGCAAACCAGTTTTCTTTGCCAATTCCTGCTTCCTCTAACACACACATATGAGGATAAAGTTTTATACTGTCTTTTCTGAAAGGAGATGGATGTAGTATTTTCCTTCCTTTGCTGATTAACATTTTGGTTGAAATCCTGTGTACTCAAAACTTCACAAACTCTCCATTAATTTTTCTTCTTTTTTCTTCCTTTTACCTTGTTTTCACCCCATTCTCTTTCTTTGACTCCTCTTCCTGCTTACAGCTTCTTCAATCTTCTGAACCACCCCTACCCCAATCTCTAGATAATATATCACTCATTGTCACTACGCTGTTCACATTTTTAGCCTGCCTTTTATTCTTAGTGTACATACACTAAGTTGGATGTTGTTTCCGAGGTGCTGGCAGTGGGGCCTGGAGGTGCAGCCTCTGTGAAGAGAGGCCAGGGCTGCCCTGTGCCATAGCAGCCAGTTGCAATTGGCTCCAATCAACCCACTGTAGGGCACGGCTGAACCCAGCAGCTGAGATGATGGTGCCTCGGGGAAAGAGTATTTCAGAATGGGCAAAGCACTGCATGGAAGTGAGAAGTGAGGAAGAAAAGCAAATGAAACCTGTGAACATTGAGGTGATACCAGAAGGAGGGAGAGGAGCTGCTTCAGGTGCTGGAGCAGAGGTTTCCCTGCAGCCCATGAAAGAACCTATGCTGAGCAGGCAAATATGTTCTAAGCAAACTGCATCCTGTGGAGAGGACCTATGCAGGATTAGGGAGAAAGTGTGAGGAGGAGGGAGCAGCAGAGAGGTGTTGTTATGAGATGACCTCTGTTCCCCTTCCTCATCCCACTGCTCTGCTCAGTTTGGGGAGAGGTAGAAGAGTCAAGAATGAAAGATGAAGGATGCACCTGGAAAAAAAAAAAAGCAGTTGGTGGAAAGAGATGTTTTAATTTTTGTCTTTTTAATTGATAAGCAATCTCCCTGTCTTTACCTCCACCCATTATCTTTTTTCTCCCCTCATCCTTTTGAGAGGGGAGATGGAGAGAGTGGCTCACATCTGGCAGCCCTCCAAGGTCAACCTACCTATTGTGTTTGTACCATATTTTTCATAATGCATGCATGTGATATTTTGTGGGGTTAAGGAACAGTATGGAGTCACAGTAATTCTACAAAAATAAGGAGAAATAAATGTTATTAAAACTGAAGTTAGACGAAAAATATGGCTATCTGGAAAATTCTGTCCTTTTATGTAAGAAAGAACCAATGTGAATGACAGTATTCTATACAAAGGATAAACTTGACAAGGACTAATAGTAAGAGAGACCTTGCAGTGATTGTGGGCAGTAAATTGTAGATGAACCCATTCAGTGTATCTCAGGGGAGAACAGTAAGTGAGATATTTTGCCTGCTTACGCTAAAGCATGAAGTCATGCAGAAATTAATTGTTAATCTCTGCATAGCTCTTGCGAGGTCATGTCCAGAATTCTGTTCTCAATTCCAGCCATCTCAACACCTAAAATACATGAACAGCTCTGAGGTTTTCTAGGTAGATAGTTCAGAGAGAGAAGTACTAAAGTGATTGCAAACCATGCAGGATTGATTTCTGCAAGGAAAAGAAAAAAGCAGTAGAAGAGATCAAAAGACTAAATACATAAAGCAGCCACAATAGGTATGACTTGAGATGATATTTAAAGGGTGTAAATTCCATGAAAGAAAAATAATTATCAAGGCAATTAATAAAAGACATTTGCAAGTGTGAAAATTGAGTAGCATTTATATTGTGAAGAGGTATCTGAAACCTTGACGTATATACTCCAAATCAGTGAGGAGAAAATTTGTTCCTATTGGGATGCAGCTTTATCACTTTAGGGGGCACATTCCATGTTCATTGTTTTGTTTTGCTTGTAAACAGGAAAGTTTTGTTTTCAGTGGTTTATTCATTTTACTTAAGCAAAGAATTATATTTTTTTGTTTATTCTTTTATATTCTTTGATATTCTGTGATATCAGAAAGAGATAAACTAAACCTGTCCAGACAAGTGACTTGACCTTTGGAATAACTTCACATACAGTGTTGTACATTATGTCATTTGGTATTTGCCGTGTAAGAAGCATTGTTAATCTCTGGGTGAAGGCATAATCCCTGTGGTTAGTAGAGACTTTCCACAAATATGCAAATGCCCATTTTAACTTTTCCTTATCTACCTCATGTGCATAAAATCAGTGAACCAGATAGCTAAAATTAATGTCTCAGGAAGAAGACATCTATCCTTAATGAACAAGGTTAAAATGGGAAATGCACAGAAAACCTTTCCAATAGAAATCCTAATACAGTTTCATCTCTGCATTGATTTATAGTTTAAATTAAACTTCTTTTTAGTTCAATCCTCACATTGTAGAGCTCACTCTAAGTAACAGAGAACTTGAGTCCAGGTGAAAAAGATAATCTTCACTGAGAAGATGGACTAAAAGCTCCCTGATTCCTCATGCAGGCATCTGCCTACTCTAATTTTTCTGTAGGAGTTCAAAAAGGTATCTTTCATAGAGTAACGTTACAAGAGTTGAATGAGAGGTATTTATGGAATTCATTACACTGAAAGTAGGCCACCTTCAGTACATTCATCAGTGTGCATGCTATTCCTCTTGATGTCAGGTGAAACAATAATAAATAATGCACAAAGGAAGTTAATCTGTTTCCAGAGTTTTTTAATAAATAAAAACGTACAAAGCCATTCAGGCCTTGGGCTTCTTGCCAGAGCCTGATGTGAAATACCAAAAGCACACAAAACACCTCTGGAAACTGTTAAGCTGCTTGTTGCAATTTCAAATTTGTATTTATTTTTTTCTTCTCACACACCGTGATTGGATTTCACACCATAATCACACTAATAATAACATTATATGAAGTGAGAAAGGGGAACATCTTTACCAAGGACAGTTATTGTTGCATCAAATTCTAATTATTTCTCCTATACTCCTTTTATGTGTTTGGTACTGCAGAGAATAGAAAAACAGAAAAGCAGCTGTTGCTTGTGTGAAGTGCTCACACTGGAATGAACCACGCACAAAAAGGAAACCAAAGACCCACGCATTAATAGCTGTAAAGCCATGTTCTCCTGGTCAAGGAGGAGGAACTGAGAAGTGAGTGTTTCCCTTCACTTGCATGACACTCCTCTGGCCACTGCTTTCACCAGACCTGTGTATTTCCTAGTCAATCAGTCCCTTATATCTCTATTGGCATTGGGAGCCACTATTATTCCCTTTACTCATTCAGTATCACCAGGGAAGGACAGATGCTTGTGCAAAGACTGTGTGAAATACATTTCTTATATCTTCCTTCCTCTAGTGAAGATTCATGCTCTCAACCTCAGTGGAAGATGTGGAATATGCCACTGCCCACAGTTGAGATAGATACTCTGTATAGGTGCACACAAGTAAGAGTGCTTTTTTTCTGCTTTTAATAAAATACATTTCATAGAATCAAAACAAACAGTATCACAGTCTGTAGACTAGTAACACGTGTAAGCAAATGGTAAACACTAGTTAACTTGCAACTGTTTTTAAACAGCACAATATAATATTGTATGGCATCAACATCAGAACATTCTTATTCCATTTTCCATTTCAAACACTTGTTTGTCCATTCTCTTAAGTGATTCTTAATCTCTTAAGACTATGGATAAATGGGTATGTCTGTCACAATTTCAGGGTTTCAGTTCAGACCATTAGAAATATAGTGGTTACATTTATTTAAATGTAGTGGTTTACAAGGCCAAAGTTATCTTGGTTAGATAATGATTACTATTAAGATAAGAGAAACATTTATGAATAACTTGGAAAATACAATCATAAAAGCTAATTCCAGTGATTAAAAAAAAGAGTAAAATTTAAAACTATGTCAGTAGTTGGAAAAAACACCCCCAATGCTATATAATATCATGAAATGTTCTAGAAAATGTTCCATTTTGCCAAAAAATATAAAGTATTATTAATTATAGTCTTAGAATCATGACTCAATACTGATGATGTTATAAACATTATTATCTCCACATATGCTTTTGCATACAAGGAAGAAGTCATTATTAAGACTTCTAAAAGAATACCCAGGAAAGAGGTTTAATATATCCCTTTAATATATCCCCCGTACCTTGTATTTTTAACTGAAAGAGGCAGAATGGGACTCTCTATGAAACTGAGAGATCTGCTGCTGCTGAACGTGAATTGTAGAAATATAACAGTATGATTAAATCAAAATGTGGTTAAATGTGTCCAACAGCTTTGCATTATTCACTTCATAAATATGTCATGAAATGGGCACAGTCAATTACTGTTCAGTACCTTTGAACAGTTGCTCCTGGAGATGCATCTACATATGCACACTTTCTATAATTTTTTTCTCACACACTAGTGATTTCAAGGAACAGAAGAACATTGTTATTGTGCTGTTGAGAAAAAAAAAAAAAAGAAAAAAAGTTTAGATGAAAATATTATGACAAACCATTACAGGAAAACCATAGTTCCAACATGACAGCAACTGTCTACCTCATTAATAGCAACCTTCTAATATTTCAAAATAAATTTCTTATCTACCCATTAACTCTCTTAAATATTGTTCAACAGCTATTGGATCCTCTGTGGGAAAAGTCCTGGAATCAGGAACATAGCTCTTATCTCATAAATGAATATATTAACTCCCTGGCTTTTTCAGACAAAAAGGGAGAGAAAAACACACATGGCAGGATTTTGTTTCTTTGTTATATTAGCCAGTGTTGCTATATTTAGTGAATGTTTTTACCTGTTGGTATGTTTTAGGATTACTCTGACAACACATAGGGATTCTATGGAGTTTGAAGAGAGTTATGTATTGTTTTGGGTTAGCACTTCAATTTCTGCTAGAAATAGAAGTGGAACAGCTCATAAAAAGTGGTTCTACATGAGAGAGATCATGACCAGGTCCTGAGGCCAAGCAGTGAGGGACAGCATGAATTCAAGCAGTTCCACAGTTAGGCAACAGCTGCCTCATAGCAGCTTAAGCCTTCCTAAGTGTCTTGCAAGTATTTTTTGGTTTTGTTTTCATTTTGTTTGTTTTGTTTCGGGTTTTGTTTGTTTGTTTGTTTTTAAATATATATAACTGTCCCAAAATGATAAGATTATGTGAAATATATCAAAATAAAGGCACTAGTGAAAAATAGGAAAGTCCTATGTAACTGTAGCTCCAACAAACATCAGAAGGATCTGAAATCATTCTCTGGTTCAGATAGTGCCACAGAAGTTCTTGTGATTTTTAATACAAATGGTGATTTTATATATCTTCTCCTTTTCTTCTCCAGTCACCTCTCTCACTGTGTTTAGCCTTCTTTGCTTTAATCGTTCTTTTCATATTGTCTACTGCTTTCCCACTAATGTCTCAAACTGAATGAATTGCAAATCTTGCCAGGTTCTTCAGGAGCCTTCTGTGTTCAGTTGAACTGGTTGCATAAACCCCACATTTTTCCTTTAATTTCTGCAAGCCAGAAAATCAAAATACTTTTTTGTTGGTGGTATTCTCCTAGTAAATTGTACAGGTCCCTAATTCAGCAGAATTTCTACTCAATTAATTATGACCACTCTGTCTTCTGAAGAAGGTGCCAGCACTTGCAGGTATGCTGATATCATGATTTCAACTGTTTTTACCTTTGCTCAAGTTCACACTTACATATTCTACAGGTTCCTATGAAAGGGACCCTTCAAAACATCCTGTACCTAAGAGTTTGTCCAAGAGGATTTGTAGGCATCAGATTAACTAGATTTTAATGTTTATACTAAGAATGTTATACCTAAACATTAACTAAAACATTAATATTAGCAACAGTTGAGGTCAAACCTGTATTCTTTTCTGGGAGTTAGAAATTACAACTTTTTTTTTTCAATTGTTCGATCAGCTCTGATGATATCCAAATCTTGCCCTTAGAGCTTGGAAGATGAGTGACCTGGGGAAAAACAGTATTTAGATGTAGAAAAGCCAAAATTGGTAGTGAAAGAAAATTTGTCTCCTGCCTTCTGTGGGGTGTTGTAAGCAATGGCAAGGAAATAAAACAAGACAGGACACAGTACTTGACTGCAATTTTAATGAGTTCCACTTCTGTAAGTGATTTTTTAGTTTGATGAATGTGATACTTAAAAAAGTGCATCTAATGAAGGGCAGTTTTCCAACCATCATTGTCTTACCAACTATGGCATGCTAGTGATGATTGCGGAAATAGTTCTCTTTCTGATAAGTACTTTGAAAGATTAGTTGTGAGGAGTTCTCATTACAAATACATATTTTTTTAATTAAGTGTGGTTTATGAATAGATCATAATTTACTTCTAAAATAATAATTTTTTCACTTTATAATTTTGACTGCTAATATTTCAGCTGTGGTCTATGTAACAATTTGTTTTGCTTGATCAGTGGTGGTCAGATAGTTACCTACATCATATCTCTGTGTTCAATGATAGACATTTAAAATACAGCAGAAAAATATCAGCTAATGAATATACGAACAACTTATAGAGACCATTTTGGAAGCTTTTTCACCAACATCTGTCACTGGTGTAGACAACAAAACCAGGTATTATGATCCTATGGATAATGCAAATTGAATTTATTTTTTTTTTCCACAAACAACAAAATTCAAGAGCCTTCAGTAACGAAAAGAAACATACTCCAGTTCAAATACTCATCCAACTGTTTGTAATAATATTCTCATAAAAATAGATGTGTCTTGAACTGAGGTTTCAATGTTTAATGCTCTATTTTGTCATTTCTGATAAAAAGACTTTTTTGTGAATAGTTATGTTTCTATGCACATGTCTATATTGTATGGTCACTAAGATACTGAATAGCTGTAGCTTTATTTCAGGATACAAGGTGGTGCTGTTTCTTTTTAAAACAGAAAATATTGTGTTGATGTGATCCTGTAGAAAGCAGTTCAGGCTGAAAAGCAGCCAACTTCTCTTATCTCCAATTCTATTTAATTGGTTTGCAGTTAAAGGGAACATCCATCCATCCATCCATCCATCCATCCATCCATCCATCCATCCATCCTTCCATCCATATGTGCACATACATACATAAACTCCAATAAGCAGTTTTAAACCAATAACGGACTTTAGCCTTGTACCTAATGCTGAATTTGAGTATTTGCATGCAGGGTCTGTCTCCTACATTAAAATTAATCTACATTTTAATGTAGAACTAAAATACAGGCACTTTCTTGAATAGTGATTCTTTTCTCTGTACCATACATGAATGAATGGAGCATTTGAAACTCTTGTAGTTTTACATAGGTATTAAATATCTGTGATATATTTGCTTTTATTTTTTTGCCTATGTGTCAATTAGTTCAGTGTAAAATAATGACAGAGCTTTTTTTTTTTTCTAATAAAAAATAGAAACATGACATATCAAAAAGAAAACTGCCAAGACAAATAATTATGTGATCTTAACCCAGATCCTTCCCTTCTCCCCAGTATGTGCTGTTACTAACATAAATGTACCATGAATTGAAAGACTCATTTTCTGAGCTATTTGATAAATGACACTGTCTTTTTTTTCTAATCTTTTTTTGCAAGGTTTACTATGCAGCCTGGAGTTGATCGTCTTTCCAGGTAGCAGAAGTCATTTGGTACCTTGCAGAATCAGGTCCTTGCATGAAATGACTATGGCCCTTTTGAAACCTCACATTTTGTGAAAGAATTCAAGGAACCTTAGGCTGTGGTTTAATGGAGTATCAGTCAAAAAGCAAGAAACTATTAAAATATACTAAGGTCATATTATTGCTTCCATTAGCATAGATTTTTCAAAATACATGTCATGTTAAGTTTCATGATCCTAAGAAGATCTTACAACCTGTGCATATGTACAGTTTGTAAGATCTGAAATTGATGGGATTACTTACATAAGAGACATTCATGTCTAAATGTTTGCTGAACCGCAGTCTTTAATTTACACAGATAATGCCAAAATAGACTGCTCATCTTGCCCACAGATTCTTCTTATATAATCAGGCAGAAAAATGTCTTTTCAGACACCTCCACAACTCGCCCAAGTTATTACATCCTCAATGTTCTAGACAGTATCTTCTGGGACTAAAATACTTCATATTGAGCAGACTGTTCAAATATTCTACCAAGATCATTATGTTTTTATGCATTTGTGCTTTCTTTGGAAATGTATCCTAGGTAAACATTTTATTGGTCTGCTCTACAGTTACATAAAATTATTTTGTACATAGTCATACACAGCTACAGAGTCATAATACTTGATTGCAGTCTACATCTTTTGGTTTGTATGGTTTGATCCTTAACACCTACCTCCAGCACCTACTTTTCATATATACATATGCACATATATATGTGTACAATGTTTTATTTTTAATCTTTTCAAAAGATAGCCTTAGTGATACATAGTTTATCTAAGTAGGTAACTAAATCACTTCCAAAATTATCAGTAAAAAGAAAGAAATATCAAGATCTGTAGCTACTGTCATAAGCTGTTTAATAGATGACTAAATCATTAATCCTCATAACTAACTGGAGTTCTGGAGTTTTATATCTAAATACAAGGTAAATGATTCTCATCTTACAGGATAATAATTAGGGAAATGGATCTTTAAGATACTCTCAGTATGTGTTCTAATAAAAAACTTGCAGCATGGTATACTTCCTTCTTCCCTGGTTGTAGAACTGATACTTCCCAATATTTATAGCTGATAGTATAATCCTTGGCCTTGTTGAGCAATTTTGAACACTGAGGTCATTCAGGATAAACCTCTACTCAGTGAAAAGTGTAGAAATCTAGGGGAACAAAGAAAGAATGATCAAATGAGAAATGTATTCTACAATATTATCATATCTTACATAAAAATGTAGCAGTAGGGGTGACACTGGTTATATGAAAAATTATGTTTCTGGCATGGATAAAGTTGTCTCTAGATAACAATGAAGTCTAGACAAAAACATGTATCTGACAGCTTCTGAGTCCTAAGGGAAGAATTTGAGGTAATGGAAAAGGTTTTGTCTTTATCAGGACAGAAGTACAATTGAAATCTCCACCAAGTATTGTACTCATTTAGAGTGAAGAGGAAAATACTAGATTTATAAATTCCAAAGTCATTATTTAGAGCATGGGTATATATTTTAAGGCAAAATTCACAGATTTTAGGTACATGCACAATCAAATACTAGCACATTAACTTTGAAACATTTTTCCTTTCCCCATATGAACTAATGATTGATGGACAAAGGGGAAATCTGAGCTTTTGGTCTATATACTAGAATGCATAATGCATTATGTTTTCCAATTATGGTTGTCACTAGTGATAGGTCACCGGCAAGCATATGACACAAATGATTTGATTAAGCATTCTGTTCAGGATTTCCTATTTGTGTTGTGGTTATTTTCCCTACCTGCATTTTCACATTATGCATGGTAACTCTCACCATGAGAGGCAGGTTTTTGGTTTAGTTTTTTATTGTCTTACTGATTATTTATGATTATTCCTCATATCAGGAGCTCTGATCCAAATATCAGTGAAGACAATGCAATTCATTCACAGATTTTAATGGGCTTTGAATTAAGTTTTCAGCTTTGTTCAATTTCTTGATGATCCCATTAATCATTAGAACACCTTAATCATTAAAAGTAACTATGAGTGTGAAGCTAGGTGTTTGTTATGGTTTTTGACAGTTAAGAAAGGGGCAAAGGATTTTATTTTACTTTACGGCAATCTCCTTAATAGATTAATTTGAAAAACTTGTAGTTCAATCATTAAGAATTAACTTGAAGTCATTGGGATTTATGTTAGGTATCCAGGAGAAAATTAATTGCATGATGTCAATAGATTTAGGGAATCTTCAAGTGTATAGAAAACAGGCATTCAATACTGACATAAATGACCACATGAAATTAAGTTCATTACCCAGAAACTCCTTTGTGGTTCCTCTGAGTCAGTCAAAAATATTACTAGAGAGAGATGTCTGTTGTTGTCTTCTGCTGAAGGTCATGAAGATGGTGGAAGGGACAGGGGTTATTGTTAATGTAATATGTAAGTAGAATATGCTTGGGAAAAGAGATATGAATTTAAGTTTACCCTTAACAACAGAGGTTCCAAGTCTCAAGCTTTCATTCTCCAAGCAAATGCCTTATACAATATTTCAACTATCTGGCCCTGGATTTCCATGTAGGCTCCTGAGTGATCCTTAACCCCTGATAATAAAAAGGAAAGAAAATGCCAATAGTTGCTTCTCTGTACTGACTACTGAAAGCTGGTTTGGTTGTTTGGGTTGTATTTTTATATATAAATATATCTATATAAGGAGCCTTGGTTGATATAAATTCATTTTGCTAACTTTCTGAAACAAAGAGGATTATTCTTGTGGATGTAAGTTTATTTGTCTTCTTTGCTGAATGTTATGGTTCAAACATAAATACATGTTGAGCCACCTGCTGATCAGCTTGACCTGCCTTTATTCATTAAATAGATTGTGTGTGATAGGCACTGTGAGATTTTTTTTTTTAGTAAAAAATATTGTGGCGAGAACTATTTACAAATTAACTTTGAGCTCTGCAAATAATTTGTCTTCTCTTCAACTTCTGCTCTTTTCAATTCTTATTTTGAGCATTTAAATACTCAAAATAGTACATTTTACAATATTCAAATTGTTTCAATTTTTCATTATTAGATACTTTGTTTAAAGGTTTAGTTACTTTAATTTTAAGATAAGATTAAAAATTTCATTCTAATGACAAAAAATATTTTCATTTTGGATCGAACAAAATGTTTATCTTAAGGTCATACAATATCTTTCAAATTTGTTTACTTTGATGAGAGAGAAAGTGAAAATTTTCCATCTTTAATATAATCAAATAATTTTTCTTATCACATCTTGCACCAATTACTGAGTTAAAACTCACTTATCCAAGTTATAGAATAAATTTCAGTTCAGGGCAAAGGAAAACAAGCAGGTTTTATAGAATAAAGATTATAGGAAAGATCTTATGCTGTAATGTATGAAAAGCACTTAGTTATTAGATCAAGTAAAAGATCTTGATGTTTGAAAACTGGGTCTTTGAATACTGGAATCCAACATATTGCCTCAAGTGCCTCAAAAAAAAAGTCTAAAAATTTATGTTTTGGATAATCATAATCCAAAATGTCTCTACTTTAGCATGCTATGATTCCTGGATTAGGGTTACCTGATGCACCCTATGCCTCAGCTATAGTATGAATTCCAAAATCATTTATTTAACATGTCACCTTATAAAGCCATGCTTCTTTTAAAAAGTAAAAAGTTAATGAAACAATAAAAGGAAGAATTTATACTTCGGGAATTAGAAAAGCCAGATAGAGTATTGTCCTCAGCCTGGGGGGATTCGAATTCACATCTCCCAGGAGTGTACCCAGTAAAAGGGTAAATTAATCCTGTATATATCCTGCTGTGCTGTTACTGCATAACTACGCAGGAGCATGATTTGTGATAAATTCAAATAGAATGGAAGGGGGACCACACCTGAGTTCTCTTACCTCCACTTCTACCTTTTCCTCTTTCTCCTGACTGCTTTAGTTACATTTTCTGAAAAGCATGGCCTCCTCAAGAGAAGGAGTTCACGATGCTCTGATGATGCTGACAAGGTCAGTAGGTCTGCTTATTTCCTTTGTCTCAGTGGAGTTTGGATGTGACTTCAGCACAGGTTGAAACATTTCCAGATACATGCACAGTGAAGAACTTCATGGGATCATGCAATACTATTTATGGTGGTGCTAGCCTGAGATACTCTGGACCACAGAAGATACCTTGTTACTTAGGCTGAACAATTTTACTTGGGGAGCTAATATCCTTGTTTTGGCTTAGTCTCTAAATACCTTCTAGCAGCTCAACTTTTAAGTTTGTGATGAAGCCAGGAATTTTAAAAAAGCTCCAGAAGTCTTTTGCTAACACTATAACCTTTCTTGCCTTCTACAGAGGCATGTGAAGATTCTTACAGGTAGCAGTTATGCACATTTCAGTCATATCTATGAATATTTAAATATAGCGAAATAAGCAGATTATGTATAGCCTAAGGTAGAATCGAGACTGAAGTCTCTTCATTACTGAAAGGAGGCTTTTCCCCTCCTTATTAAAAGGAATGACTTTGTTGTCCCATAAAACTGACTATTACAAAATATTATTGTAGGTAGTGCATATAAATTAAATGAATCTTAAGATGCCCAAAGTATAGAAACTGTAATATAATCATTTGATGTTAAGGAGATGCTTCAAGGAACATTGAACTAATGGGTTTTATTTGTAAACAGATGACATAACTTATTGTTATGCTTAATTATATCTGGCCTCTCTTACTCAATTATGCAGGCACTTATTTAATGCAAGTCGATACTTATTAAAACAAATATCTATGCTACAAGTAGAATTTTACATTACGCTTCCTGTTACAAAAACAAAACTAAAACCAAACAAAACAAAAAACAAACCAGCAAACAAACAAACAATAACAAAAAGACAATTTTCAAGAAAAAGCAGCATCAAGAGACATCTTGTAGCTTAAGCACAATCTGAGAAACAAATACATATTGCAATGAGATGGTGAGAATATTTGCTTGCAAATGTGTAAATAACCTCAGGCTTATAAGTGAAGGACCGTGGACTTTACAAAAAGAGAAGAATGATTTTAGTCTTGCTAAAATAGTCAAAGGTTAAAGGAACTGACTATTGGTTGAATAAGTAATACTAAGTAGCAGATATGTTCTCTTTGCTGCCTAAATTGAGAGCAAGCATAAGAGTTCAGATGTCTAATTTGGGACTTCAAAGCCATCATCAGCTTTTTTATGTTTAAACCAATAAGGCTTGCAAGAACACAGGCCAAGTTTCCTCTAAAATTTAAAATTCAAAGAATTCACTTTGAAATTTAATAGAGTACTTTTTGCTAAAGTAAACATTTTGGTCACAGTGGTGACAGATGTGCCCATACAGTTGTGGGTTTGTTTAAAGTGACCCAGCACTCTCAGAGGCTACCAACTATAAGCACTTAAAAGGACATGTATTTCAACAGTAGATATAGATATACATTTTATGTACACACAAAGTTCTTCAAATAACACATTTATGTTAGATATGCCATTACATTCTGTATAATGTTTCTGTCTGCATGATATTACACTTTTCCTTACTTGCAAAGGTAATTGAAAGAAGTTATTACTTCTTTCCTAGAGTTTGATCTCATGAAGAGTCAAAACCTTTACATTCATCCATCATAGCACTTAAACACATAGCTGAGTTTAAACAGTAATTCACATCTAGCTGGGTTAAAGAACATATTTAGAATCGACAGGTATATCTCTGAGTATTTGGTACTTTACAGCACCCAGCCCTGACATTCTACAAGGAGCAGACATGAATGTGTAGTTTAGCATTTGTGTAAGGAAGAAAAAAGATGCATGGGCCTGGCAGTGACTTTCAATGTATACTGTAAATATCTGCAGCTGCACTATTTTTAAGGTTGGCTTATTTTTGCAGCTGAGTGAAAGGTGCTGCTTGGTTTACTATGCATAACAAATCCCATTAGGGGAATGGAGCTGCTGAAATTCTTTTCACATTGAGATCAAACCCATCTTTGCTAAACCATGTAAATTTTTTTTTTTCAAGTAAGGATAGAACAGAGACACGTGCATTAAAATGGTTTCTCCATTCAATAAACATTACACATTAGACAGTATTTTCTTTCTGTAATATATTTGTCATTCATATGGAAAAGTTGAATAATTGTATAGTGAATGAAGCTCAAGAAGAACATCAATCACAGATACTGAAGAAAACATAACACTGGAATTATGAATAACATCTTGTTTACATAATGTCACTGTATAGAGCATTTGTATTGCTTATGAATGTAAAAAATAGCCTGGACTGTGATCTCTGTAGTGGCAACAGTTTCAATTAGTTTCTTCCACAGTGATTTTGGTACTATTTCCTCTATCTTCAGTAAAGGGAAAAAGAAAAATGTGAGGTGCACCTTAGTGCGTGGAAAAGGAAGCATAGCAAATAGGATATGTTTCTTGTATGCCTGAGGATTTCAGCTTGGCATTTGGATCAGGTGACATGGAAGGGTAGGCTGAATGAGAGATAACATACCTAAACCTGCTTGCATAATGTGAAATCCCCCCCCTTCGTTCCAGCTGTCTCCAAGCAACAACAGCAAAATCGCTTGAGTTAATGTACAAAGTAATAAATCAAAGCAAAACTTTTATGTGGTTTTTTTTTATTTTTATTTTTTAAATAACCTTTACAAGAGAAATGCAGAAGGCAAGGAAGGAAAGATAAAGAGATCTCCTTCTGTTAGTTTTAATACATTTGTGATTCTCTTAGTTATCACTGGGACAATCTTGATTTAGAAGTGTAGATGATAAGGAACAGATGCTAAACAAGGTATGATTTTTCTGCTATGAAATCCAGCATAAAGGAAATATATCACATTAAAAATAACTCATGCTCTGCACTCCAGGAACTCTTGGAAGAGTTAGTAAGAGCGCCAGTGGGGGCAAGGAGCTATTGGCATCTTGTTTCCTTGGGAATATTGCTGCTAGCAAAGAGGAAAGGAAGATTGATGTGTGTTTTTAATGAGCTTCAGGTTATTTCTGAAACTTCTGAAAACTCTTTATAGTGGAATGGAGATTAGGAGTGTGAAAATAGTTTTGAAATGCCTATTTATTTCTATCATTTTTTCCCCTAAGTCTTCTTATCTCCAAACCAAAGTAAAATCCATTTTCTTGTATGGAAACACAACATCTATTAGGTCTCCATACATACTGCTGTGCTTATGGGTTAAGCCATTCATTTAGATGAAAATCTATCAAAGTAGTTTAGGAAAAGATTAATACAGTTACCTTTCATGAAAAAAAAATCAAAAGAGAGAATGAACACTATACTAAATTATATACACAAATCCTTCCTTTAGTAGTTATATTCTGATCCCTACATAATTTCAAGTCAACAAATAACTTAATATCATGTAGTGCTTGCTAACTGATAAGTAGCTCATCTCCACAGACAAATAAAGAACAGGGAAACAATGGCAGGAGGTATAACTTCATAACCTGCCTGGCTGCTCCTAGGCCACCAGCAACAAGAGAGCCACCATCTCAACAAGACCAGAGGAGCACAGGGGCACAGTAACAGGCAAAAACCCAAATCAAAGGCTCTTGAGGAATATCCACCTTGCCCAGGCCTAGGCATACTGAGTGGCTGAGCCCAGCTGCTGTATGGACCCACCTTGTACATATGTGTATGCGTATTTTTGCACCACTGAAACTTCATTCTGCTCAGTCAGAGAGATGAGGAGGATGAGATCATTGGTGCTTTTGGTGTTCATGTATGCATGTATATATACATGTATGTTGTAGGTAAACTCCTTAGCACATATACAAACTCAGCATCATTACTGGAGAAACTGTGACTGAGTCAGGCTAGAGGGAAGACAGGCCAGCTGCAGGAGGTCCAGGCAGTGCAGGAGAAATCCTCTAAGTTTCCAAGATCATCTGATTATGTAATCTCAACATCGCTCAAGACTTGCAATCATCACTTGCAGTTTAGAGAATTGTATTTAATATCTTTAATTTTCTGATCTTCTGTTACCTAGGGCACTTGAATTCATTTTATCACGATTTGCGAAGTCAAGTTGCTTTGTCTTTTTATAAATGCTTAAAGATATCCAGAAATTATTCTGTTTCCAAGCTTAACAGAATTCTAATTCTTATTAGCTGTCTGAAAATGTTACGATTTTTATTGGTTTGTCATTTTTCACAAAAACAGACAAAACCAATGATGATGAAAAAGAAGCAGAAATGTAGAATTTCTTGCTATTTTTCACAACTTTTCTACCTTAGCCTTTTTGCCTAAGGTATGTCTTCAAAGTAAATCCTTTTGTCGTGCTGCTTTGCTGAAATAAGGTCATTATTCCCAATACAAATGACCAAGAAATAAGAAAATATAATTACCTTCATTTTACAAACAGGGTGTAGTAAACAAGGGAGTTCCAAAGCTTGAAATAAGGCTTTCTACTTTTAGAAAGAAGTTCTGGTTTGCCTTTAATGGTTTATGACCTTTGCAGTGGAATATTGTGTGCTCTCAGCAAACACACATACACCTAAGAATCTGCAACTTCATGCCAGGCAGCACTAAGGTTCAGCATAAAGAAAACAGCAGGCCTGTGAGCTTTCAAATCCTTCTATCACAACTCTGAGGCTGCTATATCTGACTTTTTCTAGAGACATGATCAAAACTGAACATGCCACACCCACCAAAGGACATGTGGGCTTGTACTGCATGACCAGCAGATGCTTCAGCAGGTATTGACAATGGAGTTATTATAGAAAAACTGAAATGTGTGGTATTAAATTTAATCGTGTCTAGTTCCTCACTCAAAGTAGTATCAACCGTATCTATTCCATTCCTGACAGACCTTTACTTTCTTTGTTTGTAAAGCCAGCTGATGGCAGTCATGGCCCTGCCTGCTCTGTCTTTCTCTTGCAGTGCCTGAAAAAAGTCTATTCCAAAGCACTGGCACTTTTTCCTAAGTTTCCCCAAAATCTTTCTTGCTGAAGTTTTTTCCTTCTCATATCCACCATGTAAAAAGGAAATAGCTTGCCTCTTCAGCTATACCATTTTTTTGTACTTGAACAGTATTATCCTTTATCCTAGGCTAAACAACATGACATCTTTTATATAAAGTATATATAATTGTTTCCTCCCTCCTGTACTAGTGCATCCAGTTGGTGAAGGAACGTACATTTGTTCCAGAGCTCTTTTTTTTCATAGCTTGATTACACTACTATCATATTAATCAGTGTCAAAAGCCATCCTAAACTCAAGATGTGTATGCATACTACTTCTTTTCTACCCTCAAGATCTATTGGTCAGTTGTAGAAAGAAATGTGCTTTGCTTAACGTGATTTGGTCTGATAAATATATGTCAACTGATTGTTATCTTCCCCATACTTACCAACTGGCTATTTGATTATTTTTTTGGAGTTCTTTTGAAGGTAGAATATCTATTCCCTGAGGCATTCTTTTGTCCGGTGAAGTTCAGTACTGCATTTTTCTTTTTTTCTAGTCTTTTGATCCATCTGCCATCCTCCGCAAATTCTCAAGAAAAACTGTTGTCATTTCAGAGATTACTTCAGCTACCTTTCCTATCATGAAATTCATCAGACCCAGCCAATATGAAAAAAAAAAAAAAAAATGCTGCGAGCTGCCATTTTCATTTTATGTCAAAAGGTCTCAGCATTTGCTGTTTGTATTAGAGTTGTTCTTTTCAGCAGGGAAATGTGTCTTAAATTATACTTAGATCACCTGCTTGTTATCAAGTGTTCTCTCTTAATGAGTAGTGACTAATTACTGCCTTGTTTTTATTTTTACTGTTATTACTATGGAATTTTTTCCTGATACTTTGGATGTCTATTCCTATTTAGATCTCCTTTCATGTCTGTCATATCAACTTCCAGTTGATTCTGAGGAGCTTCGTCAGCTTGGTTTTCTATTCACCCTTTGAATGCTTTCCCCTTGTTTTTGAATCAATGAAGAGCACCGGATTTATCCAAGTGGGTCTCTTATTACTTCTTTTAGCATAGTTTACATGGGTGCCCTAAAGGTAATTTCTTTGACAAAATGTCAGTTCCTTATGACATTTATTCTTCCTTTACCTTTATTCACACACAGTATCTCTTACAAATTGGATTGATTTATTGAGAATAATTCTCTTGAAATTTTTCCTCAAGAATCACAACAGATTTTGAAGATCACTCCCAAATTGTCTGTCAGCTCTTCAAGAAGCCCTTTGCTTCTGATTAGGAGTAAATCCACTGAAAAAAAAAATCCCCTATTTGTTCTATTTCTTTCTTCACCATTTCTGTCAATTTCTGTAGCATTGGGCACTAGTTTTACTTGACCAGGTGTATATATTTGTATTCCAAATACATATCTGTTAAATTAAACAGTACATTGAAATGTTCATTTGCACTGCAATGTGATTGTTGATATTAATAAACTGTTAGAAATCTCAGATTTCTTCTAAAATGTTCCTTGAAGATCAGAGCATTCTGGGAACCATGGGAACCATCACTGAATGATAGCTACATTTGGAATTATACTTGATTAATTCTCAGAAAATCGCTTACTTGCCAGGCCTTTCATGAATATTGGAAATTCCTTCCTTTCATAATGTAGAAATGTTAGATGCTTCGGTGTCCAGTCATGGATCAGTCTGCAGCATGTAGCAAAAAAACTCTGGTCCCACGGTTTAGAGTTCTTTGTTCTATAATGCACCATTTGCACAGAAGCTTACTGAAATTCATGGTTGCTGCACTAGATAAACTAGTAATTTGCCCCCCAAATTTTGATCTTATCTATAAACACAATTTGGTGGAAAAGTTCATAATAAACTCAATATTACAGACATTACAGATTTTCTGTTGCTTTTACTGCTTTATTGCTTTTTTTTTTTTTGACATATTACCATTCTCTAACTAACAGCCTTGTCTCTTTATCTTTGTATATAGTTAATCAAAGATCAGAGAACACTATCAAACAGAAATTCTTCCTCACTTCTAGTGAGGAAATAAAATAGTAAAACAATTTTATGGCCACAAAAATTGATCTGCTTCAGGGTTCTGAGTGCACTTTTCTTTAGAGACACTATTTGCTGAGAGAAAAAAAAAGTAAAGCTTTGGTATAAGTTTGTTAGATATAGTGTATAGTACATTTCCACGATATTAAACATGTTTTGTTATTTGTGCAAGCTACTTGTGCTGACTGGAGAATTCCAGAACTGATTATTTTTTGTGTAGAATATCAGAAGAATGAAAAATATCCTAATAGACCTGATGATCCAACAGTCCTGATTCAGCAGAGTATGCAAGTCAAAAATAGTAACTGGGCTACTACGATTAAGGAATACTATTTTCTATAGCCAATGTGTGGAGTAAAATGAGATAATTAATAATATATCTAGTAGTTTTCACTCTCCATACAATATAGCTAAAATGTATTTATAGATGTTTTAGCTGGGGGCAGCTCTCAGCATTGTTCCAGAGGGGAACTTAGAGTGAAACCTTTGTAAATATAGTGTAATACCAGAGTCTTTCTTCTGTTATACCATTCCTAGAGAAGCCCTTGGTAACTACCCTCATACTTATATTAAACACAGTTTTAAAATACCTTAGTGGTAAAAGGCCCAAGTACTTGCAAATGATAGCTATAAAAAGCCCTGTTCCTCTCAGACTGAAAATTATTCAAAATGTGATTGAGAGGATAAACTAGCAGGAATTATTTCAACTTCATATGGTACTTTTGACAAGTTTGTGGAGCTGTACTGAATATTAGGGTTGGATGTCTATTCAAACATGAGTTGTGTCTTGTTTCTGAAAATGTCACTGACTTTTTATGATGAAGCACATATGTTTTTTAAGTAAAGAAAAAAAAAATGGTGATTCTTAGGAGTTTTCTTAACTTTGATACAATTTTGAGCTGAGGCTTAAAAACCTCTGCAACAACATACATTTGTTAAACTCTGTTAATGTCTGAATCTTGATCTTTGAACAATGATGAACTAGATGACCTTGACAGAAGAAGTTGTAATGAGCTAGTGAAATCTGGTACAGATTTAAAGTCATTTCACCACAGGGGATCAAAATGTTATACCTGAAAAGTGAGTACTTGTCACTTCCTCGGGAGCTAAAAAGAAAATCCACAATAAACTAGGGCAGAGAAGATGAAAATGACAGAGGAAGAAAAATATCTGTCCATTTTTATTAGACATCAATATTAGACATCAATATGATGAAAATTGAGTTTAATAATTATGCATGTAGTATGACCATTTGAGGCCTGAAATCAAGCTTTTGTTTTGTTTTATAGAAGTACCACTCAATTTGAAATTTGAATGAATAGGGTAAGTTTTCTTGGCATATCCCAGAGAATGTGAAAATGCAAAGTGAAAGAGCAAAGGGGAAAAAAGAGGTCAAGAATGTTTTCAAATGTTCATTCATCTAAGGACTATTCCTGTTTATATAAATGTTGAGTTTCAGCAGAGTAATTTATGTATACCCTCATTTACCTGTCAGAACAATGATTGTTGTGGATGTGTATTGAATCCTAAAGAATGGCTGTTTCCGATCTTGCATGAAAAAAAAAAAAAGACTGTAATTATTACAAAAGATTTGAATAATTTCTTTTTGAACATTAACATTTACAATTCCATGCTCTTGCTGGTTTTTAAGCCTATTTTCAGAACATAGAATGTTCAGTACATTTGTACATTCCATGACCTGGTTTCCTGATGATTTGAAGACTGTAATTGCCTTTCTTACCATGCATCTACATCCTAAAGAAATATCTTTGGCTATTTAAAATGCAAGTAAATAGTTATAAAAGTGATACAAAGGAAATGTCCTTGCCGTGGGACAGTGGAGAGAAAGTGAGAAATCTAATCAGTCCAAACAAAAATATTTATAGAATTGTGAATACCTGCAGATTAAACATACATTTAGAAGATTTAAATAATTACTAATTGAAAAAACAAAACCAAAACCACATTGAATGCAGTTCATGAGGCTAAATCTCTACTTTGTGCTTTCCCTACTAAGCATCCAATTGATTTTTTCCAACCATATAAAATCCTTTTAATATCAGTGATTTTTATTTGGTAGCTAAGCCTATCCATTTCCTTTGAAGTTTCTTGCCATTACAAGAAAATCTACACAAACAAATTGTAAAACATACATAAGGAACTGGAAAACAAACAAAAAAACCCTGCAAGGATTCTTGTAGGTTCTGATAAAAGATCTCCCAACTTGTCATCTTTTACCTCCTTTCTAGAATGCCTATGCCTTTGCTATATCATTATGTTTACTCTAGAAATAATGAGACAGCTGTCCATCATGGATGAAAGTGCTGTGTCAATATACTATGTGACTTGGAAAATCTTTGAAGATTTTGAGGATCCAAACCATAAGAATAAAATAAGAGTCTAGATAGTTTGCAGGTGAGCATTTTTAGACGTGTGAAGCATCAGGTAGAAGAAAAAGGACACTCCTGGGTATGGATCCCAAACTAGCAGTCATTCAGTACCTTGTAACACCAGTGTACATTTGTGTTTCACCTCATTGTGAATCTTAGTGATATGCTTTCACATTTCCACATTACAGTTGCATTGTGTGAAGCTGTCAAGAATTCAGTAGCAGGGAGGCTGCAGGGGTAGCCTCTGTGAGGAGAGACTGTGGACTGACTGACCACCATCCCCTCTGTGCTGCTCAGGGTGTAGGCAGAGGCAGGAGTGAAGGAGTGAAGCTGGGCTTGGGAGAGCAGAGAAAGGTTTTCCTCTAATGTTTGCCTTTATTTTTTTCCACCCCAAACTATTTTATTTTGCAATAAATTAATTTTCCCCAGGCTCAATCTGTTTGCCTGGATGGTAACAGGTAACTGGTCTCCCTGTCTTTACCTCCACCCATAAGCTTTCTCATGCTATTTTCTCCTCTGTCCTGTTGAGAAATGGGAGTGAGAGAGTGACTGACTGGGTGGGTTTTTGGCCTTTAGCCAACCATATGGAATTTTTAATTTTTACTCAAAAAGTTTGGTTTTTCTGGTTTTATAAGCCTCCAAATCATCTTTGAAAGCCTTACATTAAGAAAAAATCAGGGGAGACTCAAATATTTGAATACCTTGGCTCCTATTAAATAGGATATATTGAAGGGATAGTATACATTGAAGGGATGACAGCTGTAAAAGTAAAGGGGGAGGGAGGGATAACCATCAACTAGCAAATCTTAATGCTTGTACAAGAAGTGATGTCTCAGCTATAAGTATACTAAAAAAAAGTGCGTTTCTAATGTTTTAGACTAAATATGTTCCATCTGAAGAAGCAATGCCATCTTTGAGGATGAGAAAAGACAAAGTGGGTGATGTTTACAGTTTGCAGTTAATCTTTCAAAAGCAAAAGATACCGAGGACTGGTATAATTGATAGATTGAATAATAAACTACAAAGTATTTCACATCTCATTTAGATGTTTGAATGTAGCTTATTTTATGATGAACTAGTTTATAGTAGCTGGTGGCAGCTATTTTAGAGTTGTAAGGTGGCTATATATTTTAAAAGAAAGAGGCACACAAATGGTGGCTTTTGTATATAAAGGTCTAAGACTGTATATGTGTTATAGCAACCAATATTTCTATATCTTGATATGCACTGGGTATTTTACAGTTGCAGACTGCCTTATAGAATGTTTTGGTTTGCTCCCAGATTAACAAAAAAGCAAAAATGCCCATTTTAGACCATCACAAATACTATCATTTAAACAATCTTAGCAAAGAAACCAAAGATTGCATAAGATTGTAAAGAAAATAACTCCATTATTTTTGTCTGTATTCATTTGATGGCTGGACTGAAGTCAAATGTTGCCCTTCATTACTTGTATCAAATTGTACATTCCAGTGTGCAGACTTCATCAATGTTTATAAATACATAAAGGGTGAGTGCCAGGAGGATGGAGGCAGGCTCTTCTTGGTGATGCCTGATGACAGGACAAGAGGGAATGTGTAGAATCTGAGGCATAGGAAGTTCCATGTAAACATGAGGATGATTTTTTTCAGGAACTGGGTGACAGAGCACTGGAACAGGCTGTTGTGGAGTCTCCCTCTCTGGAGATACTCAAAACCCACCTGGATGCGTTCCTGTGTGACCTGACATAGGCAGGGGGGGTTGGACTGAATGATCTTTTGAAGTCCCTTCTGGCCCCTGACATTGGGTGATTCTATAGAAAGACTAAAATGGGACACTGCTCCCTGTAAAAAAAAAACAAACAACAAAACAAATCAAAAACTAAAACAAGCACCCCCCCTCCAAACTCTTAAGTTATTAGTATTAGACCTTTGTCTTCACTATTGGCTCATAATTTTTTTATTATTTCAATAGCTGTTCATTCAGTATAGTAAGAATTTTGTTCTTCACTAAAAAGATAAATCAGGCAATTAAAGCATATTAAAAGTTTTGTACTTTAATGGGAGGTAGTACTGATGGGATGGGGTAAATAATGGTACAAATAGGTTACTTGATTTCCATGATGCATCTGCTACTATTGCACCCGTTGTTATGTGCAGATGGAAATCTTTCTCGAGAAACCTACCCCTGCCTGTTTAAAAGGAATTGTTTATACACTCCTAAACAGTGCTCTGCTGTTTGGTGGTCCATCATTTAAGTATGTGCTTAAAACTTACAGAAGTAAGTGGTGCTTCTTCCAATTGCTTAGCTGAACTGGAACATAATATGGTAGTAACATGTAATACATTATCAAAAAATCAAATCTTAAAATCTTTATTAGTTTCTTTTCATTTTTTATTCATGTAAAATCACCACTGAATTCAATACAAGCTGCAGATCTTTGCACACTCCATTATTTATTCCGAAGTGAATTGAACCAATACTTTGAATATACACAATTACACAGGCTACTGCAGTGGATTTCAGTGTGACATTTCACCAATGTATTTGATATACACAGCCTAATTTTTATAGGTCTCTCTTAAGTTAACTCAATTTTATGACCATGAAAATTGCTACCTACATAACACTAAATCTGAAAAATAACTTGTATGAAATATGATCCTTATGCATGGTACTTACCATGGTAAATATAATCTCTTTCTTACAGGCTGCTTGTCACAGTGAAATAAAACTGGGAAGTTTATAGGTAAGGATGGTACAAATATTGAGCACAAACTGTTCTTATATTCTTTTTATTTATTGCAAAAAGCAAAATTGAGTCAACATAATTTCTTGTTTACTGTGAGTATTTCTTACACAATACCATCTATATTCTTTGTTCATATAATTTTTAATAGTTACAAAGAGTGTTTTTTTCACACAAGTAGTTTTCAAAAAGAAATTAGTATATATTGTCATCATCTGAGGGCCATGGGGTCCTGTGCCTGACTTGCACAGTACCAGAACCTTCAAAATAAAGTGGAAATTCTTCAGCATAAGCAGAACTGGGTAAAGTTTTTGCCAGACTGTGCTCTAAATATTTAAGGCTTCCAAACCTTGTGGGCTTCTGGACTTTCAGGTTCCTCCTGTCCCAGTGGCTGCTGCTGCTCATATTTGCAGCTCTGACTAGTAACAAGGAGCAACAAACATGCAGATTCTCTTTCTCTTCCCCTTTTGGAAGGGAAAGCGGTTAGTAAAGAGCATTTGTCTAGTGGCCAGCCCAGTCCTAACCCTTGACACAAACATACTGGAGAGCACACTCACATAGCAAACAGTCAGAAATAAAGCTTACTGGATACAGGACAATATTCAGGGCTAGGCATGGTCGTACAAGAATAGTGACAGGGTTTTTTTTATTACATTTGGGCAGATTTTTCTCCCTATTTCTCTCAATTTTCCCACACTTAATTCTTCTTCAAATAATCTCAATCCCTTCTTTTTTATGTCTTGGTTTCTTCTTTGAAATGTCCCATAATACTTTTATACAATCCCATATGACACCTCAGCTATGCCACAATAAATCTGTTCTTTCCCATGAGATTAACAATAATCTTGTTTTCCCCTTCTTACCAGTTGGAATGTTCATTTTGAACTTTCTTAAGGCTTTTGGTGATTCCTTCAATGACCTATCAATTAAGACCTAAGAGTCTAGATTTCAAGTATTATCTATTATCTCCTGTACCTCATGGATTATATACCTGGGTGTTTTTTTTTTTCCTTCTCCTGAGTCTCTTACTAGACCCTTATGCTGATTGTACAGTAACGAGATATTCTCACATATAGTTCCACTAAAGTCATCCTTCATACTACGTGTCCATCTTAGGTCATGAGGTAAAGGACTTAGCTGTCATCCTTAGTTTCCTCAGTATTCTTAAGCTATTGGAAATGAGTCCCACAGTCTAATAACATATCATGTGAAGAAGTATTTTCTTCTACTGTTTTTTAAAATACCTGATTCTTTTATTATCATTGTGCTGTCTTTATAATTGTGATATAAGACCAGAAGAAGAACAGACATTTATCTTCTGTAGGCCATTCATTATTTCGTGTGTATTCATTATAGCTCTTACGTGAATGGTCTCTGTTAAAAAAATCAGTCTATTCAAACTCTTTTCAAATTAGTGTCTTCCTTGATCCTGATCATTCTTTTCAGACTTCTCTTTGTGTAGTATTTTGAGGTAAATAACCAATGAAAAAAAATGGACCTTCTCAGAACAGGAATCAGGAGATTTAGGTAGCATTCACCTTTGTTCCTAGTTGTCTTATTTTGATGTTGGCAACCCATTCCCTTCAGCTGTGCACAGATTCTTGATCTTGCACATCCTGGTAGAAACTGGAATAATACATAAAGGATGGGCTATTGTGTGTAATCCATCTCCCAGCACCATGCTGTAGTACATACAGTGCTTCAGATGATGTCAAAATATTGACTTATACAAAAGAACTTTGAAACTGCGCAATTCATCATCTTCTTATGCAGCGTAATGTTTTGTTTGCCTTCTGACTGCAGTTGTAAATTAAGTAGGTATCTCTCAATTACTGAAATGACCATTGGTGCCTTTTTTGACATAGAGGTAAGTAAGCAGTTTAAGATTTTCCTTGTGTATAAATTTCTTTGCACTTGTTTATTCTGAATATCATTTCCCCCTTCACTTCATTTGGTTAGTTCTCTCTAACATTTTATATAATCCTTTGGTTTGGATTAACTCAAATAATTTTGTAAACTTCAGATTTTTCTGTTACCTTGCTTGGTACTTACTAAATGTAATGAAGCACTGTGGGATTTAAAATGAAAATGAATGACTTGATAGCAGCCAATACATTAATACTCTGTTTAGCTGTGCATATCACATTTCAGGAACAAGTTTGCCTAATAGTATACATTAGTAACTGCATGAAATACGTGTAAAAGAATTGCAAAGCCTTATAATAATTATTTTAATGTAATTTGAACTCCTGAGTTGTCCAGTGTAGAAAGTACAGTTTTTCAGGGTTTTGTTACTGAACAAAGTTATTAATTTTTGATTAATTGCTTTTGGCAAATGACATCACTCTTAGTTTTGTTTAAAAGAAATCTGGATTTGCAAGGTGGTTAGGATTTAATGTATATTTCCAAATGACATGTCAGCCAACTGTAAATTAATAATTTAGAATAGGTCATCTGTCCTTATTCTCCTAATTATCCTATCCTTTCCCTGTACTAAAATCTTCTATGGTTCTGTAGCTGACTTTGGTAAAATAACTTTGGAAGCTGTTCCTAATGTAAGAAGTCTTCACACAGAAGTTTTAGAGAATTACAATCAGTAGTCAAAGATATATAAATGAAATCAATACTTTATTTTGACTTTATTAGGTACAAGACTTGTCTTCCCTTGTTAGAAATAACTTATGCTATCTAATATCCCTCTACAATCAACTTCCATCCTATGAAAGATATTGTGTAAGTGTCTGACACATATTCTGAATGCATTTATATTTCTCCATTAACCAGAGAGAGAGACAGACAGAGAGAGGGAGACAGAGACAGGCTCTTGCTTAGACTAACTGACTGACAGTAGAGATGAAGCTTACTTTTTAATACCCACATATATACAGAGGAAGCTGTAATTATCTAACAATTAAATATGGTATTAAACCTCCTGAGTTTAATTTAGAAAACAGCTCGCAATATTTTTGCAGCAAAACCACAAACAAATAAACATGTTTGTGAAAGAAATGTGAACATTATTGAAATTAAAGGCAGCTTAGCAATAAGTGACTAACTGCTTTTCTCTGTTCATACTAAAGAGCAGTGACAGATGCTCTGCCATATATTCAATCTGTTTCAGTAAACTCTATCACAGGAAACAGATGATTTTTTTTTTTTTTTCAAATTAAAAGAGAGAAAAATCCCTTTTTCTCATACCTTAAAATCCTTCTAGCCATATTTTCACTTAAAAATTTAATTTTTCTTCTAATGCTTTGTTTTAATGTTGCGCTGTTCTATCATACTGACTCTCCTATAGCACAAGGTATTCATCTATAGCACAAACTTTAGGAAGCAGCATCTTTTAATCAGCACAAAAGGAAAGACCTCTAACGCTGTTTCTTGAGAAACAGCTTTTCAACAATGTGTAAAATAGACAGATTTTTGCCAATGCATCTTCTAGTAGCACAGATAATAATCAAGTCTCTCAAAGAAAATTCAAGGACGCGGTCTTTCACAGGGCACTAACATTCAGAGACTACATAGCAGAGCTGTCTGGTAAAATACAAGCAGGGTAATGCACATGTTCCTAAACCTGTCATTACTGCTCTTTTCTTTTGTTAAAATGGCAGCAATTGATAAATTTTGCCAGCAACTCTCTCCAACCAAGGATCTGGGAGCGCAGTAAGAATCTTGAAAACCTCTTTAATTCAGTTTGTTATGTATAAAGCTACAACTAAAATAATGTTGATGGTATTTTTTTGTTCTAAAATATTTTCTTGACTTTCGAGGGGCAGTACACTGCACAGGCAGGGTGATAATAGCAGAGTATTCTCAGGGTGTTAATAGACACAGTTCTGCTGTGGGCCAGCTTTCTAGTTCTTTCTCTTCCTGCTTGGTGACATAAGGAACAGAGCACTGCACAGCCTCTGCTATTTTGCTCAGCCTGCAGATCTATCTCTTTAGCCTGGCTGTTGTGTTTTGTGTTTTGACTCCAGGGCAGATCTGTCCTTCTCTGAAGCACTAGTCATTTGACACATTGAGAAAGTGGATACTAGATTTGATGCATTACTTAATTTGATATTCTAAAGTTTATAAGTTTGATCTGCATACAATTTTACAACAGGATACTGCTGCACATTTTATTGGGTCTACCTCTGATATACACCAGTGAAAATGAGTTTTGAAATCATATGAGTTGACCATATTGAGCATAGTGTGTATAAGCAAATCATAAACAGGTCTTTTTTAAGGGAAAATAGTTTTAAATTTGAGAGTATCATAATTTCAGTGTGAGAGATACTTTGTACACCTGGCTAGCATATATGGGAATGCACAAATATTTTTTTCACTGTTTTAAACATCCCTACATTTTTGGAATTTTACAGAAAAGAAGCTTAGTGAAAAGGGTGAAAATACCATTATATATTAAATATAATGATGATTGTTATGGAATGAATCATATATAAGCATGCACACTTAGATACACTTATCACATGTTATATAATGTACCCAGAATAACATTTCAGTGATTTTTACTGTCAAGACAATAATGCATATTTCAAATTAAGTTAAATTCTGTAACAGGATTAATAAAACAGACAAGAATGATCTTTCCTAAGTTGCCTTCAGCTCACTGGTGTGATTCAATTCACCATACAATTACATGGTCTAAAGTGAATATAATGAACATATTTAGAGAATGAGAGTTTCAAAATTATTCTTTTGTGTAGATGTACTTAATGAGAAGCTCATTTGTCAGTGTAGTGCATTTCTCTGTTTAGATACAAGTCTTCTTTTAAGCATTTTATGTTCTACATTTCTATTAAGGTGACCCAAGAGAAAGAAACTAGAAAGAAGAAATCAAAGCAAACAACCATAAAAACCCAAAACCTCATCTCTGCAGAAGCTAATAACTCCAGATTTTTCTGCAGTCAGCACTTAATATGATTTCTAATCTTCTGATGAGTTGCATTCCTTAGAAAAAGAGCATACGATTCTCTTGTATCTATTTTTTGTTTCTTTTATAGTTCATGCATAAAAATAAAAATGAAAAATCAGCATCAGCACACTTTTCCTTTCTGATAATATGTTTGTTTAAAGAAGCAGTCGCAAAAAAAAGCAGTGAGATTTCATATTTTACTGTGGAAAGTTTGCTGGCTTATTTGACAAATTAGGAACATGCAGGCAGTTAGTGACATCACAAACAAAACTAGATCATTAGTCAATTACTCTATGTCACAGACTGAGCTTGTGAAAAGACACTACTGTATTATTGTCCTTTTCACTGCTGTCAGTAGACTTCACAGAGGAGCCTGTTCCATCCTTAATTAGGGCATTCCATTTTTCAATAAGCTTACTAGAGAGTTGCTGAATTTTGCTGACTTGCCTGTTGACCTATTATCATACATTGGAGAGGCAAAAAAAAAAAAAATCCACACTATTTTCAGTGGGATTTTAATTTGAGTAAACACCATGTGATTGGACCCCACAGTGTGGAAAAGGTGAGTAAGCTCTGGTTCCATTTGGCTACTGTAAAAGCAAGAACATAGTATCAAAATGCAACTTATTTTCTTTTGGAGGTCTGATTCAGGGCTTGCTGAGGCCAAATGAAAGATTCTTAATGACTTCAGTAGGTTTTGGATGAACCCTTACGTCTGAGAAGAGTAAACATACAATATTGAGATTGAAATGCCACACATCTGGTGATTTTAAATCTGACATTTTATAACTGGCAATATGGTGCAGCATTTTGTCAGTTGTGACAGGGTTCCCTAGGATGTGGGCTACCTCAGCCTATGTGTGTTCACAGCTGTGGGAGAAATGGAGGAGAGGATGCTGTTAATTATTTGTATTTGAAAATAAAACTACTTCTAACAGTCTTTGGGTGTCAAACTGCACTTTTTTAACATTGCCTTCAAATAACCATGTTTATGAAAGAGAGAAAGAAAGGAAGGAGAATAAGTAAGCTTTCAGCTTATATTTACTGCTCCTTGTTTACATTATGAAACAGTTTTCCACTGCTCTGATTTCTGAGATGTGAGGTGGATAACACTGTCACATGCAAAAAATCCTAGGTATTTGTATGACCTCTAGAACAGTGTGAATGAAAGGTGTGTACCTGTGTAATGCCACAGTATGCATAACTAAGGTGATATAGTTTGTAACAGACCATTCTGATGTTGTGTTATTGTTTGTGAGCTTAACAAGAGCTTAGACATTTGCCAGAAATTCTGTTAGTACAGGAATAAAAATTATTGCATGTCAGGAAATAGTCCTCAAAACCTCTTATAGAAAGAAATGTTCTTCCTCCAAGGGCAAAGGTAATTTCAGAACTGGTCTAAATGGTACAAACTGGACATGGATTAACTGCACCGTGCAGGAGCTGCTGTGTTTTGTATTATCTGAATAAAAAACAATATTACACTTTGAAAATACTGCTTTCATGCAAAAAAAAAAAGAGACAGTACAAGGAAATTGTGTAACCCTCTTATTGCTGCTGTGGATTTTAATCCTGCTGTTGATTTTACAGACCTTGAACAGGAGGCACAAATAAGTGATCTCGAATTTGAATAAATGAGTGAGAATGTTTCCTGGCAATACTTCCCCTTTCCTCACACTAACATCATTATGTTAGTATAAATATAGCCTTTTCATCACTCTTTATTGCTCAGTAGCCAGACTTTCTGACCATTGTTATTTGTCAGTTACATACTGTCTTCTATATTGCTGTGTCTATTTATAAAAAGATCCCTATGTATTTATTTTTTTTTTCTGAGGGTTAAGTTTAAGTAATTGTTTTGGCAAATATTCTTTCAGTCCCTGTGGAATTTATCTGAAGTTTTGGATTCACAGTGTTTGTTCTAGTAGAAGTGTCTCAGATACTAAGTCTGATAAGGATTATTTTGTGCATAGATTAAGGCTAAACATTTGAAACTGAAATATTCATTGCTAAAAAAGGTTTTTTAACTTTGTTTGGGATCAACTGACATTAACATTAGCTATTTAAAAGGCAGAAGTGTAGTTTCACAGAGCTGTCCAGGATCCCTCCATATGTAGTTGCTAAGAAAGATACACTTATTTGTGTCATTCACCCGAGTGTAATAGTACAGGCTGATCAGCCCTCTGAGTAGCCCAATTTTTCAGTGAGCAGTAACAGGAGCCCTGGCAATTAGCTAAGTAAAGCAGCCTGGATTTTAGATGACTAATTTAACAGAGATCAATCCCACCATTAGGATGTCACATTCTCTTTCTGTCTTTTGATCCCTTGCTTTTTAAGGATTGGGAATTCCATGGCCTTGGTGACATAATGTTCTTTACAGAAAGATGTTTTTTCATTCTTTGCTTCTCCTGCTGCTTTCTGTATTAATCAGTGATTTGAAAATGTACATCACCTTCCAAACTCCTGTATTAATTTCTAGTCTGTGACTTTAATTATAGTTCAAATCACTCCCTAGATATGATTATGTGTTTTGCCTACATCCTCATTTTCCCCTGTAACTTGATTTCTGCTGCTGTTTTAGTTTACATAGTACATGTTATTGCTCTAATTCTGTTTATGCGAATAGATGAAATCTACTCTCTTAACTTGCTATTTAGAATAGAATACAGTACAGTTAATTATATTCTGTGGTAATGTAATTCTGAACTCCATGAGATGGAAACAGCATTTGAGTTTTCCATATCTTTGCTATCTTATTACTTCTGAAGTTTAAGCAGATTTGGTTCAGGTGACCTAATGTTCAGAGATTTTATACGTGAACTGTAGACATCATCTTCATGTAGGCTTAATTATGACTAAGTTTTCTGTCACAAAATGGCAATGACATCTTATGTCACTGAGGCTATAAAATAAAAAAAATCACAATCCCTCCAAAAATCCACAAATATCTGAGACTCTCTTACCACTAGTCATGTAACAGTTTTAAAATTGTATTTTTCATTTCCTTTTTTTTTTTTTTTTTTTAACATGATCAAGCAAAGTTATTGTCAGCTCTGAGGAAATGTATGGATTCAGTGCTACTATTTTATTGCTGCTGGGTTTGATATGTTGTATTCTAGGAGCTAATGGCAGTACCCCCCATAATTTTCAATTATAGACTTTATTACTTTATTTTAAGCAGTGCCTTATGACTCAGGAAAGATTGATCCAGGTCAAGTTTTTATATGTTGCTGCATCATTTTTGAAGAGAATTTTCAAACTACATTTTCGCCACTTTTGCCATCTTTTTATATATGGTTGTGTCTATGAAAACTATTGGAAGACAGACTCTCCCATGAGACCTCTAATTCTTTCTAGATGTAATAACGTTGTTTATTTTCTAAAGTCAGAAGCCACAATTTAGCAACAGGTTTTTAAGATAAGTGTTTAATATTTTCTCAGAGACAGGCATTCTTTGGTTTGTATTGTGTTCTAGGCCTATGGGCTATATAGTCTTTTGCAGTGTGGCTGTGTTGACTCATGCTGTCCTGTTACAGTGTTTCTGAGAACAATATTAAACTGTTTGGAAGAAATAATAAAGGAACAGGGATTTCACTGCAATAACAACAATAATAACAACAAAACTGAGAACTTTTGTCCCCCTACCATGGGACAGGCTAGGTAGGGGTGACTGGAATTCTTAGGTTGAAATAAATATGCTTCCTCATACACACCTAATGGACTATTAAATAAGCCTTACTTGGGGTTATCAGAAATGTGATTTTCCCTACTGTCATGTTCTGCATCCTTTCTTGCAATAAAATAGGAATTTGATAGATCATATTGTTTTCTTCTCTAAGAAATGTGGTATGTTTGTGTATCTCTGGCTATCCCACAGAGCTGTAAATTGCTTCCATTAGTTTCCCTGATTTTTACTTTTGTTGTCTTGGCAACAAAACATAATTTGTTCTTACATGTGTATTATAGTCAAACTCTGTAGGTTAAGGTTGAAAAATTTCTTTCAGTAATAAACTTCTGTTTCCATCTTCTACTTCCAGAAGTAGAAGATTTTCACTGAGCTGATAAGTGTTTAAATCTGTGACTCCAAGCTCTTCTTTTAGAGAGCTAGAAGCCACGTATTGTTTGTGAACAGAAAAGGACTTCTGGGTGATATGATAGTTGGAGACTGTCTTGGGCATAAGGAAGGGAGTCAGCAGAACTGCCACTTTGAACTTCTGGAGAGCAGGCTTTGGCCTGTTTAGGAACCTGGTTGGCAGAGTCCATTCAGACAGGCAGTCCTGAGGGATAAAGGAGTCCAGGAGGGCCTTCTTCAGGAAGGAACTGTTAAAGGTGCAGGAGCTGGCTGTCCCAAAAAATGAGGCAGCAGGGAAAAATACCAGCCTGGCTGAACAGACCATGTCCAAGGAAGGGTAACGAAGCTGGTGAGGGGTATAGAGAAAAAGTGTTACAGGGAGCTGGTGATAGAAGTTGAGTTGTTTAGCCTGGAGAAAAGAAGGCTCGGGGGAGACCTTATCACTCTCTACAACTACCTGAAGGAGGCTGTAGCAAGGTAGGGGTCAATCTCTTCTCCTAAATAACAAGAGATAGGACAAAAGGAAATGGCCTCAAGTTACACCAGGGAAGGTTTAGATTGGATATTAGGAAAAAATTTCTTGACCAAAAGTTTTGTCAAGCATTGGAATGGCTGGCCAGGGAAGTGATTAAATCACCATTCCTGGAGGTATTTAAAAGAAATGTAGATGCGGCACTTAGGAACATGGTCTAGCTGTGGACTTGGCAGTGTTAACAGTTGGACTTCATGATCTTAATCTTCCTTTCAAACCTAAACAGTTCTATGATTGTATAACAGCCAACTTAGAGCACATTATTGTGCATTAACAGCTAACATTATTTTAGCCATGGAATTTATGTTATAATAATTTCTCATCTTATTACCCAGACTCCCCATATTCATAGAATCATAGAATGTTAGGGGTTAAAAGGGACCTCTAGAGATCATCTAGTCTAAGCCCCCAGTCACAGCAGGACCACATAGGACAGGCAACACAGGAACAGGCAGGTTTTGAAAGTCTTAATTGCATTTTTACCATGCTCTGTAAGTATGCACAATCAGCAAACTTTTTGCTACTGCTACTTTCTTATCAAAAGCTTTTGGAAGTCTAGTGTGTTTAACAAATTGATCATCACCCTGCAAGCCTGCAGACTAATTCAGAGAACTCTAATAGGTTTGCAAAACATAGTTTCCCTCCAAAAAATGCTGTGTTGATTCTTTCTCCATGTTAGATTATTTAACTGAATATTTACTTATTCTGTTCTTTATTAGATTTCTAAACAATTTACCTGTTTCTGAAATCAAACCTATTAGTCTATAATAGCTTGACTGTCCCTCAAGCACTTTTCCAAATTGGCTATAATTTTAGCCCTTCATTCCCCCAATTCTCCAGCTAATTTATATGTTAATCTATATAACACTGCTACTAGTTAAAGAATTTATAATTCTGAGTTCCTTTAATTCTTAAAATTACATACTACCTAGCCTTAGCAAGGATTTTCTATTTATTTTATTTAATTGTTCTTACATTCAGATGACACTGCAATTTGAGATAATTCCTCCAAGTCATTTCCTGTGAAGGAAGGTTCCAGTGTGGGACTCTTCCCAAGTTTTTCTGTAGTGAAAAGTGATGCAAATCACAGCTTCAGATTTCCTATCATGATCTTATTCACTTCCTATATTAAATATCCTTCCTTTCCTATATTAAACATCACTTGACCCTGCAAACTTTGTGGCAAGTATTTTACTTCTAGCGTGTTTGAAAACTTATTATTAATAAGATTAATAAGATCCATTCCTGTAGGAAACTGTTCTTCAAAGTCTTTTTTTGGCATATTAAAGTTTCAGAATTAATTTGCCAGAGCTTATGTTCCTTTTCTTTCACCTTATATGGACACATTTTCTGAAATATAATTCTATGCCTCTTTTATCCATTTTATTTTTACTGTTTAACTATTCTTGTCTACTCTTTCTACTTTTTAACTAGATAATTTTATAGTTACTTTGTGTCTTGAAGGAAGCTTCATACTTTCTACAGAAGTTTTAACCTTTGGTACTTTGAGTTTACTGGTTTTACATAATTTATATCTCTGGGAGTGAACATCTCTGTAGTGGTTTAGTTTGTGTGTGTTACTACTGCTGTAGTCTTGACCAGGAGTGTGTCACACTTAAAAAGGCTCTTTGAGAGATAACATTTTGAAACAAGTCCAATGTGCATCTCACAAGAACTGTTTACTAACAATATTAGGCTTCCTGAATAGCTGTTTCAAGAAGAAGCTGAAGTGTAATGAAGTAGCTTCTGTCAGCTGAAGCTCGATCTGGTACTACTTCTTCAGACATTTATCCAGATATTTCTAGAAATAACTACAATTTCCTATAATTTCTGTGTTTATTGCTCTTGCAGATTTTCTGGTCTCAGTCACTGTTAGTATCCAAAAACTTGGTATGAGAGTTGTAAGATCATCCTCTTCCCATTTATGTCAATCTTTTAATGTTTTTAGTTTTAGCAGTGTGGCTTATTACTTTATTTGCTCTAGCCGAAACCTTCTTCTGGCCTGCTTAAGTAATTTGGAACCTGGTATGCTATGTTCCTGGTATGCTTCCTTCCCCCAGGTTCATAAGTCTGTTAAGTTACTGTCTTCATTAAAAATCAGGCAATCTATTTAATCCATTTCATGCTTTACGTCTAAAACATTTAAGTAGGTGAATGTGCCCATTTCCTCTTGGGATGGTTGCCTTCTTACATAGGCTTACTTTAAAAGGCATTTCATTTGCTGAAAATGAACTTGGCATTTTAATTTCTCAGTGTTTTATAAGATTATCATTCCTCTTTACTTAAATGATTCATTTCAATGTGATCTGTGTCCTGTTGTGCAGCTCTGGACTTTCCCATAGTACTAGTGTAAAAGTTCCCCATAAACTTTCAGCAAAAAATGTTTTGGCATCATGGTTCTATTTTCACTTAGATTATCTAAAATAGTAGAGAGTTTCATAAAAGAAACATTTCACATATTTAATGACATTTTTACAGTTTCTAATGTGTTTGATTATATTTTCCCCATACATATGAAAAGAAACTTAACCTCTTCAGACTGGTGCATGACTTTGGTCAGTCTTGGTCTTCTAATTTTCACCTATTCATCTAATTTTTGTCTCCAGAATCTCTGTTCTCCTGTCCCACATCATGCTAAAATATGGTGCATGACCAATGTTTCCATCTTAGCACTGTCTAGGTTCTTCACTGTTTAAATTCAGCATACTCTTATTGTCATCACAGACTCAGCTCTCCATCTGCCTGATCGATCTTGTATGATTGTTCATTTCTTCTCTTCACCAGCTTCTTCTGGAGATGGCTCAAATATTCCTCTTTATTGAGTCAGATCTTGTCCACTGAATATTTTTAGCCTTTTATAGAATCACAGAATCCTAGAACAGTTGATGTGGGAAGGGACTTCTGGAGATCCTCTGGAGATCTGGGGTCCACACCCTGCTCAGAGCAGAGTCAACCAGGAGATTGACCAGTACCATGTATAGTGAGGTTTTGAATACTCCCAAGGACTGAGACTCCACAATATCTCTGGGCAACTTGTTCCAGTTCTCAGTCACCCTCACGGTAAAAAAAAAAGTTATGTTCAAATGGAAATTCCCTTGTTTCACCTTGTGCCCACTGCCTCTTGTCCTGGCACTGGGCACTGAGTGTAGTCTGGCTCTGTCTTTACCTCATGCCCATTAGATATTTATATACATTAACCAATTCCCCTTGAGCCCTCTCTTGTACATGCAGAACAAATCCAACTCTCTCAGCCTCTTCTTGCATGCCAGTTGCATCAGTCACTTCGTCAGCTTCATGGCTTTTTGCCTGACTTGCTCAAGTCTCTTATGTACTGGGAATCTAAGATCTGAACCCAGTATTCCAGATGTGTCTTACCAGTGCTGAGTAGAGCAAAAAGGTCACCTCCCTCAACCTTCTGTCAATCCTTTTCCCCTAATGAAAGTACAGATACTTTGAGCCTACTTTATTGTGGGGGCACATCACTGGCTCATGTTCAACTTGTTGTACAACCACATACCCCAGGTCCTTTTTCTGCAAAACTGCCTTTCAGCTGCATGTGTTGCTGAATGGGCTTATTCCTCTTTGGGGTCATGGCTTTGGCATTTGCCTCTGTTGAACTCTATATCCTCCTGATAGGAAATGGTTTCCCTCAATGGCAGGATTTGCTAATGGCATGGAAGTTGGCCTACTTAGGATGTCTGTGTACTTCCTCTGTGGTTAATAGTGTCACATTTAAATTTTGTCACTTATAAAATAACAACAACAACAACAAAAAAAGAAAAAGACACAACTTTTTTTGACCTGTTGGTCTGTGGTAGGTATATTCTACATCACTATGCCTGTCTTTCTAAATTTATCTTTGTCTTTCTGCACCTATGCTGCTCAGATATGTTCTACCTTGACCATGATAGTATAGAATGAATAGTTTCAGTAAGCTTAATGATTCCCATTTAGGTATTCTTAACATTTCTAATCATCCTAATTGAAGACAGTGTTTTATGATTCCTTCTAGTCACTTTTGCTTAAAGAAATGAGTAACAGTGAATTCTTCCATAAAAAAAACCCTCCAACAGTTTTTCTCCGATAAGCTAAATCTATAGTTTTCCTTAAGTTTTTTTTCACCCCCTGTTGGGGCTGTTCCTAAACACTGAGTGATAGTGTTGCCACCACAGTACTGCTCAACAGAGCTTGAAATTAGCAAGAGGAGCTCAGGCTGTCTGACAGCTAGTTTTACCATGGCCGCCAAGTTTGAACAAACAGCAGCAGCTATTTTGCTCACAGGGGAAATAAGGTTAGTGAAAATATTAAAGAAAAGTGAATGCCACTGCTGGCATGGCAACACTTTGCAGTAATTGGCTCCTTGTGATTCATTCTGGCCTGACTCTGAGAGCTACAGATGGGAAGCTTAGAAGCTTTAGCTTGGAAGCTCTAGTTTGGAGCTTATAAACTCTTTAAGAAATGGCAAACAGATCAAAAGTTCACTGAAGTAAGTGGAATTTGCTAAATTCCAAGAACATTTCTTGCTAATTTACTTTTCTGTGAGAGAATTTATCCAGCAGGATAACTGTTGTCACCATTAAGTTCCAGGTTCTATTTTTTTCATGAAAAGCTGCTGTCTTTGATTTTTCCCAGAAGTACCCTAATTCATTAATCAACAGCTAGCACTGTCCTTTCCTTATTATTATTGACAATGGGTTTGTACAACTAGATAATATGATTAGTTTCAAAAGATGTTGCACATATCTTCCTGATAATTTGGTGTTAATATTATGGGGGTTACTAATAAAGAAGAAAACTTGGGTTGTTCAAAAGTTAAATGTAAACCCAAAAATCATTAACTGACACAATCAACTGGTTAACACAATTAAAAAAAAAAAATTATATATGTATATACAGGTCAGTTATGGAATGCAAATAGGAGCCAAACCTGATCTAACCAGCTTAGCAAATTTTTATTTTATTTATTTGGTTCCTATTTGCATTCCAGGTCACAGTAGATGGAGTTTATATTGCTGTTCCTGGTTCTGCCTTAAACTGTGAAACTGATGAGAATGTTTAAAAAAAGAAAAGAAAACAAAACAAACCAGTGCATTTTGCAAACTTCTTCCAACATTTTTCTTTAAATATGGGGATATTGCAAATGTGTTTGAGTGAATTGACTTCCATATTTATAGAATATAAATCCTGCTTTCATGATCTGATCAAACTTCACCTCACTGACAAGCATGTTAAACTACAATTCAATAATGATGATCACCAGGTTGTCCAGAGAAGCTGGGGCCTCCATCCTTGAAGATATTCAAAACTCAATTGGACACATTGCTGAACAACATGCTCTAGTTGATCCTGATCTGAGCAGAAGGGATGGGCCAGGTGATATCCAGAGGTCCCTTCCAAACTCTGTGATATTCTGTGATAATATAATCCCCCAAAAGAAGAGCTTGATGAATTTAATGGCTGTGATATTTTTCCTAATATGCATGTTTTGTGCCACGTTACATCAGAGCCCTGATAGTCAGGCTTCTGCGTGCAGTTCTATGAGGCAGGTAGCTATTTGTATAGATCATATTCAATCCCTTCTACTTTGTTCACATGGAAAAATATGTAATTAATCTAAAGTCGACTATACATTATCAAGAGAAAGAGTACTTTAAAGAATATTATTGTCTTCTCATACCACAAATGTTACTCTGGAAATGTAAATGTAATGTTGCATTTAAAGAAAAGCACACACTGTGAATTATGAAGCATGAAACAGCTGCCTTTATAACCCTTACAATTCAAAAGGAATAGAGGGGAAGAACAGAGTGAAGCTGTTTCAGTTGCTGTATCGGATAGGAGCAACACCACCCATGTGAATGGTAGCTACTCATCCAGAAAATCAAGCTTTACCATGAGTGAAACATTAGATCCCACATGAGTCTATTTTCCAGTCTAAATGGTTAGTAGCTTTAGTGGCATTTCATTAGGACTACTGACATAATCACATCCCAGTGATCCTGTTCCACATCTACTCTGCCATCAGTTACTGGAAAAATTCTTCTATACTCTGTTTTGATTACCTGCAGTATGAAAATACTTTCAAAGATGACCTTTTAGTAAGTCATTTTATACCTGCTGAGGGCAGCTCTGTTTTGACATCTGAATTAAACAAAATATAGAGAATACGGCTATTTGAGGCTTCAAGCATATTGTTTTTAGCAAAGTACAAACAAAACTGCTTTAATCCTCCACAACTCATTTAACCTTGGAATCAAATATGCATGTAAATGTGATGGTCCCACACATCAGTTCATGCAGTCTTATAACTATCCACTGTATTATTTTTTTCCACATGCCTTAGAGATTCAGATTACCAGATCAGTTCCTTAAAGGCTTGTCATGCTTACCCAGCAAAGTAGTATTATGGATATTTGATTAATGACCTGATATTCCACTCAAATTAGCAATGCCATTTCAAAATATTTCAGCTGCTGAAGGGAAATTGTAGCCTGCTATTCGAGGGATTAAGCTGCAGATAAAACAATTATCTTTTAATGACATCTCTTCTTATTTTCTTTTTTTTTTTTCATTATAAATCAATAATATAATTTATAAACAGGAAAAGACTATGTAGACTAACATTTTTAGAGACATTGAATTTAAAAGACTGCATTGATGTCTTTCCAATCAAACAAAAGAAAATACGACAACCCATTCAATCATTCTGAACTTCTGCAAAATCAGATTTTATTAGTACTGCAGAAATTCAGCAAAGGTCTGCAGCTTCCTAGAGATCTTTTGTCTTATGACTGTTTTTAAATTTTAAAATAAAGTCTTGTAAAACAAGCATATTCATATTATATTCTGGCTAAAAAGAAGCAGTTTGACTGAGCCCTCTTACATAGGTCAGGACTGTAAATAACAGACTTTTGTTATGCTCAGAAGGGACAATAACAGACACAAGGATAGATATAGGAGGAAAAAAGAGTCTGAAGAGGAAGACTCAAAGGAAGAACATTATCAGAAACAGTAAAGTGTTTTAGCAATCATCAACCATTGATGCAGCAAACCCACCAAAATTATTCAGGGTTATATTGATCAGAGTAAATAAATAAATAGTATTTTTACCTCCATTCAATTGACACCTAAGATTACTATATATGAATCTACTGTTCACACTCTTATCTGAAACTGGCTTATGCATAAACCCAGAGGTGTGGATGCAGTTTTGATTAAAATGAGCAAGTTTTTTGGTGTTGTGGCAATGATGATATTGTACAATAAAAGTTTTTCAGTCCTGGAGTGAAGAGGGGCCAATGGCAACTACCGAACTATGTCAGGACTCACAATGCTTTCTTCCTTTCAGAAGAGAAATGTGTGATACCAGGATTTGCCAGCAGTTATTTCCCTGTCCTTTTTAATTCCCTGTCCTTTCCTTAGCCAGTACTTTATATTGGCTTTCCTTAGCCAATACAAAGAAAACAAATGAAAAAGAAAAGAAAAAAGAAAAGAAAGAAAAGAAAAAAATAATCAGATAATATGTCAATGGAGAAGATGACTTTGTAAATTTTTTTTTTTTTTCTAGTTGCTAATCTCTTCTCAGTGTGCTTAATGAAAATATCATAGGGACAGATTCTATAAAATACAGGCCAAACTTACCACTGAATACAAGGCCTTTTCTGAACTTCCCCATTAATTTATCTCTGTTGTAATGATTAAAAGAGTGTCTGTGGAGGGTGTTTCTACATTTAAATATTTTTTTGTTCATTTCCTGTGTTTGCTCTTCCCTAAATTGGTTCAGTACTGGCTTATGACTTGTGCTGCAGTTTCTGGCAAAGTAATAATAAAGATACCACATGCAGAAGTGTATATATTCTAAAATTTCACAATTCTCTACTATGGAAGAGACAACAATAAAACCCTTTCACAATCCACTTGATTTGAAATGGGTTTGCATGAAATATGCTGAGGTTTTTTTCTGTGCATTTCTTGCACACTTCAACAACCATTCTTTAAACACACAAGACAGAATATTAAGTGCTTTAAACAGTGTATCAAGAACATTCTTGGGGCTTTCACTTTCTGTTAATATATGCGTTCACAAAGGAAAAGCATCAATATTTGCAGTAAACAAGCAAACTTAAGAGTACACTCTGAGTAAAGAAATTGTTGAGTGGTAATTTCAATAAAAAATAATAGGTACCTTTTTGGAAATTTCTAGTGTTCCTGGATATAATTTAGTTTTGCATCAGTGCCACCTCAGGTGCCTGACTGTGTACATATAAGAAAGAAAACTTGATTTAATCCCAAAAAAGTAAATAAATTTCAGTGTTAGATACACAGCACAAGCAGACACACGTGTATATATGCACATAATCACACATGCAAAGACAAGGCATTAGAGAACATACAGCAAAATCAAACACTTAGTGTGGAAATGTGACACAGTTTCCTTCATCTTCATGCTTGCTTTCTTTGTAGAAAAGAGTACCTATGAAACTTTTGCAAGTTTTGCTTTTCTTTTCCCTAAACCCACATCAGTCTGGCTTCACACTGGTGGGTTTTGAGCCATAAGCAGACACATCCCAGACACAAAGATCATCTCTATCATTCAGCAAGATATACATTGTCACCCTAAAATAAGAACTGATAAATGTTCTCAGGAAAAGTCTGCCAGAGTATTTTTAACATAGTCAAATAAAATATTTTTACTTCACTTGTTCTTAGAAATATCTGAATCATTTTGGCTGAAACTTTTTGGTTGTTTCTTCAGTGACAGGTGGAGTACAAATCTGACAGATGAGCTAAACTTTCTACTAGAGAATTCATCTGTGTGTATCTTTTGGGTATTCAGTCTGTCTACATAAAAATTTAGAATACCTATTTCAATGTATATACATATGTCTTTCTTAACAAAACCTCATTTGGATGTGGCTTTTTTTTTGTTGTTTAACTATTTGGTTATTTTTTTCCTCCTTATTTTTGTCCGTAAGTCATTAGACAGTTCAGTACTTCTGGTGCTAGGACTATTCTTTTCACTCTTCTTTTTAAGAATATTCTCCTTTTCTTATATTCTAACACAGGCAACTATGTAAAGAACCTTTTTTTATGTGAAGAAAGATATTATGTAAAAACAGGGCAATCATGCAAAAGAAGGAGCTAAAAGAGGAATTCAGAGGTGAGTTTCATATTTTATTGGTCTAGTACGTGGAACATGTCACTGGCACTCAGAAGCATTGTATTGAAACCTGCTCAGGTGCAAATTTCATTGGTGACTTTGGTTTCTCTGCTGCTCAGTTCATGTAAGTTGGGGACACTGTTTCTCCAATATAACCAGGTAAAGAGAAAGGCATCTCTGGATGCCATTTCAATGTATTCTAAAACAGGTATTTAAAACAGAGGAGATAAATCAGCAGAGGAACTGACTGCCTCCCTCCATTTCCTTAGAGGGAATTGGCAGAAGTAGCATAGATTAGATACTAAATATATGTATAGCTAAAAGTAACCAAGTCATATCACAACATTAAGGAACAAAGTATTTTTTCTGCTTAAAGAATTGGTTGAATTTTGATGCAAATAATTCAGAGTAAAAATATTTGTGAATCATATAATGATTTGGGATGGAAGGGACCTCTAAAGGTCATCTAGTCTGACACGCCTGCAGTGAGCAGAGACATCCTTAACTAGAGCAGGTTGCTCAGAGCCTCATCGAGCCTCACCTTGAATATCTCCAGGGATGGTGCCTCAACTACCTCCCTGGGCAACCTGTTCCAGGGTTCCACTACTCTCATGGTAAAGAACTTGTTTCTAACATCCAATCTAAATCTATTCTTCTCTAGTTTAAAACCACTGCCCCTCATCCTGTCTCTCCAGGCCTTTGTAAACAGTCCCTTTCCCGCCTCTTTGTAGGGCCCCCTTCAGGTACTGAAATGTCTCTATTAGGTCTCTCCAGAACCTTCTCTTCTTGAGGCTGAACAACCTCAGCACCCTCAGCCTGTCTTCCCAGGAGATGTGTTCCATACCGCTGATCATTTTTGTGGCCCTCCACTGGACCTGCTCCATCAAATCCATGTCCCTCCTGTACTGAGGGCTCCAAAACTAGATGCAGTACTCCAGGTGAGGTCTCACCAGAGCAGAAGCTTCTATGTTCCAAGTAATAAAGAAAAAGTAGTTTGTTTTTCTCTCTGTGCTTCCTTTTGATACCCACCATATTGCTTTCATTATCATTGGTTTGGGTTGGGTTTTTTTTTTGATACATTGTAGCTCCTGAGTTTTAGTCAGTAGTCTGAATCTTTGCAGCCCTTTAATTATCTAGTACCACCATGAAAAGCAAGTGATTTATGCACATGCTCTTTATGTGAAACATAGCCTATTTTCTGTATGCAAGTCAAAACAGATCTTGCCTCAGACTTCTTGTGTCCTCTCTCATTTCCCTGATTGTTATTTCTCTCCTCCTTTCCATCTTGTTTATCTGTTTGCAAACTACTTTTTTTCCTAAATTGTGTTTGGCAATCTAAGAAATGTCTCTCAAATCAAACAAGAAATTAGCACTAATAAGAAGAAAACTGTTTTAAAATAGGCACTTTTCATATACACCGTTAGGCAGGAAAATAATTTTCAGATACAAAGAATATGAGGTCCTACAGATCTAGTTATTTCCTCTAGAAATTATAATTCAAATCCGTATGATCTCTCTGGAAGTGCATTGTTTATTTTAGAGACTGCCATGCTCCCATAGCTTCCAGAATGACTTTATGACATTCATGGGTTTACAGTCCTCTGCTATAAGGGTAGGTGAGGGAAGAGCTGCCTTGCTGAACTCTATTTGTCAAGAAAACATCCCTTTTCTACTTTAATAGATTTAGGAATCTCAGAAAAATATCTATCCAAACTGCTATTAAAAACTGACTGCAGAGATCTTGCTGCCAGAATGCAAAATGCAAAACATTTATGGTAAACATAATCAAACTCTTCTATCATATTTAGATAATTCTTCTTCATAAACATAACAGAGTTTTGAAAATAGATTTTTAAAGCCAGAAGATATCTTAGACCCCTGATTTGGGGTTTGGCATGTGACAGACCACAGAATATCATCAGAATTAGGCCAAATAGCTTATGGTGGCCTAAAACAGATATCGTAGACATTTATTTTATCTTCCTCTGAAAATATCAGGAAATGGGAAGTCTGATGGAAAACAGAACTCTGTCTAGTTTCACATGATGGACTGACTTTTGATCAAATAGAAAATTTTGTAAAAGTAATACAATCTATCTGCTGGCCTTGATCAGAAATTGTGGTGCATACACATTATATCATGGTTCCAGGGGAAGATTATGACTGAATATTTTTTTGATCTGCCACCCTTGTGTTCCAGTAAGTAGTTGTGAGTTTTCACATGCACATCCGAAAGGTTCAATAAATAAAGTTCAGGGAATAGCTGAAAATTAGTTCTGCTAACAGCAAATCTTAACATATCTGTATCTTGCAACTTTCTGCATAACTTGCTTTGGGAACTGCAGTTACATAGGAATTGCTCCATTGAGTTTACTGCCTCCTAGCTGATGCATGGTCTGAGTGTGTTTGTTCTTATTTTCTTTGTCCAATTAGAAATCTAACAGGTTAGTCAAAATCACTAGTGAAATTGTTTTTAGCAAACAAATAGCTGCATTGAAAAGGGCAAGTAAGGTTCATGGAATCAATCCGAGAACTGGATCATTCTATGGCAGTAGAAAATGTTGCTTTTTTTAGATGTTTGTGCCTTCCTAAAAAGTTCTGGACTTCATTGATCTTCCAGTGGCATAATTTGTATGAATACTACCTAATTTGCTGAAACAATGTAACACCTAGTTTTTGGTCCAAAAATAGAGCCTGCTTTTTTTATACTGAGAGTAACTGCTGGTGACTCACTATGTAAGCATATCTTGTTCATTTCACTGAAAAATCAAAACAGGTGAGTATGAACTACCTTTGGAGATAACAAACTGATATGTTTGACATGCACAGTAATGGATTGAGCTTGTTCACACTATTAGCTAAAATCTAAAGGTGGTGTAAGAAGTAGTGACTCACCCACTTCTGTCCTCTCTCTTTGGGAAGAGAGCTCCAGACATGGTAAGAGAAGGTGAAACATCTAGGATTCAGAGGTTCAAGAGAGTGGAGAGCTAGCAATTTGGCCCACCTAAGTGGGCAGATGTACAACTGGACTACAAAAAGTAGAATCTCATAAGGGTTTTAAATGTTTTAGAAAACCCAGTGAAGACAATGACACAAGTGCCAGCTCTTAATTTACTATGTTAAATACTCATTAGCACTTCCATACAGTCTTTCCCAATTATCAATGAAGGACAATGACATACTGGTTTGGAAAGGATGAGAATTTACTTGTGTGAACATAACTTGTACTGTGTAGTTCTCCCTCTGTGCCAGAGATGAGTCGAAGCCTGGGTTTTATTTTTTTTTTTCTTTTAATTCTTATTAGAAGAGAAGAAATAATAAAGTTCTGTGTCTTTCTTTTTGATTGCAGCCTCTTATGGCAAAAACTTAAGCTTAGGTGAACTGGAACTTCTTCTAGAACCCTATAATGAAATTCTTGTTACCAAATGCATGTACTGATTGAGAAGAAGATCTGAGGCATGAAAAACATGCCTGCAAGACAAGCAGATTGTCAATTTAAGTGTTCCTTTGTCTTATAGCTAAAGTAGTTTGTAGATTTATTATCATACTTATACATAGTTATTACATAGTTATTACAACTACTATTAGTTAGCTACAAAATATCCTTGCAAAGAAATTTTACTTTTTGTCTCACCTTTCCAGGAGCTTTTACTCTTATGCCTCAGGCAAAGTCCTACCAAACCTGAGACATATTTGGCTCTTCCGAACTATCTGATGCAGTTTGTATAACTGCATGTATAGTAAAAATTCAAACCCCAAATTAATCCAGAAGGTCACATCCTTCTCCCTAGGTGGGTTAGCACAGCAAGAGCACTGTGGATTATATATATACTGTCTACTATATATAATGCATATTAAAGTTTCTCAGTAGATCACAGTCTGAAATGATAGCTTAAAATATCTTACTAGCAAAAAAATTTAAGATGTTTGACCAGGTGATAAAGTATGAGAAGGGAAAAGGACAGTGAAATATGTAAATATTTTTTCCTGTCTTGAGTATTCTTCCTTAACTACATTTTTAAGGGGGAAAAAATATTATTTACATTAATGGTTATCTGTTTTGTTCTGTTTCACACACACACACCAGTAAAAAGGTGTATTTGCTTGAACAGATCTAGATGCTTGACTCTTCTCATGGTTTTGTGTTCACCATCATGTGACCAGACTGACTTCAGTCGAATACGAAGCACATTCTGTTACACACCTGTTTTTGAACAGTGAGTTCAGCTACAGTTGCTTGATATATATATATTTTTAGCTTTGGATCTACTACTGTTTGCTGCTGACTACTTGTCATACTTTTCCTCATGTATTTGATTTTATACATAAAAACAAAAGAGATGAAGTCTGAAATATCTTTACAATGTTTGATGATTCTTATGTTTCATAGCTTTTGTGCAAAGGATTGTGATTTTTACATTAGAAGCAAATGTCCTTACTAGAGCATAAATACTGGGTTGCATCCAGCACAGTTTAAACTGAGTGTATTTTGCATTTTTTAGGGAGTCACTGTTATAAATCTTCATTTCATTGGGCTCCTCTTCTGCTTCAAAGAGCAAAAGAGAAATGAACATTAGTTTTAATGCATTTTGTCATTATTCTGATGATGTGTGAAAGGTTTGCTGGGATCTTTTTAAATTCAAGCAGGATTTAAAAAAATTATATTACCTCCTTCTTCCCCTCTAAATTTCACATGGTGTGGATGAGAATGGAGTTAGGTGCCTCAGTTGGCCACACTTGAGTTGATGTGACTGATTATTGAGGTGTGCAAAATTCATTGCTCATTGCTAAATAAGGATCTTATACTGCAATTAAAAAGAAAAATAGATGTAGCCAACAAAATACTTCACTATCACAAAAAACAAACAAAAGTTTTATTACAACCTTTAAATTTAATTTGATTATAAATTTTCAATACAACCCACACTTTTCTTACATTTCTGACAAAATTCTACAATTCAATTTAAGCATCTTGATATCTGACTGTTATTTATTCATTTAATGGTTGAAGAGAACTGAAATATGTAAAACAAATAAATGTTAGAAATAGGGAGCCTTGTCATTTCACTGATTTGTAGATACATATATATGAGCTTTAGAAGGTGGGTCTCTAACACCTGATTTTGTCTGAAGGACAGATAAATAAGGATCCTAGTGTCTGTCTTTAACTCTCTAATGGCAGAGTGTAGTGAAGATGGAATTAGACCGTCCTTGGAGATGTGCAGCAAAAACAAAAGAGAAAATAGGATTAGAATAAAGGGAAAATCTGACTGGATATTAGGAAAAAAGAAAAATCACAAAGAGCTGTTAAGCTCTGCAGTGAATTGAACGAAGAGAATCTGTGGTCCTGAGCAGCCTGACCAGCAGTAGCTGATCTCCAAAGTGCCCTCCAGTCTAAGTTACAATCTGATTCTATATAGGAACTTTTCAATAAAATTGTAAACTGAGCACTAATTTTCTATACATAACATATATTGTTACCATCATCCTGTGAGCAGCAAAAGCCTGTTCCCTATAGCTTTCTGCATTATGCTTGGATTCTCTTGAGCATAGTAAGGCTAAAGTGACCTTTCAGTCTTTCCCCAAATAAGGTCACTATTTTTGAACAAGACAGTTTCATAACACTTTTAGGAACTTTGTGGCTTAAAGACCTTTACCCATCTTTCAGAACCCATTGAAGTTGAACAGTTGTTCAAAAGCATAGACAAACATACATAATGTGATCATATACCTATAGTTTCCTTAGAGATCCAGGCTATAGCCGGTGTGTTTATGTGCCCGACAGTCAGCTGGGACATGTTCAAATACATACACTTTGGTACTTCTTCCTACCTAGCTTGCTGAATGCAAGCACTCATGTGCCCGGATACAGATGGAACTTCTTGTTCAGGACTTTATGGACCCCTTCCTCTCAACTGTAACCCCGAGTTTCTGTTGTCTACAAATGGGACAGTGCTTCTGTGTTAGTGCACTTTTGATTATTTCAATAATCTTCTGATGAAATGAGATCTGCGAATAGTAGGAACTGGACTGTTATGAGTCTGTATGCACCAAAAGAAAAGGTCAAACAGATTTATTTATTTATTTATTTTCCCAGAAGTAGAAAGTGACATATGTGCATGTTCCTACATGTACAGTCATGTCATTGCACGGGATTGCACACAGGAAGATTTGAAAGTCATTAGTGAAAGAACTATTACAGTTCTTTTAATCTTTGTTTAATAGTGTGAAGTTTACAGAGACAAAGCTAATATGTCAACATTTTGATGTTTGGAATGTTTTGATGGTTTGAAAATAAAGTGGTAGATATAAGGACAAGAAGGTTCTTGGGCAGGATTTGATCCCTATTCATTGGGTGAAGCTTAATTAGTGCAGACTATTAAATTTGTAGAGCATAGATAACTAAGATACGTGTGTCAGACGCCACTAAATCTTCTGGGAAAACTCTCAAAGTACTAGTTACTAAGAAAAAAAAAAAAAAGAAAAAGTGCCCTGAAGAGCTTCAGAGGTGAAAGGTGAATATGTGAAATGGACTTTCCCAAACTGATGGTCATAGGCTACAAAATAATGATTATTTGTAACATGAGATCATAAAATACTTAGCTGGATTGAAATGTAGAAGGTGAGTCCTTAGAACTATACATGGTAAGCCCCAGTTAATATGCCTAGAAAGAAACCGTGCTAGAAAGGCTGAGTGGAATATTTTGAAATTATGGTTGTATCTGTATGGATTTTTAAAAACATATCTTAAGAGGAATAAAGCTGTTAAGTCCCCTATTAAACAGAAAAAGCTCTTGTTCTTGGAGCTTTATATTAGTTCACCCTGATAATCTTCAAAGAAACAGGATGACATTTTATGGTACTGATTGAAATAAACACCTATTCTGGCAGTCCCAGTAAAGGATTATGCTGGGTCGTGTTTTCCCCCCGTTTCATTTTACTAAGCATCTCACTTTTGGTTTGATAATCCGTGAGGGAGACTGTTTTCAAATGATGAAAAGGACTTGAACACAACTTTAGCTCATTCCAGGGCTAGACTACTGGTACTTTGAGTGACTTTATGTACTCCAGTCTCTGTTGTGGTGTCACTGTAAAGCTAATATAAAGCTAATTCACTGGCCTAAAGAAAGGGTGAATGGATACCTGGATGATCTCTTAATTTTCTCTTTATTTGGCCCAGAGACTGTTTATTTAGTTCACAAAAATATGGTAGAGCCTCCACAACAGGAATAGAAAGACTCTTTTTAACCTCAGGCTTGTTTCTTAGTGGAAAGGCTGTTGGTGTGTGTATTTTCCAGACTGCAAAATATATTGGGACTAGACATTCTTAAAATTGTAATTGTCCAGCCAAAGACTGCCGGATAAAAAAGGGCTGAAGAAAAGATATTGACACTAGGAAGAGTAGAGGTGGGAACTCAGACAGTGGTCCCACTGAACATGATAGTTCAGGCTGCAGGATGCAAGGAATGCCTCAGTCTCTCCCTGGTAGCAGGGAACTGTCCACGGTGTGAGCAGGTTGATGATCTGCTCAACTGAGCGGCACAGCTGCAAGGCAAAGTTGAAAGGCTGCAAGCTGAAGTCAAAAGGCTTAGGAGCATCAGGGAGGCTGAGGAAGAGATTGACTGGTGGAGCCAAACTCTGCCTGCCCTGAGACTGAAAAGGGAACACTTATTAAATATTACAGATGGTCAGGTACCCCCTACATCCTGTACGTGTCAGACTGAAGGCAGAAACCAAAGGAAAAGAGGGAGAGAAGGCAGGTCCATGGTCAGGGCAACAAGCAAGCTACTGCCTTGCCCACCCCACCCCCTTGAAGGGGCCAATGGCAACAAGTTCCTGCACAGCAGAGCAGGCATGTTGCCTGATGTATTCCCCCAGCCAACCAGGTGCCCTTGCAGAACAGGTTTGATGCCCTGTAAGTACAGCCAGTCAATGAGGAAGAAGAATCACCTGGCTTGGAAGTGTTCCCAAAACTAAGGAAGCCCAAGCCCAGCATCCAGGCATCTAGCAAAAATAAGAGAAGAGACATTGTTATAGGCGACTCCCTTCTGAAGGGAACTGAAGACATGATAGGCAGACCTGACCCACTATGAAGCCAAGTCTGCTGTCTCCCCAGGGCCTGAGTTAATCTTCCTACCCTGGTACAGCCTACAGATTATTATCCATTATTGACCTGCCAGATAGGCAGTGATGACCTTGAAAGAAGAAGGCTGTCAAGGGCTGTCAAGAGAGACTTCAGGACCTTGGGTCAACTGGTCAAGGGAGTGGGAGCACAGGTGGTGTTCTTCTCTATCCCCTCAATGCAAGGGACCAACCCAGAAAGACTGAGGAGGACCAACCAGGTCAAATCGTACCTGGTGCTACTAGCAGGACTTCGTTTTTTTTGACCACAGGTCAATTTACATGAGGCCAGGCCTGCTGGCAGCAGATGGGGTGCATCTCTCTCAAAGAGGGAGAAGGATTTTATCACAAGAATTGGATGGGCTCATTGACCAAGCTTTAAACTAGATTTAACGGGGAAAAGGAGAAAAACTTTTTGCAGTAGTACTACCCTCCGGGACTGGGTGTATAAAAGTCTGTGTTCTATAAATAGAATCCCCAAGCGTATAAAAGTCTGTCTGCTCTCAGTAAAGCTGATTCTGGTAGCACCTTCAACCTGGGTCTGTGCCTTCATATGCCACCGTAGATATCTGCTGGTTTGTTATAATTAAATTGTCATTAAAGCATTTAGAATGGCTGTGTTTTGGATCAGATTGGAAGAAGGAAATTGGTATTGCACAACTGTTTAACATGGAAAAGATAGTTATTTTGCAGACTGCAGTACAATGAGAGGAAAAGAGAGTCTGAAAATGTGTGAAGTCTGTTGTTGTAGTTTTAGTATTGTTGAGCAATGTGTATGCTAAGAAAGAGATCCAGAGGTTACACAGACTTGCTGTATATGCTATTTATAAGGGTCCCATCATCTTTTAGTGAAGCTGATTAGAGTCACTTGTAACTATGAGAAAGATTGTGTAATCAAAGACACATAAATGTTTTTTTAATTATTCACACCTGCACACATTCAAAACAACAGACCCCACTGTATCTTTTAGATGCTGTAAAAACCAAACATACTGTTCAGATTTGGTGTGCTATTTTTAAACGCCCACAATTTGTTATTTAAAGCTCAGTTGCTGCATGTTTGTGGTTTTTTTTTTTTCTTTAAACATAGCAAGTCCTACTGTTTAGCATGGAGAAAGATGTACAATTTTGTTTCATTTGGTACTGAACACATCGTTCCATATGAATGGAAAATAAAATGTTTGATGTTGGGCTTTTGTAAGAAAGCTAAAGAAAAGTGGATTCATTGAATATACATTTTACCAAGCAGTTTGGGAATTACACCACTTCCCCAAGACTGTTAGACATGGATTTAGCTTCCTGCTTTGTTTGAAGAGACCTGAAGCAACACCAGTACCTGTAGTGCTACCTGTAATTCTGGGTTAATACTAAAGAATAGTGGGGGTGGGGGGTGAAAACCAGTTCATGTTATACAAATAATTGAATAGGCACTGAAAAAACCCCAAACCTTCTAACTTTTCTAGTGAATATATCAGATAAAACCCAAAAGATCATTCTAGTGCATGAGTCTCTGACTCAGAATAAACATTTCATTACTCAATAATCGTGTGCTTTACCTCTGTGGTGATATCTAGACCAGCTCTGACACTACATCCGTCTTTGTCTGATTCAAAAAAGGGATCTAAACTTGGGTCTTCCACCCTCCAGTTGAGTATGTTAACTGCACTGGGATACTGGCCCACTGCTGTCTCTTAAGAGTAATATATCTAGATAAGAGACACTGATACTTTGTTTTGACAGTGGATGTGATTTTATATGATCTGTCCACTGCTTCTGTTTTTCCTCTATATCTTATATATTCAAGGAACCCCTGGGAGTTTGCTTGTCCTGTCCAGGCACAGCAAGGTTTACTATTTGAACTTACTGAGCCCCGAGGAGGCTGCTGGACATACTCCAAGAAAGTTGTCATAGCCACAGAATCCTGATTCTCTTATTTGTATATGCTCCCCTATGTCATTCCCCCCATGGTGGTAAGTCACATTAGACCTCCAGGATGTTGCTGTTTCTGTGCCTTGAATTCTGTCTACATCACCTATCATTATTTTCAGGTCAAGCTACAGCCAGGCCTTTTTCTTTTATGGTTAGTTGATGTTGCTGCTTTTCACATTACCTCATCTGGCTCTCTTTCTGTGAGAAAAAGCAGAGAAGAAAATCATAGCCTAATACTGCTCTTTGCTTTCTCGTTTCCATCTTCCCTCTGGGTGGGCATGTAAGGAGTCTCCATATTTTCTCGCTTGTTTGTCCTTTTCCATACCTTTCCAAATAGGGATAAAAAAGAATAAAACTTGCCCAACAACAGCGTAACTCTGCTCCAACATTCCTTTCCCCTCCTTTAACATTTATATTAAAACTGTCTAACATTACCTCCACCCAAACAAATGCATACATTTACTTTAAAATTACTCTATTCAGTAAACCCAGTGCAGCCTGTGACGCCAGTTCAGGCCTGAGTAGGCAGCATCCCAAGCACAGTGGCACCATGCTACCAGGATGGAAAAATTACTCTCTGTTGAGAAAGAAAAGGAAGAGGGAGGTAGACAGTCTGAGTCATGCAGCGAGGCTGTGTGGTCTTGGATTGAAGATGTGCATGGCATCCCATGTTGTCCTGCATCAGGTTACTTACCTCGGTTCACCAGTCAGAGCCCAAAGGCTTAAAGTGACACCAGTTTGTGGTTTCACCCGTAGAGGTGGTCTTAATGAGGGCAGTTCACAAGCACTGGTGTAAGGCTTTTTCTTGTGTATCTGTCTATGAGCAGACTGCCCAAGCATGAGTAGCCTTTCAGAAGCTTTCCACAAGCACCAAGATCTGTATAATTATTAACTCCTTTATACTTAATGCCAAAGGAGAAAAAAAAAAAGGTATTGTTGGGCTCTTTACAATATTTTAACAACTTCACAATTCCTTCTGGCAAGAAAGATTGTGTGTTTCCTCATAAAACCCACACTGGTAGAAACCTGAATTCAGCTCTTATGTAAGAAAAACTGTAGCATGTGTCAGATCCTACCTGCTCAGGTTCCTCTGCTTCTCTATCTTCTGAAATACATAGCCTGTAATTTCACACACTGAAGAGTTACTGCAGAGAAAGCTGCTAATTGTGAGGGCCCCCAGGTCCACCACCAACCCTTGTTGTCACTGCCCACACTTCAGGGCTCCCCCCAACCCTGTCCATGGCCCAGGACCCTATTTCAACCCCATGGGGACATCAGCCTCTGCTTCGCTGGTGCCAGAATGGGGCCTGTCTCCAGCTCCCCACAGCTCTGCCCCACCTGGACATGGGCCCCCTGAGCCAGGCTCACCCATGGACCCATGTCCCATCCTCACTAAGGTGCTCACTGCCCCTTGGCTGCCCTGCTCCTGGCTAGGGCAGTGGGATAGGCAAAGGCTGGTAGCCCCCTGGGGGGCCCTAGCCTTGAGAGTGACCAAAAAACTCAAGAAAACTTATTGAAAAGGGAAACACTGACTATTTAAAAAAGTAGACTAAAGTAGTAAATTTCAAACTATGAAACCCCATTTCAGACCCCTTAAGTGTCTTTCTTATCTTTAATTTTATATAGCTTTGCATAAAGGCCTGTAAAAACCTCTTTGAGCTCCAGAGTGGGGTGGAAGTGTCCACCCTACTGTTCCCCAGTCCTTATCCTATACCCTGACTGTATGTTTCTGTGGCTCTCCTTATGCTAAAAATTTTTAATTTTTCAATTTTTTTTCAGCACACAAGGGGTGGGAGGAAGGTATGGCCAAAGGAAACTGCAGGGTGTGGGTGGTCTACCTTTAGCTGCAGCAGCATGCTTTTGAAATTACTTCATCTGCTTGAGACATCCTAAGAAAATCCATGTTCATCCATGATTCTACTAGCACTTATTAATCATCATTATACAAATATAAATCTTCATGAGAAGATTCACAGGAGACTTAAATAAGGAGTTATAGCACCTCATGTTAAGTGGGTATATAAATGGATGAAAGTCATATAAAGATAGAAGTGAAATGCAAACAGCAGCTGAGAGGTGTGTGTGAGTGAGCAGATTCATCATACTTATATAAACCAATGAAAATATGTACCAGGCTGGCTTTGCTCTATTTCAAAAGTGCAGAGCACCCAGTACTCAATACACTTTCCCTCCTAAATGAATAAGGGAGTAACTACTTCATTATACAACAACCTTTCAGATAATGTTTGTTTTTTTAATGTGGTTTTCTTTTTTGTTGTTGTTGTTGTTTGGTTTTGGTGTTTTTTTTTTTTATTTATTTGCAAGGTTATTTCCCAACATGTGAGTTTCCTAATGTGTATGGATAAACATAATTTAATGGTGCGTGGAGATTTAGGTTCCGACTTCCAAGCAGCAATGTGGAAGCAAGCTACCCTTATGCTTATGGATCCCTATCTTAGTCTTAATGTAGTCCAAAACTAACATATCCCCTTCCACTATATCCCATGATAAATATGTATTAAAAAAAGAAATGATGGGAAAGTTGAATGTTTTAATGTGACTATGAAAATTTCTGAGATATATCAGAAGCAGTTCAAAGTTTAAAATAAGACACCACAAAAACAACAGCAGTAAGAGCTCCTAAAAAACTTGATTTGAGTTTCCAAAACACATCAGTGGGTAGTGCAAATAAAATAACAGTGAGTTACCTCCTTGGTGACCACTGAAAAGAGCTAAAAATCAGTAAATTATATAACGATCCAGATGAAAAAGTAGGACAATGGATAGGAGTAGTGGAAAGAGATGAAAAGTAGGAGATGATGAGGCAAGTGCTACATTACTTGACACATTCAGGGAAAAGACTGCTGATGGATAGTTGTTGCAGTGCTATTGCCAGCTCAGGAGTGTCTGCTCCAGACACTGCACAGTCAGGAAAAATGTCTGATGTCTGTTTGGCTGTATAAGTGTATAGACCATATTTGTTCAGGTGGGTTTTAGAATATTGCCTGAAAATTACTGTCTTTGAAGTGGTCTCATATCTGTTCAAATAGAAAATCCAGGCTTCAGGTTATTGTGATGCAATGGCACTGCCTACATTGAAGATAAACCTGGTAAGCATAGCTGTCTCTCATCTTCACCCTCCACAGTTATCCTCAGCCCCACCCATGCAGCAGATTTGTCTTGTGTCTTTGGTTGCAGAAAATAAACTTTTAGTGCAGAAGAGAACAGTATTTATTGACAAGGAAAAAAAAGTGTCATGTCCAAAATTGTGCTCTTTGCATGCAAGATGATTCAGGTTTATTTGAATTTAATTCAACAATAAATTTCTTTGATATTTAGTTATCAGCTATGAAGATACAGATAATAAGAACTGAAATAACATATCTGTCAAATGTGCTCTCTAATTGGCTGTGGTAATGCACTTGGCTTTTTTATACCCCTTTTGTTATGATGATGGGATTTTCAGTAGTGTTTTTTATTAGGTAGGACATCAAAGTAGTCTTTCTTCCCCCAGTAAAGAAGGCGGCCTGCAGCTGATTGTTGTGACATTGTTTTAGTGATGTAGGGATCTGGAGGAACAGGAAAAAACCTATGCACATGAAACTCCCGTATTACTAATTTTTCAAACAAGTAGGGAGAATTACTTGTCTTTTACACTCCATTTTATTAATTTGTAAAATGGAGTTTCTTCCTGTTGTTTCATTTGACAGTTATAGCACTTTCAATCCAGAGATTGCTCTTGACTGATTTTAAGAATTACACTGTTTCTTTCTTAACAAATCTATAATAAGATAAACCATTCGGTAAGTGAAATTTAATAATGTCTAAATTACATGCCCATGCACCAAATCCCCAAGTCCTTATTTAATGTCATTTAGCATTAGCTCTTATGTAGGCAAAGTCTCCTAGTCTTTGATCTCATGATCCTATATATTATATTAAATACTACTCTACAAGTATTTTCCTCTAAGAACTATTCTCTAAGAACTACTGTTAAGTCAACAAGTAATTAGAGTTATCAAAAGTTTTCACATTACGTATTGCTGTTTCTTAAACCAGAGTTCCCCTTGGTGGGGAGGTCAACTCAGCATTTCTTGATGGGATCATTCATGACTTCTAAAAAATGGTTTGCAGTTTTACAAGGGAGGTAACATGAAAAAGATTCAGTGTTTTGTAGTATGACATTTAATGTTTGTAGACACCACATTAAAAAGGTCTGTTGCTGCTTTGTCCGTGTATCAGATTATTATGACAAATTATATATGAGATTTTGTTATTTTAAAACAAATTCCTCAGTTTTTAAGATGATTTTCTTCAATACATTCAACTTACATTTAGTTTACAAGTCTTAACAAATTTCACGTAATACATATTGTATGTGTTAGAATTATGTATGACATCTACTAATGATCAGTAGGTTAAACCTCAAGTGTTAAATGATTTGCAATTGTAAAAGGTCATAGATTGCATCTAGAGAATAATTAGGCATTTGGGAATGCTAATTCCTTAAACCAAACATAAGAAAAGGTCTGCAGTGAAAATCTTACCCAGAACTTTCATGCTATCATTCCAATGATGAACATTTCCTTTTGTCTCCTGAGAATATGCATCCTATAAACTGAACAAAGATACAGCAGTTTTACAGTTGAAAAATCCTTAGGCAATATTTTTACAGAAAAATCACAAAACATACTAATATTTGTACAAAAAGCACATTTCAGATACAAACAAACTCTAAAAATTTATTTGTCTTAATTGATAGGCAGAGTTCCAGAGCAAAATCCTAGCACACTTGGCAAGGATGAAATTTTTCAAGTCATGTAAAAGCAAGAGAAATATAGAAGAAAATATGTATCTTGTCATGTGTCTACTGGCAGCTGCTCTCACAACAGTAAAATCTATATATTAGGGTTTGTTTTACTCTATTAATCTATTACATAAATGTATAATGAAAAATAGATTACATACAACTGATACTTACTCTAAGCATAAGATCTGTGTCCCTTCTCTTTCATACATATTCTCTTAATTGCAAATACTGCTGTTCATCATCCTGAACACCCATTATCCCAGACTGCTTATTGCTATCTATGTGGCTAAATAGATCACTTTCAGTTTTCTAGTATGTTTTAAAGAAATATATTACTAAAAATGAAAAATACATTTCCTATATTAGAAGTTAAGAATGGCTCTTTAGCACTGGGAATCTGCAATCACTGTGTGAAGACTTTAGGCACTTACTATTACAAGTAGACAGTAAACAAACAAAAAATACTTGTAAAACATATTTTTACCATTTAATCTTCAAGCTTAGATCTTCATGCTATTCATAAAATATTCAAAGTCAGCTGAAAAAGTAGTCTTAGGTCTTCTCACACTGAATTCTAAAGCCTATCATTTACACATCTTATTTTGAGACTAGAATTTGTTTCTCTCACTGAGGTGTTGCAGGTATCCCTGTACTTACACCTCTAGGATGGGATGCAGTTTGACTGAGGCTGATGCAGAGAAGACTGACAAAAATGCTGAATTCTGGGGTGCTTTTCTCAGCAGAAGAAATAAAAAGCATCAAAGACAGATGTGAAGCTGAAAGTGCCTTTCTTCAGGGTCTTGGTTAGTTGCTTCTATGCAACTGGGATTTAGGGTTTTTAACCTCCACTGGTTCATATGCATAGGTCACTCTTTTCACTTAAAATACAATCAGGTAAAAACTCCACCTTTCTGGAAAATATTTTAGTGGTATAAGCACAATGCAAGCAGCACAGCACCCGGTTTAGTTCTCCTTAACCTCGGAGGTCTGAACTTCTATCTCCTCCACCTGTTCTATACCAGCAAATAGAATGCACTAGGATCCTATGGGTGCATGGTGTGGCATACCTCTCGCCCTTACAGTGTAACTCTATCTGTGGTCCCATTCACACTGTTTAGCTGGAACAAATCCTGGTCTAGGTCTGAAATTGTGTTTAGGAAAGTGCTAGTATGGTATTGGACGGTATGGGTCAAAACCATCCCAAAAGTAAGTTGGTGATAGTACACTATGAATAAGAAAGTGGCAGCATTAGACCACCTGTGCTGGCCCTGCTTAATTTAGTAGAATATACATAGTCAATACCACAATTGCAAGGCCATAGGGTGCTCCATGTCCTCATCATTCCTCCTTTAGAAGCTGTGCCACTCTGCGTCCAATCCATTCTGATTCAGAAGCCTGGAAAGAGACCAAGTGAAAAGAACCTGGTAAGCAGAGTTATGAACATAAACAAAGAAAAAACTATAAACAAAGAATACATAAACAAAGAGAAGACTAAATCTGGGAGACTTACTTGTTCAGCAAGTGTTCTAACATGCAAACATCACCTCCATTTCCTCCTTATTATTATTTCAAAGAGAATAAGAATTGCTCATTTCCTTGAAAACGTTTTACCCTGTGGATTCAAAGCAGATGAATTCACCTTCACCTTGAGGAGACAGAAAGATGAGAATTCAAGTATGCCCATATCTCAGTTTCCTGCTCATGCAAAAGTACAATATAGATTGCAACTGTTTTAAGAGACAAGGCTCTCCTTAAACCCTACCTCGTTTGTACTGCAGACTTTTCACTCCATTCACCAAACCAGATGAGAAGTGCTCACTGGGATAAGCAGATTCTGATACTCCGATCGAAATTTCTATTAGTAGAAAGATGCAAAGAAATGTTGAAAGGTATTATTGATAATTGCTTGGTTTTTTTCCATCCTTCTTTAATGGCACAGCTTGTGAAGGATATTTATAGGTATTTTCTGACTGTAGAGGTGTGATAACTCTGAGAAAGTCTGCAGGGTTTTTTTAAGCAATGAATTCTACAAAGCTGAAACAACAACTACAATGTGCAATAAAGCTGGCTAGAACCTTTTAAAGTCCACTTTAAATCACAGCTATCAACAGAACCCATGAGCCTCAATTATTTAATCCACGCAGATGTGGTAAGCTGTATTCATTATTTATTATAATAGAAACAGCTGCTGCCTCACAGTTTTGCTAAGTGTACACAGTGCTCTTTCACCGGTTCATTAAATACATTGCCCACTAGGTGGGGGTAGACAACCTTACTCAGCGGTACTCTTGGAAGAGGAGAATTTAGTTGAAGGTAGTATAAAAACCACACTAAATTTAGATTCTTTGAGAAGTTTTGTTTTGACGTGTTTTGTTTGTTTGTTTGCTTGTTAGTTTGTTTTATTTGGGGGGTGGGGAGTGGAGGGGTGTTTACTGTGATTGACCAAAAATTACTGTTAACTATTGGATGTTAAAGGTGATAACGAACAGAGGTCATAGGCAGTTGATGAAGAGCCAGTGTTGAATGTTGAACTTCCAGTATTACAAGTCAGGTCATTCCTATAACAATATAAACCAAGTATTTTACTGGAAATTAAAATAAGTAGGTGAACTACTGAAATATCACACATAGGTATAATATGTGTGCAGACTGATATGGACTGATTATTTTTGACTGCTTAATGAACATCAGACTCAGTTGATTCTAATACATAGTCTGCAATAGGTAGATACAAGAATGTTTGAAATTTTAAAGCTAGCCATAGGAACAAAATGATCTACCTTGACAGAACACAGTGAGGCACCACAAGTCAATGTAAGTATGATTTAATTAGCAAGTTCACAAGCCACAAATATTGTATGTGCACCTGGCACATTCCATGTAAACCTCTATTTCTGAGTGAAAATTTCAAGGAAAGACAAAGTGACATCATAGTGGCTTCAGTTTCTAAGATGCAACACAGCTGAATCACAGAACTAAGTCCATATATATATGTATGTAAAAACCATGATTAATAACTGCTTTTTTTCTGGACGTCAGCAAGTAAAAAATATATTAAAATAATATATGTAAAATATTCTGCAAGCCTATTTGGCAGGAAATGCCAGGATTTGCAGACTCTAGAGGTCTTTCTTAAAGCAGGTTAGTGGGCAATAGGAAGATAATGTCAGATTAATGTTTTTTTGTGACCTCTGCTAGCTAGCTTTGAAATGTCTGCTACCTGGAATCAAAGGTCAGTAAATTAATCTACTGTTCTATTCCATTTAAGTAGCATCTTTACTGCTGCACATGTTTCTAAATTGTTGTAACTAGTTTGATTTAAGAAGCTCATGATTTATGAGCACATTCAATTTTGCTTAATTAGACAAAGCCAATATGTTACTTGAGAACACACAATTAAAGTTCAGTTTCCAGCACTTTCAAACTATACTGAACTAGTTCCATGTGGTGTAGTGATGCATACTCATATTGTATGCATGATGAATATTTGCCACTCTCTAGAGTATCGGGGTTTTTTTATCATATACCCTTTTCTTAACTGATAATATGCAGTTTGGAAGACAATTTTCTGTATCCTGCTCTGTTTTATTCAATCTATTCAAGAACCCCTTAAGTAAAGATACATGCTAATGACCAGAACTGTTTTTCACCTTTGTTGCACCACAGCAAGCTACTCTGAAGCTACTCAGAGTGATGAGACATGGGACATCCCTTCTTCCTCTACCTATGCATACTTTTTTTCTTCACCTGTCTCCACCATTTGTCCAGTGGCATAACCTGAACACCTTTCTAATCTAATTGTTCCACAATCTCTGTGTGGACATTGAATACCTGTGCAGCCTGCTCAGCATCCTATAAATGTGTCAGGTGTGTTAAACACCTACTGATACCCTCTGTGAACAATCTAGTACATGATTTCAGCTCTATGCAACTACAGAGAGTTTTAACAGCTCTTTATTTTATTTCAATTTCACTTGCTCTGATGGGAATCAGCTGTACTTCTGGTAATCCAATACAAATTGCCAAATTCTTCTATTTCCTCCATACCTTTTCCTCTAGACGGGGAGAAAGAAAGGAAGAAAGAAAGAAAGAAGGCATGTTCAGAGAAACCAGGACACATTGCTATATCGGTAGCAGTAAATGAAACAGCAAGACCTGCTCTCTGGCTTTAAGGCCAACTGACACAAATAAGCCGTATCTAATTAGCTATTGTAAATATTTCTTACCTTTCAGAATAGAGCATCTGCATTTAAACTAGTAACTGGAAATTCTTGTGACCTACATTCTCAATTCAAGCCATGTCTAGAAACTGTGAGAATACTATCTTGATCAGGTCAAAATGGTGCTAATGGACTGCTGTATCTAATTAATGGGATAGAGATTTGTCAAGGTATAATACATTTGAATAGAATACTCATAATGCTTTTAAGAGGAATGTTGATTGGGTGAAAAGATTGACCTGAACAGACTTCTGCAGTATTAAGACTTTGCATTTGCAATTATTTTAGCAAATAAAATAGGTTTCAGTTTTGTATTAGGAAATTTTGGCTTCCTCAAATACACAGCACATTGTAATAAGCAGGAGGATTTTTATATTTTTTTAGAATTTTTTCTTTTGATGTTGTTTTGGTTTCTTTTTTTTTTTTTTTATTTGGAACCAACCATATTAGTAGCTGAAACCACTCACGATTTCAGACTGAAAATATACGTTCAGCTGAACAAAAATAAATTAAATATTCAAAATCATCAGAAAAGATAATTTCAGCCATTCCCAGGTGACATATTCTGATCTCGGTCTGCAGGGAGGCGTGTTGGAATCCAGATGTAATTCCACAAATTCAGTCCAGAATTATTAAGCAGAGGGAAATTACTGGAAGGGACTGGCTGCTGTTGAGTTCTGTGTCTTCTTAGCTCAGAAGTCTCACCTGAAATATTCCCTCTCAGCAAAATGCCTTAGTCTGCAAGTTATAGGGCAGACTGAACTGTAAAGCTGTTCCAAATTGTATAGATTGAATGCTTATTAATTCAGAACCTACCGCTCTTCCCAGCTGAGCGTTTGAATCACAGGGTTTGCAAAAGGTGGCATGAAACAATGAATGCTGAAAGGTATAAGAATTCTTGTAAAAAATTCCTTTTAAATTTAGACAGTAGCCTTCTCTTGATTTTGACAATTTCTTTGATTTTCAAGAAATGTAAAAAAACACTAACCCACAACTCAATTAAGTGTACTGGACTGAATTTATTTCTTTTAGAACTGTTAGAACAGCAAGAACTCTATTATCTCCTGCATTTAGAATAGAAAAGAAAAGCCTCCAAAACAGACTTTTTGATTTTATTTTTACTTAAGCCTCTGAGAGGAAAAAAAGTTATTGCTACATGTTACTCAGAACTCCTTTTCTCCCAGTTCTCAACTGCAGTTGAACTGTTATTTGATTTGATTTTATCTTACTTTATTTTCCATGTTTTAGTTGGAAAGTCAGTAAGGACACTAACATTCTGCATATCCTGTTGTGTATGCAGAATAAAAGACTCAAAGAATACTAATGACTGCCAGTTCACGCTGTCTGCAGAGGATTACTAAGGATTACATGTAATTATCTGAAATTGCACACTGTTTTTTGCCAATTTTTTTTTAAAGTGGAATTGATAGGTTTTCTAATTTCCTGCTAAGATTTTACTCATATTTTATATTTTATATTTTCTCTTCTATGAAGAATAAAAAATTACTATAATAAATGAAAGTCACTGAATGTCACTTAGTAATTAAACATACATAAATCTCAAAAATAAATATAAAAATTTAGAGACAATACAAGTAATATATTCTACATAGTAAAGAACCTTGTGCAAAATATACTTTTCTAATATTACTGTTTTGAGACCATGAGCCAGATTCTAATTTTTGTTTTAGTGATTTAAGTCAGAATAGCAAAATCATTTCAGATTGACATTGCAAAACAGAAAGAAGATGTGTCTCTAAAACAAAGTAAAAATAATGATGTCTGGAAAGTTTTGTAAATTTTTACATTCTAAACACAAACTGTAAGGTTCTAGAAACCAAATCAATCATTATTCTTTGAAACTTGGGATGGACGGTGAAAATTTTAGCTTGAAGAGATTTTAAGATTAAAGTCAATGCTGTCAGATAGTCAAAGATTAACTCTTCTAATTAGTCATTTACTTTACAAAGCCTGCAGAAATATCTTTAAGATCACTTCTTTCCTATCTTTGATGAAATTGGACAATATGTTTAAAACTTAAGCAAATGTTGAAAAAAACATAAGCTTAGCAACAAATTCAGATTTTATTGGAAATGGAGAATAGAATTTATGTGCCATTTGAGGTCCTCAGAAATTTTTCAGTTCCTTGAAGTGCCATATGATTAAACCAGTTGTTTACCATACCAGTGGAGAATGCTTGATTATTTTAAGACAAAAGGACTTCTCTAGTAGAAATTATTCTGGCTTATTTACTGGAGTTGACCTTGGGCAAAAAGCAACCAACCATGATCAACCCAAACAGGGTAGACGAATGACACCAGTGCTCTGTGTCTGTTACTTGTGTGAAAACAAGAATTCTTTCTCTGAAAATAGGGAAGTAAGCAACACTTTATGCTTGATTCTAGAAGATTAGAGACAAGGAACTTGGACTGAATTGGGCATTCTTTTAATTGTGTGTCAGACACACAGAACAACTTTTAATTACATTCGAACAAGCTCTTCTCATCAGCATTCCTGGCCAGTTTACAGGCCCCCCCTTTCCCTGCCCTCCCCAAATTTTTCAGTTTCTGGGAGTCTGTGGTGTAGAAAATGAGTGCAACAAAACTCACTGTAACAATATATGGAAGGAGCAGGTGGGTTTTGTTTTGCTAAGTTTCTAAAAGATTTAGCTTACTCATATTCTCGGGGATTCAGGCCTTCCATTTATATCCCAGCTACTAAGTCCTCATCGCAGCACTTGTGGTTATTTTTGATCAATAACTGCAAACTAGTTTTTCTGTTAGTCTTTTTATATCCTTCAGATGCCAACAGTTACTTATGTGATTCTTTAGCAACAGGTTTTATCTTAAGTGAGCTACCAAATATTAGACAAAATTTTCACTCATTACCACTTTTTATTTATGGTTACAGCTTGTCTTCCTTTTGGACAAACAGAATAAATCCTATCATGTGTGGTGTGCTGTAACTTTGCTTTCATCCTCCTGTTGTTACTGTGCAGTGCCTTCTGCCATCAGGTTGTGGTCTTACAGACTTCAGGTCCTCTGGTCTTGAAAGAAACAATACATTTCTCAATTTTAGTACTGTGAACAGTGCTTTTTGTTAACAATACATGCCACTCTTAACCTTGGTTTTGCCGTTTCTTCTGATGCTTACATGGATGCATCTCCATTCACAGTTCATCTCAATATTCCTGTTACAGGTCTCCTCAGTAGCATCTCACTTATTCTCTCAGAAAGTCTAAAAATTAAACTCCAAAGGCTGGAAGGACATTAAGGAATAAACCTAAGAGGATATAATTCTTTATGTGTAAAGCTTCAAAAGGGAAAAAAAATGATCAATTTTAAGCTGTAATGGTAGACCTGTAGGGATGCTATTGTCCTGGTCAGTGTTAATCACACATCAAAGCAAATTAGAAATTCTATAGTTCAAGAAGAGAAATAGAAACTGTACATGAGATGGGGCAAGACCAGGATGGTTTTAGTCTGTTGCAAACACTTTCCTCACACCAGTCCTTATTATTACTAAGGCATTGGCAAAATGGAATGAAGATTTGCCATACCTATGTGTAGGTTAATCAGGCAGAAGTTGTACAGCCAATAGGTGACTCTTGCATAGTATACAGAGTTTATATTTGGATAGGAGAGAGATTCTATTATTTAAAAATCCCTGGACCACATTTATTCCCATTGTCATAGGTGCTATGTGAAAGACCACTCAGCCTTGCAGCAACACAATGTGTGTATGGCATTTCAGGCTACTGTAGTAGTAAAAGTAACATGCTATGTTCAGTTTTCTTCTGGTCCACTAAGAATTGTCACTTGAACTATTAAATGTTGCCAGAGGAGGCCTCTAACAGTTTCTTTTGATCATTTTGGTTGATTTCTCTACATTTTATGAAACCTACTATGCCTGAAATAAAAGGTTTCATAATTACAATGTTCAATTTCACAGCTTATGTGGAAAGATTTATTTAAATTTTTTGTCACTGCTAATGCACGATATGAGATGATGACTGGTACATTCTAATTATATTTCCCAGTCTAGGGAATTACCATAATTAGACTTTCCAACATCGTTCTTGTCACTTTACAATGAATCCCAAATTCCTGGTAGAACTTTATTATCACAGTCCCAAAAATTCATCAAAAAACACATGAAATTCCATCTCTACATCCAGATTATACCTTCATTAGCAAAACTAATTAGCAGTACAGTTAAGGGAAAATGGAGGGAAAGAGAGTTTTAGTTGAGTCTCAGACACCTAAGTGTTTCACAGACTTACAAAAATCTGCATAAGAGGATTTATGAAGTATGAACACTGAGTGAAAATCAACACAACTTTCAACAAAGGATTTGAAATGATTTGGTATATCATACAGGCAAGTCGGAAACTACTCTGTAACATCTCATATACCGAGGAATGCTTGCAATATTGTAATGATTAGAGCCTTGTTCAGGTCTCACCAGATGAAACCAAAGTTTTAAAGTGTCAAAACATTTTCTTGATTTATCTTCACTATTTGAAAAAGTCATAAAAACTACTCAGTATTTTACTTCATGTAACTTTCATCTGAAGACTATGCAGATATTACTGGTCAATGTAAAAGTTTAGAAACATAATTTATTTTTTAAAACTTTATTTTAAAATAATAGTTTGAAAGACTAAGAGGAAGTTATATGGCAAAGTGTCTTTGATTTCCTTTGGGATCTGAGGACTTGACAACTGACTGCACCCTTGAAAAAATTCCACTGAGAATAAGTAAAAATTGGAGAACATCCCAGAGTATCATCTCATTGCAATCCTTTGGCTGTCCTACATCAGATGATGAGGCCATGGGTTTGTGAATGTGTTGTATGTAGAGCAAAGTACAGAATTACTTTTTGAGGTCATCCAAAACTGTAAAGACTGGTGCTGACTGCAGGAAAAAAAAATAATCTGTTGATTTTGTTATTTAAAAGGGCTGTACTGAACTAAAAATTATGTACGAGGTTTTGTCAAAAAAAGCAACATATGAGGAAGATAAAGTGAAATGTTTCAAAATGGCCATATAATTCCAGTTTAGTCAGCTGGTCTGAATTCACACCATTCCACTGAAGTCTGAGAGGTTATTCCTGTTCATCCCTGCTGAGCATTTGGGCAATTAAATGTATGGAGTCCTGTCAGTCATGTTAGATGTCAAGGAAGATATCAGTTTGAATGAAAACTTGGAGGTAGTGAAAGCCTCCACATGCAGTTAAAGAGTGGGCTGCCAAAGGGTTAAATCATTGTACATTATAAAAAAATCCAAAACATTTCATAGTTCAACACTCAAGCAGTTAAAAGTGGATCAAGAGCTCATAAAAGGTCTAAATGCTAGGGTTGGGGAAGTGCCAAAGAGAGGTACTTGGGAGGTTGTTCTTGTCACAGGACTATCAAGGGGCTGATTAAGCTTCCTACAGTATCAACTTCCTCAGGTGGTTTGTAACTTATATTAAATCCAAAGCCTTAAAATGTCTCAAAGGTCAAAACAGTTCAGGACAGAAGCCTTCATGATTTAAGAGTGACAGCTTATAAATGAAATCTAGAGCTACAGTACAGAACAATAGTATACTGAGTGTATCAATCCTCATGGATTACAAATAAATTCTTGGATTTGGTTGGATAGAGAATTTATACCAATGGGAGTGATGACAGCACTGTCAGTATTGTCAAGGACATCATGATTTTAGTTGGCACATTTGCTAGCTCTCTCTCATCAGACTCTTAAAGCCAGGTAAAAAAACCCATGACCACCAACAACAAGAAAACCAGTGGGAGGGTTGCTTTCAAATGGGGAATTTAAGAATAAGATTGATTTAAAATACAGATTAGAGAGAATCAGCAGCTGCCGTCAGGATGCTGCAGTAGGCAAACACAGACTGGGAATTGTTAACATGTCTAGGAGGAATAAGTGACAGAAACTAATTCTGCTCTGACTTGTGCTTGTGCTGATTCTGCTGCATCCTATTGCATTACAGGAAGTAGATGTGTGAGAACCAAAGGCTAATTAGGGAAAACAGATTAGCCTTTTAAATTGGCCACCTGGTATCCACCTAGTTCCTGCACAGCTATGGACCCATGCTGCTCATTGTAAGAAAGGCTTGCAGTTTGTTTTCTTTTCTTTCCTTTCCTTTCCTTTTCTTTTCCTTTTCATTCTTTCAAAAATATCCCCCCAAAGCTAATCTTCACTAGAAATGTCAGATCAAAATCATATAAAAATTGAATTGTGGACTCAATATAAGTTTAAAATTAAAACATCAGATTAATTATAAAAAAAATAATTAATCTTTATAAATTTTAAGCAGGTTCCTATCTATTTGGGTATAAATGCTAATTAGATAATTTGTTCAAGTCAATCAATACAATAATTTAAACGTTTAATGCTGAAACCAAATTATTATCTAATTTCTAAGACAAAATAAGAGTAATACTAAAGCTTCCTTATTCCCTAATTCCTAGAATACTGCTTTTATATGATAGTCAACCCATTTCTTCCTAAGAGGCGATATTGAATGAAGTTCAATAATTGTCACTTGTAAGAAAGTGGTCTATGAATGTGCATTCAGAATAATACTTGGAAAATTCAAGCCAGCTACTCAACATTTATTTATCTGAAAAATGGAAATTAAGATCAAATTTGTGAGTATTAGACTGACAACACACTCCTCTGGAACATAATATTTTCTGTTGATCTCTCCCTTTGGGAGCTGCGAAACATCTTATCTTTGGGAACAGGACTTTCCAACCTTGTAACAATTGCATTTTTTCACTCTATTCTGCTCAATGATTGGCAAAATAATGTGCTTAATAATGTAATGCTGTACTGGAACGATTTGGGTTATGCAGAATAAATTAATTTATTAATAAAAATGTCATTTGAATGTCAAAAAAATAATATTTTGTTTAATAAAAACTATCTGGAGTGCTCCAATATTTAAATTTTCAATTTTTATCTTCTGTTAAACCTCAGTTTGACCAAAGTTTATGAATGTCCTTTTCCTTTACCCCACAAAAGATTTTATTTTTTTACTTTTTGGGAAAGTATTACATATTTCCTAAATGGACTATTAGTGATGATAAATAAGAATGTCTTGTATGTAACCAACAGATATTCCTTCCTATCCCTTTCATCATAAGCCAGAGACATAAAAGCAGCTCCTTAATAATCTCTAAGAAAGGTTAACGAGTTTTCCTTCAGTGAATCATGAGAGGGAGTAGAGAATGGCTTTCAGCATGAAGGATCACTCACAGAAAATGCTTTACTTCTGCTACTAACTTCTTTTAAAATTAGCAGACGGAAGTTCAAACCCTTGCACTAAATACAGTAGTAGTGCTGTCACATGCAGCAAGAGAAAATCTGTCAGCCATCCGTAACATTAAGTCTAAAATATTCTACCTCTAACTTCAGAATTTAACACCATCACTCAAGCAATAATCATTTACAATTAGTAACTAAACTGAACGGTGTTTTCTACAACTTCTGATTCATTTTGCAATGTGTAGGTAATTTTATTTGGATCAGTCTCTCTAACTTGATTTAAGACTTTAATTATGGAAATGTTATTTGACCTCCATTTCCCCTTTAAAAATGTACTAAGTTCCCTGGAAGCTTTATTTTCTTGGTAATAGAATTTAATCTAAGGTTAATGACACATAAATTCTACCTGAGTACTTAATTCCATATTTAATTCACTTTTTTTTCATTTAACTTGGTTACAAAAGATTATGGTAGAACCGAGCCAAGCTTCTGTGCTTTTTAATGTTATATTACCTTTGCTCTACTTAAAAAAAATGTTCTACCTTTTTCTGAAAGTGTCTTTAAGCATAGTAATTCTAAGTTAAGAAGTAAAGCACCTTGCTTCTTGAACAGAGCACAGAACAGATGCTAGCAGCATCATGCCTGTCTCTTCTTTGTACTGGATATGTATTTAGTTGTGTGATCTCACCATAGGAAAAACATAGTACGGGAATTGGATAGAACTGTTTTTTCTTGGGAATGCACAAGTTCTAGCTCGTATTGCTGCATGTGAAACTGCTCACATAAACCAGATTCAGGTTTAAATGTTTTGTGTAGTATGGACAGTTATAGTGAAGACAGGAGCCTTTTCCCAAGAAAACACTAACATATTTGTCAGAGGAAAATGCAGCTCAGTGCCATGCAATGCCACTTTACACTAGGGCAGGAGACAGAGGATGGAGAGAGACACATTCTGATAGAAAGCTCAACACATTTGCCACGTGAGCAGCAAGGGAAAAAGCCAAACATCAATTAAAGTGATAAACATAGCCATATTTAGCTTGCTGGCAGGCAGAGATCTGCCTATGAAGCTGACTACTGTTACTCTCTAAGGCTCTGTTGTATGTCTGTATCTACCTCGTGTCATAAGCATCCTATATCATTACAAATTCTCTAGTTAATTTTTTTCTTGATTAATCATGGTTTATACAGAATCTATGGCAAAGATCCTCACTGTGCTCCTAGTTGTTAACGAAATACCAAAACAGAACAAAACAAAAAAATTTAGAAATAATGCTAAGCAGAGACAGGTGAAGTTCAAGTCTATTAGTTGTTACCTGAGGCAGGTAGGCCAGGAGGACAGTAAAATCATGGCTTTGAGAGTGTAATAGAAGGATCAAGCCTTGTCAGGCCAAGCTCTGCGGGACTTTCAAGAAGCAGAGCTGATGCTCCAGTCTTCACCCTTCCTGAGCACCCTGGTGTGCTGCAGGGTCCCTAAGCCCAGAAACAGGTAGCACTTTTGAGTCTGTGCCTGGCCCTGATCTGAACCTTTTTTTTGACATTGCTAGCTGCTGCTAGATGTGGAAGGGGACACAATGTGTAGCCACTAGCTAATCTAAAGAAAGAAATAAACTGACATCTGGCCATAGTCTTTCTTAACATTGTCTAAACTGTCTATAATAAATAATATAGCCCAAACTGGCTATAACATTTCTTTTTAAGATGGGTCAGGCAAGTTGTTCAGATGAGACTAGACAGTGAGCACAGCCCCAGATAAGACCAGTCCAATCAGTAGTATAGCTATTTGCTGAAGACAGTACCTGGCACAATCATTGTCTGACATATCTAGTCAGGAAGCCTGAAAACAGACTTGTACAAATGGCAAAACCCAGGAATCCCCAAATTCAGCCATGGTCAATGTCATAGAATCATAGAATGGTTTGGGTTGGAAGAGACCATCTATTTCCAACCCCCCTTGCTGTCCCTGACATGGACAGCAAGAAACACCTTCCATTAGATCAGGTTGCTCAAAGCCCAATCCAACCTGACCTTTAATACTTTCAGGGATGGGGCATCCACACCTTCTCTGGGCAACCTGTTCCAGTGCCTCACCACCCTCAAAGTGAGGAAACTTTTCCTTACTTCTAATTTGAATGTACTCTCTTTCAGTTTAAAGCCGCTACCCCTTGTCCTACTACTACATGTCCTTATATGATGTGCAACTCCTGGAGGTCTCTTTTAGGTACTGAAAGGTTTCAGTAAGATATCCCCAGAGCCTTCTCTTCTCCAGACTGAACAACCCCAACTCTCTCAACCTGTCTTCATAGGAGAGGTGTTTCTCTCTCAACCTGGTGGTCATGTTTCTTTTGATGCAGCCCAGGATACAGTTGGCTTTCTGGGCTGAAAGTGCACATTGTTGGCTCATGTTGATCTTTTGATCCACCAACACCCCCAATTCCTTATCTGTGGGGCTGTTCCCAATCCCTTCTCTGCCCAGCCTGTACCAGTGGTTGGGATTGCTGTCACTTGTGCGGGTCCTTGCAATTGGCCTTCTTGATTTTCATGTGGTTCCCATAGGCTCACCTCTCAAGCCTGTCAAGGCCCCTCTGGATGGCATCTCTTCCCTCCAGTGTGTGGACTGCACCACAAAGCTTGATGTCATTAGCAAACCTGTTGAAGATAAACTCAAGTCCACTATCCAGGTCACTGACAAAGATGTTAAACAGTGACAATCCCAATACTGACCCCTGAGGAATGTGACTCATCACTGGTCTCCACTTGGACATCAAGCCACTGTCAACAGCTCTTTGAGTGCAACCATCCTGTCATGTCTGACAAGAAGAATCTGTGACATTGCTAAAACTGTGCATGAAGTCTCTGAAGTGATGGTGAATACATTCTCCAAGAAGAAAGAAAAAGTATATCTTGAAACAAAATTCCTCGGGGGGGAGGGCATCAGAGGGGAGGAGGGTGGGGGAGGAACGTCTGCAAAGGTAAAATCAAAATCAAACTTTCCACAAAGGTGATAACATCAGGAACAAGGAGGAAATGCTCACAATGAATATGGGAGTCAGATGAGAAAACATTCATAGAAGAGCTAAACCAATATATCACTGTCTCAGAAAAAAATAAAAGGCAGTCTAAAAGAATTAAAATAAGTCTTTTCAGTGCTAGCCAAAAGAGATTATTTCTTGAAATCTCTAGAAGTTCAGTCACAGAAAACCCCAGCTCACAGACCCAGAAGACATTATCAAGATCTGGAGAAACATGCAGGAGAATCCAGCTGAACTGCACAACTTCAAATGAATTCAGCTGTAGATTCAATAACAGGAAATGTAAACACAAATAACAAAAATGACTAAGGCAACCTTTAAAACCATAGAACTGGAAAGCACAAGGACCAGATGTCATCCATGATTTTGGATTAACTGCTTTGCTCTGCTACAGTCACTGTTTCTATGCGTTTTGTAAGAAGAAAAATCATTGAAAGGATGACACACAGAAGAGCACCAGTAATGAAAAACAAAAGCAATCAAGTGATTTCTAACAACTAATCAGTCATATGTCTCCCTTCCTTCCTCAGAAACTGCTAAAGTTGGTTTTATAATGTCAGATTTTGAACTCTGATTGACATTTAACGTAGGATCAAAACATAAGCAAATGAAAAGCAAAAGACATGAAAGCTCTACTTCTGATTGACTTCTGGTTTCAAAGATTGTTCAGTCCAAGTCAAGAAATTATAGCTGAGAGCAATTTGTCATAGACTCTAGCAAAAGGTTTAATTCAGCAGTCACTAGGACTGTTGCAACTGTTCCAGCCTGCACCTGGCTGTGTATAATTTACCAGGGAGCAATGAGAGCTGCAAGATGTCTTTTTTCACCAGATTAGGCAATGTCTTTCTGGGGAAATGTTGCTTTGTAAACTGTTGCTTTGTCCTTAAACTGACCTCTGCAGCAAAATAGGAAGCGTGCTTATAAATCTTAACATTGCTAGCTTCATCTCAGCTGTGTCCTTCTGAGACTTTGTTGGGATGTTTCACTGCATGTACATCCTTTGTTCCTGCAGAAAGAAAGTGTGTCATATTTCTCAGCCTCCCCAATTTCAGTCTTAAAAAAAATGCTGAAATTTCAAGTCAAAACCATGCGAGTTTAATCTATAGATGCAAAAGTTGAAATTCTTCATTTTAAAGCCAGAAGTAACATTACTAAATCAGAAAAGTAAAACAGTAAAGCATATTCCTTATTACCTTACTAGCATCAAAGCAACCTGACAGTTAAGCTCCTTGACATATATATGGGCTGTAAAAAACAAAGGCACAATTCAGCTGAGCATCTATCCATCTTCTGGGTGCCAGCATTCAGAAGAGGACCTAAAATTACTTCAGCAATCAGTGCACCTATGCACTTTATTGCTGGTTCTTTTTTCCCTGAACTATGTTTTCTCTTTGTGTTCAAGATTTCTCTCTCTCATTTTAATTTTTACATGGATCAAACCATACTTGCACTGAGCATCAGTTCAGTACATTTTCCACATTTCATAGGTATTGTCATACTTTAATAAATTTGTATGTATCTTTCAGCTTACACACCTTTCTAACAGCAACATTTTCATGATGTAATAAGAGACACATATTAAAACGTATTTCCTGAATATGTCTTACAAAATATAAAGCTTCTAAATTTGTCTTGAACTTCTCATAAAGTCGTGACATAATATTAATCAAACAACAGCCTTATCTGTGAAATCATTTTTTAAAGCGCCTTTTACAAAATTTTAGCAATTCATGGGAGAAGTATAAAAGAAAATTTTAATGTATTGGTTGCAGCAATATGAAAAGCATTTCAGAAATAAAGAAAAGGCTGCATCAGCCAGCTCATGACGTCCAAGTGGACACTACTTTATTTGGCAAACTTGTACCTTTTCAGGTGCATCATAAATCTGGGCTCAGGAAAAACTGACAGCACTAAAATGGATGACAAGCAATCAATACATATAGAGTTTTACTTCATAAATTCTACCAGCTGAAGATCAGCTTTAGAGATAATAGGCAAAGCCCTCTTAGATGAGTAAAAGTGTTAGGAAGCTGATGAGTATTCTGCTAAATGACCCAGAACATATCATTTAAGACTGTTCATTTCTTACAGATTCATGAAGCCAGGTTCTTCACACAAGTTCACTAGCACATCATGTTTTGAAACAACACACAAATACAGGACATTCAGTATGTATAGTGAGATTATGTTTCTGAATGGTGCTGGCACATTCAGTGCAAAATATTGGGGGAGTAAACACAAACCTTCACTGGGACTTATACAGCTAACACTACCTCCTTACCAGCACTAGGTGGTGGGAACACAGGCATGAAAGCAGTAGACATTACCAGAAATGTTCACCTAGTGAACACCTAATTAAACTATGCACTCTACTGACTAAGAAACCAAGAGCACCCATGTCTGTGGCACTGAGAAACTTATGTGCCCAAACATAGCTGTTCTGTACTACTTTAGACAGCATATTTTATGTTGCTGATAGCTGAAGTATCCAAGTCACACTAGATGTTAGTGTTTAGACATCTTATTCTCCCCCACACCCGGACATACACACTTGTCCCTGGAATGAATACGTGTCAGATAAGAAAAATAGAATGAAAAAAAAAAATTAAAAATTAAATTAAAAATCCTTCTTCCACGCAATGACATTGAAGAAAGTGGAAAATAATTAGTGTTTTTAGAAAACACAAAAGTAGGAACCACCTGCCTCCGTTCAGGAGTAGACATGCTAAGGTATCATCAGAATGCAAAGCTTGCAGAGTAGTGTTATTTTGAAGAGATATTTCATACTGGTAGATCTCACTGATCTCCTAAAGATACAGCAGCTTTAACTTCTGGATGAAAGATTACCAACTTGCACACAATGACAGCAGTACATGAAGGTGTGATTTTGAAATAGCAATGATCATGGTGTAATAAAACTGCTCTGATTAGAGTTGAAACATTTGTTTAAAAGCATAGGATATATACCCATTTATAACAAAGTATCATAACTCAAATATTCAGGATGCGCTGACTAGACATAAGTCTTAAATGTCGTTTCATAGTGTTACTCATTCAAGCAAAACTGATTGATTTCAAAAAGCATTTTGACTGAGTTAGAAGCTGTGGGCACTGTAAATACCTTGCCTTAGCAAGATGAGGAGGAAGATTGTTACAGCAAACAAAATTAAAATCTCAAAACAAAGATTAATTCAGCTATTGAATTTTAACTTTACAGTAGAACTGTAGCAGGAAAAAATGAAACAAAACCTCTCTCTAGTAACTAAGTATACTCCCAACCCAGCTAAATAGAAAAGGTCATTCAACAAAGTGTCCCTGCTGCCAGTCACTGGAAAAGAAGAGGGGAAACCCTATGAAAAGAATTCTCAGAGGATCAAATTTTATCATAAAAACAAAATTAAATTGAATTCAACAGTTTGCTAACTGCAACCTGCTAACCTTATAAAAATACATCAATGATGTTTAAAATAAAAAATGCAACCAAAGAAAACAGACAGATTCCTGAGGGAACAGACTGAATTCTCACTGGCAATGCTTAGCCACTCACCTTTCTCATCCTGATAAGCAATTAAGATGCTATGCTCTTCAAACTCAATGCCAGCTACTCTTAGTCTGGCTCAGCTTTGATGGATAAATGAGCATGGACTATTCCTTCAGCTCACTGCCTTTTTTTATTAACTGCCTATGCAAAGCAGGTTGGCAGATCTTGTGCAATAAGTGTTAATTAGGGCTGCTGACACATTTTTACTTCTTCTATTATTTTCTTCTTCCTACAGTAGAAATTTAGAATTCTCTATGCTCTTTATCAGCCAAATGCTACAAAGTACTCACAGTAAACTAGCTGGAAACTTTTGAGCGTCAGTATGTTGAAGAAATGTATGTTCTTAAATGTAGCTGATAGGGATATCTGGCAGGCCTTTTGGATTATTCCCCCTGCCAATTCCTTCCTGAGATAAAACAGGTCATTTGTAGAACTTTCAATAGTTATAGTTAGGGCCTTGGTACTGACTACAGTCTGATGGTAGAAGCATTCATCTGAAGATAGCTGTGTCCATGCCTCTGTGCTATTGAATGTTTATTTACTTACACAAAAGGAATGGGTCCAGCATAAGAGATATCCACATCACAGTGACTTAGGAGCTAAGCAGTCACCTGCCAGAGAGAAATAAACAAAGCAGAAACTTGAACTTCTTTCATTTACATTTCAACAGAATATCATCATCACACCCTAGTATTTTTCTCTGCTTGCTGTCCATGTCTCACACCCACTAACCAGCTGGCTTAGGGAAAACCTTTCTCTACAAAAATTACAGCAGAACTGGTGTGTTCATGTTAAAAAAAGAAAAAAATTCTAGTTGTGGTAAATGTTCATCCATAAGCAGAAAACAACCCGGACAACACTGCTGAGAAAGAGACATTTATATAACATTTCTTAGGGGTTATCATAATGCTAGCTTATCCATTTTAGTATTGAGCACAGAAACATTTTATATCTCACTCATATCTTGACAGTAAAATAATTCCTTACTTTACTAAGCCCATCACAGTTTTAAGAAGGCTGCAGCTTTCTGTCATTCATAGAATGAGAAATAAACGGTTTGGAACTTCATTTCCTTTCATCAGAGCTGAGAGCCAGACTCACCTAGCCAAGGACAGTGTGAGGGTTGTGTCAACACAGACAACTCAGAAATTGTCACTGCTATAACAAAAACTTTGACGGCACCATTTCAAAGTGACAGCAGAGAACAGAATGAATTTTCAAGCCTCTATTGCTCTCAGAAAAAAAGCTCTATTGAATTTTTCAGAGGCAGCTGACAAGATTCTTTCCCTGCAAATGTTTGCCCTGCCCACCTTCTGCTTCACATTTCTATCTAACGTATTAGTGCAAACAGCCGATGAGGGCAGGCTGGTGGTAGGAGAGTGGCATGTGAATGGGATAGATGAGAATCAGGGAGATTTCCCATTCTTTGCAGGCTATTGGGAGGCTGTTATTTTGCTTTTACACCAGGTGGTGTAGAGGTATGAAGTGGAGAAGGAGGGTCTAAATCATTCTGGAAAGAAAGCAATATATCTGAAGTTACAGATCTGCCAATATGTGCATGCCAGCAGTTCCTAGTGCTATTATGAATTTGGTTGTGACAAATTAAATTGTGTCAGGATTTGGATACAAGCCCAACAGAAATTGAGGTAATAACTGCAAAGAGGAGATCATAGAGTCTGTAAAGTATTTAGTTGCTAAATCAGGATGGGTGACCATAGAGTCGCAGAAGTAGTTTCTGTCATAGTGTATCTGAAAATCCCAGAAGGGCCTCTATTACATTTCTGTATTCCTATTTCAGTGCAATTACCATAATAATGCTTTTGTATCCTGATATACATTTAATTTATTTCTATCGGAGTCAAGGAAGAAAAATACTGTTGATACACTGCATCTTAATCTGACATAAATTGCTAATGCTCATACAAATTATTAATGCTAGTTCCGATTTTAAGATTAATAAATCCTGATTTTTACTATGTTGACAACATCTTGTCTTTGGATATTATGATTAAACCACATTCAAATAAAATAAAATAAAATTGCAAACACTGGAAATAGGAAAACTTTCTCTTTTAAATTTTCATGTTTGAGATTTTTAGAGAATAATTTTGTTTCTACATATTACGGAAGCAAAAAGTGACAATCAAATTTAGACTGAACTTTCTCAGAGCTTTATGCCTTTTTGTTTCAAGGAAGAAGATATTCTATGCGTACTTTAAAACTTTGTTTTCTCTAAATGCCAGGTTTAAACTTTGTGGAAGGCTTAGTCCACATTTTGCCATCTTAAATTTCATTTCAGAACACTCCTTGCTTCTTGAACTGAACTGAATTAAGAATCAGGAAATGCTAGCAAAAATGTATTTTTGTAGTCTATATTCATCATATGGCAGCCAAATAAGGAACAAAACTCACAGCAAAGCCTTATGGTTCATACTGAATTGTGCTTCTGAATTTAGGCCCGCAGGTGTTTGCTTAAATGCAGAAATGTAGAACAGTATAATGACAATGAGTAATGTTTCAGTTAGTAAGATCTATCTCTTTTCTTGGAATTTGAGAAGCTTTGGACAAATGCCTAATAGAACTTTTGTCTTATTGCCAGACACCTTTTGGAGCTGTGTTTATAGCATACTCCACTGCAGTTCAGCTGAAATCACAGTTATCCAAATAATGCATAACATATTTATACAAAGCGTCTCTCTTTTTCAATTTATACCATTGTATTTGCATATATTCCTATAAAATCCATGCATTAAATTGCTTTAAAATACTAATTGACTATATTAGTTCTCTAAATAGCTATTGTATAATTTCTGTTTAATATTGAGGAGTTGTGCTCTGTGCAGTGAAAGAAAATAGAAAGCAAACATATTTTTTAAAAAGGAGTAGAGGACAAAACAAAACCCCTTTATAATTACTTTTATAGTAAAAAATAGAAGAATTCTGAAAATGACGACATGCACATTTTGAATTAAATTATAATACATATTACACTCACACTGAGATAAGATTCATGACTTTGCTCCAATCAGAGAGTAATTATTTTATTCTTTATTAATAAGGGATGCAGATCTATGAATGCCATTCATCAGTTTTATTTAAGAAAAGACTGTAAAGTTATATTAAATCTCCTTTTCATTTAATTCAGGGTCATTTCTCACAACTTGTAACAAAATGGTGTGAAGATAGATGGAAAATTGATAGATTTTATATGAGCATCAACCAAATTAAGATAAGCCTTGTATCTTCTCCAACCCCCCCCTTATTTATTTATTAAATAATATTGAGGCATGTACAATAATAACCATCTAAATATGTTTGATTTTGTTATTAGCAATGGCAATATTTTTTTGTTGTTGTTAAAGATGCAATAACCTGAGCTAGCTATGAAATGTTCTTTATTTCTTCCATGACTTCCTAAGCACTTTTTAATTTTTTTGTAATTTTGCTTTGAATAAGAGTTTTATTGTCTCATTAGACCTCTTAATTCTTTCACATAGAATGTTACAATTTTAATTTCCTGGACTGCCATACTTATTTTTAATATTATAAACAGAACATGGCCTTCACTCATATACTGGCCAAAAATACACTTGTCATAAATGTAACTTTATTCCTCAAGTTACCACAGGAAGTACAGATTCTGTTTCATTAGGGAAAAAAGGAAAAAAAAAAAGAGTTAGAAAGCAGACTTCATCTCCATAAATAATAGCTTCCTCTAAGTTCCAAAGGCGTTTAATTCTATTTGTTCAAATCAGCCAGATTCCAGTCTTGGAATTAACAGCAATGAATCTATAGATTAATTATTGAAAATACAGAACATAATTTTCACATTTCCTGTTAATTCCATCCGGTACCTGTACTGTAATGTTGCTATGGAAAACAGAAGTTAATCCATTCAGGTAAAGAGAAATAATAAATAAATAATAAGAGAAAGAAAACTCAGAATAACTTGCATCACTTGTGATTTATTTGCATGAAAACACTTGTGATTTTTTTCCTAATCAGCCTGTGTTTCCATCAGGCATGAACTCATGATACGTGTCATCTGGAATATTTGCTTTCCAAAACTAATCACATTCTTTCTTTCTTTTAAAGGTATTGCGTAGTCAGGTAATGCACATCAGCCAGACAAAGCATGCTTATCCTGTGCTGTGAAGCAGTGGATAGAGCTGGGAGCATCTCTCCCAGCTGGAAGAATGGAGCTGACTGGCACTGGCTGAGGAGCTAAGGAGACAGGTCAGTGTTATCTAACTATTAAAGATGGACCTTAATGATTAGAGTCAGCCTCCAATTTTCACAATAAAACAAGTACTCTAAAAGACACCCCCCCCAAAACAAGCAAAAATAATAAGGTCAATGTATATTACAGTAAGCCGCTGGGAATGGAAATTCACAATTTACCTTTTCCTCATGTAATATTTTCACTTCCTTGAAAATTGAGGGGCATTGTTATTTCCAGCATTTGTGTATATTCACAAGTAGGGTAGATTTTATAACATGTCTTGATTCTTCTTTAATTCACAAGCTTTACCTTCCTACTGAGCTAATCAGATATCAAAATCAATAACTTTGTTGGGCATTAATCATAATTTGGTTACGGTAGAAAAGTCTTCAAGGCTTTTCCTGGCACTGAATTGATACTCTTGGTTCACAGCCAGAAGACTGGCTTTGGCTCTCTAGTTGTCCACTTCATACATGGTTGTTGTCTGATAAACATAACTAATGTAGGAGTGATAATGGAGATCAGAAGTGACCTCTCTGAACTTTGTTGAGGGAGTAGTGTATGTTGATTCTATGATTCCAAGTTAGATAAAGCTAATATCCTTTGGCTAATATAGTGTAAGAAGCTGCAGACATGCTTCTATGGATGAGGCAGTGATAAAAGGGTCTTGAAGTGTTATTGACCTGCTTCATAAGCTACACACTCACAAGTCTATGGGGCCAGATGGATTACACCCTAGAGTGCTGAGGGAGTTGGCAGATATGGTTGCCAGGCCACTCTCCATCATCCTTCAGCAGTCTTGGCTAACCAGGGATGTCCCACTGCACTGGAGAATGGCAGATGTGATGCCCATCTTCAGGAAGGGCCATAAAGAGGATCCCAGTAGCTACAGACCTGTTGGTCTCACCTCGGTGCCAGGTTATGGAAGTTCCAAAGTTATGGAAGAGATAATGTCAAGAGCCATCATGGAGCAATTAAACGTCAACCAGGATATCAGGCGCAGTTAACATAGGCTCATGAAAGGCAGAGCCTGCTTGACAAACCTGTTCTTGTTCTATGACAAGATGACCTGCTTAGTGGATGAGGAAAACGCTGTCAATGTAGTCTACCTGGACTTCAGTAAAGCCTTTGTCATTGTCCACCACAACATGCTCATGGATAAACTGTTTGCTCATGGCTTGAATGGGCATATGCTGGGTGAAACACTGGCTGG
>VWZY01000275.1:228103-251287 GCA_013399075.1 Chloroceryle aenea
GCTACAGGCTTGGGGAAGACTGTCTGGAAAGCTGCCTGGCAAAAAAAAGAACTTGGTGTACTGATTGACAGGTAGTTGAATAAGAGCCAGCAGCATGCCCAGGTAGCCAAGAAGGCCAAATGGCATCCTGGCTTGTATCAGAAATTGTGTGACCATCATGACTAGGGAGGTAATCCTGCCCCTATGCTTGGCACTGGTGAGGCTCACCTCAAGTTCTGTGTTCAGTTTTGGGCACCTCAGTACAAAAAGAACACTGAGGTTCTGGAGCAGGTCCAAAGGAGGGCAGCAGGGCTGGTGAAGGGTTTGGAAATCATACCCCATGAGGAAGGACTGAGGGAGCTGGAGCTGTTTAGTCTGGGGAAGAGAAGGCTGAGAGGCAGCCTTCTTGCTCTCTACAAATGCCTGAAAGGATGTTGTAATGAGAGCAGGGTTGGTGTCTTCTCACTGGTGACAGGTGACAGGAGAAGGGGATATGGCCTCAGGTTGTGCCAGGTTAGGTTTAGGTTGGATATCAGGAAAAAAGCCTTTACCAAAAGGGTTGTTAAGCACTGGAACAGGCTCCACAGGGAAGTGGTTGAGTCACCATCCCTGAATGTGTTTAAAAATCATTGGGATGTGGTGCTTAGGGACATGCTTTAGAGGTGGGGTTTTGGAGTTAAAGTAGTAGGGTTGCGTTGAGGTTGGACTTGATGATCTTGAAGGTGTTTTCCAACCTGAGCAATTATGTGATTCTGTGAAGCTTTAAGATGTAAAACATGGAAAATAACTTCCATTTGATATTTTGGTCACCCATTAATTTAATGGACTAACGGCTACTGATGTCTTTTTAGAATTTTGTTCAAAATATGTGTGTGAGGGGGGTCAAATGAAATACTTTCATCATGACTTTATCTCATTAGAATAAAAACCTGTGCCTAATCACTAGCTACTTCTAACAGGGTTAGCAGCTTAAGCTATCTGTATAATTTATTGGGCAGACTTGTTTCTTTGGAACCACAAGAACCCTTGCCTATTGAAATCTTTTAGACATGAATGATATATTTATATCTATTTAGATGCATAGCTCTCATAACTTTCCAGTTAAACTTCCTGACTTTATAGAAGTTTGTTGCTCAATAATAACATTTTTGCGTTATTTAGAAATTAGGTATGGGATTTGAAAGGAAGCTTTCAGGATTCATGTTCTTGATATGTAAACAAAAAGTCCTGAATGGACTATATGGACATCCACCTATCAGAATTCTTCTCACATGACTTTGGTTCTCTAAAACTTTGATGTTTAGTTTGCACTTAAAATCTGGACTGGCTCCATAACCAGTTGGTGAACTCTTCCCGCTCTAATGAGTGGGCCTGTTTCTCTTTATTGATTATGAGAGTAGCTTCAGTGGTTAGCTATGATATCTAAAATAGGATATATGAAGCCATGTAACTATTGTTTATTTCATAATAATGAAATATTTTCATCAGTATTTCATCAGAATACACCACTGAGATGGACTAAATTGAAAAGAGTGTTTACAAGTAGGTAAAAAAGGGAGTGGATTTTAAAGTATCTTCTGCAAATATAATCCTGGGATTTCTGGTGCATGAATCTTGACATGTAATAAAGCTAGTTACATCTTTAGAATGTTTTTCTGTGAAAGAAAAAAATTAAAGGAAACACCCATTGTGCTGCCTCTATCACAGCCATCATAATCCAAAGCCCTGCTATCACAGCCATCATAATCCAAAACCCTCCAACAATCTGAACAGTTTGTCATCTGACAGAAGGACAAATTTAATCAGCCTGTCCCAGGGGAAGCTTCTACTGGCAAAAATAAGCTGCTAATTCCTACTTTTGGGTGACAAGTCTATCTTGAGACAATTCTCTACCTCAGAGCATAATCTGGAATTTAGGGAGCTCTCATAACATCTGACACAGTCATAGGAGACATGCAATGAAGTCAGAGACTGAATGGCATTGTTAGAGTTTGTAAGAGTAAATGGGAGCTTGGAGAGTGAGTGAATGAGGGAGAGCAATGTCCCTCAGCTATGTTCTCTTTCTTCTGCAGTTGCCTCATCAGTAGCAACCTCTCACTGCAAAGGGTGTGATGCTTTGGTGTTTGGTGTTGGATTGCATTTGTAGGGGCATGGAATAGGTGTTTGAATTACACCCACATTTTATTCTAAAAAGAAAGCGAGATATGAAAAACATCCTTAAAATAGGTACTTTTGTTCTTCCAGTGAAACCTGACCACAATTTCACAGGACAAAAGCAGGTGCTTTTCTAGCTCTATGGATAATCTTTTGGGAAAAAAAAAAACAAACAACAAAACAAACTAAACAGCAACAACCTAAAAACAAAAAACCCAAACAAATAAAAAAAAAAGGAAAAAAGACCCCAAGCCAAAGACCAACCAACTAAACAAACAAACTAAAACCAAAAACAAAAATAAAACCAACAAACAATGAAGATTTAACCCTGTTCAAAGAATCAGCCTCAAAAACTTATTTAAATGGAAAGGGTAATGAACTCTTCAAGCACTACTGTCCTTATAGATTATGCACTATATTATATGTGATTACCATATGCTTCTCTTCAGTAGTTCAAACTGATACAGACAAGACAGTTATTTTTGTGACATTTTCTGTGTCATCCTAGACTTTTCAATTCTATACATTATTTTGTATACACTAATCATGCAGCCTTCTAATCTTTTGATTAGACTTAAAACCCCTTCACATCCTGTACTGAAAATGAAAAAGAAAACCACAGAAAACTAGAGTATGTTTCAAAAGATATGAAAAAATGCCACAGGTCTTTGCATTTCAAGAAGTGAAACTAAATCTCACAAGAATTTCAAGTCCACTTTTCAACAGTCTTATCTTGTTAGCTGTAACTCATCAACACTATAACACACTGAAGTTAGCTGCTTCTCAATCTATCTGCTTCAGGAGGAAAAAAAAAGAAATTTAGTCAGCCAATACTCCTTCACAGAGAGCAGGAGGATGTGGAAGACCATATGGTCTGAAAGGATTAATGAAAGTGTTATCATTCAACAGATATCCTCAAGCAAGCTCCAGAGCAATAAATTATTAAATATAAAAATATAGCACCTGCTGCAGCGAAGCTAATGGTGCAAATATGTTAAAAACAAGAACTGTCCTGAGGTATAATCCATTAATATATTCTGCATCTAGAATTTTTAGGTTAATTCTTCAGAAGTTGCAGATTGGACAGCAAATGCATTAATTAAAGTAAAATACTTTTAGTTTTATAAGGGATAGGTCTCACTGTGATTTTGCAATGCTGCCAGTCCTCTGTTTATCTTTGTTCTGGCTGTGTGGCTCTAAATCAAGATAAAAAACAACTCAACATGAAGGAAAATAAAAAGAAGGTTATTTAATCACCCTGTTAGCTTAAAATGATTATTGATTCCTGAAGGTGATGTCTAATTCTGCCAGAAAATCCATTTCAGTAATGATTACTGCCCTCTACTTTATCTATTATCCTGGAGGTTATTAAAAGTGGGAGTCTCCAGGGAAGTATATACCTTTAGGCCACTAATATCATATTTAATATGTTTTTAACAGAACAGAGTTTCAGACTGTGCCCTTTAACCTACAAGCAAATCAAGCAGACAGTTTGGAAAGAGTAGGTCTAATTATTATATATACTCCACTGGGATCTAGTCTCATACTGCATGATAGATAAATATCAGCTGGGACAAGGGCATATTGAACTCTTCATCACTCTAAATTACCAGGTGCCCACAGCTCTAGAAATAACATACTCAGAAAACTTACAGTACCCTTTTGAAATAGTTGCTCAATGTGCTGTTACACTTTACCAAATAATGTTCACACCCTATGACACTTGTACATTTTCCTTCTGGTTGCTCTTTCAAAATCAGAGTGACATAAACTAACTACTGTGGGAATGAAGAATTGTCTCCATACTGAAACATCTGTACTACAATTAGGTATACACAGATGTCTCTAGAGTGGCCCATTCTAGCTAGATTACCTAATTAAACTCACAACCATAGAAAATTCAAATACTATGCATTCAGAGAATTGTACTAGATCATCTAATCCAGCCATCTTCTGTGATCCTAATTTCTCTCTATATGTGAATCTCAGACTATATAAAAGACCAGGTAGGATGACACATAAAATAGCATATTAAAAAGATGCTATTTTGATATAGATGGTTCCATAGATCACTTGGTGTTAAACTTTCAACTTTCTTGAACCAAAGGACTAATATTAACACTTACCATTTTTCATAGATCATAATGGTTTATGATTTTTAAAACTGGAAAAATGGTATTATTTCATGGATCAGCTACAGATCTTTTTCCATGGACCATTCTTACTGTGAATGTGAAAACTACAGAGACTTTCTCACACATGCACTATTGAAATTAAAATTATTCTGCCTTACTCTTTTATTTATTTGTTTTCATTTCAAAATCCCAGAGCAACTTTTAAAAAAACATATTTTAAAGAAAAGTTTTTTAAAAAATAAATTGCAGAACCTGATTTCTGAAATTAATTTGACAGTATTTAAAATATAAAAATAGCTTAATAACAATAATAACTAAAATCCATATTGTAAAATTCATTACTGCCTCCTTATTTATACCATGGTAAGTAACTTCACAATGCAAGCAATAAAATGAATCATTGCTTTATGATCTTCCATGACCAAGATATACTGTAGATCATATCAGTGATACTGCATTTGGTATGATCAGATGTCCAGAATCAGTGGATGGAGAAAAAAAGTTGCAGCAAGTCATAGTCCAGACCTACTGCAGATATTTTCAGCATTACAGAGCATGGGGCACAACAGTTTCATGCACTATGCATAAACTATAACATAACTATGTTATGTACTCCCTATAGTCTGATGTGAATAATAACAGTAGCTAGCTATTATATATCTTCCAGCATTTTGTGAAGTTAATTAATATTATTATTTTTTATTTTATGTAGACAAAACACATGGGAGATTAATGTAATCTTTCTTTGTTATAATCCCATCCCATTTCCCACAGAGAAGAGAAATCTGAACTAGTTGATTTTCTTTACTAAGTCATCTGAACAATAGCAAACAAGTACATATTGAATGTCCTCTAAGATCTTGGTCAGATTAAGAGTCATTCACATAAGAAATAAGCCCCCCGAAATTATGCAAACACTAATAACTGCTTAAAATGGTTTATATACAGAGTTGTGCAATGTATCTACCTCTAGGAATGCAGCAAAAAAATAATTTCAATTAATATTTTTAATCTTATTTATCTTCGCAAGGTAATTTTTTTTTTCTCTCACTACTTGTAATATTATTACAGCTTTCAGACCTCTCTTAACTGGTGCAAACTCAGAGTTGTTGGTAAGCTTATCATTGATTTTAAAGAACTTTCGTATTAGCCCAACAATTTATTTCACCCTAACTGAGGCAAAGAATACCCTATAATTACATTTTGAGATGTAGTATTCAATTTATTAGTCATCCAGGGTGCATACTAATTATTAAAAATGTAATAGAAATTTGGTTTAAAGATCTCACTTCAGTTGTTTTCCACACTATACACAACTGACAAATGTAATCTATACTTTACAAATATAGTGAACAGAATATTGGCACTATTGATGTCAATTCCCCATTAATATAAAAACTTTAAAAAGGCTGCACAGTAAAATTAAAAAGGCATGTATGTTCTTTTACAGACAATGACTCACTGTTTAATATTCAAGCATTTCAGTCTTGATTAGCTGTTCATGTTGAAAGATGTTTGTCCCAGTAAACTGTTTATTTCCACTGTACCTGTGGATGTTTCAACCTTTTTATGAAATTCTTCTTCTAATAATGTAGATAATTCAATTCTTTATATGTAATTTCAGTAATTCATTATAATACACAGAGGTATGTCAGCTATGCTACTTTTAGGATAGTACTCTATTTCCTTTTCACTGTGGGTGTGACAGAGCACTGGAACAGGCTGCCCAGGGGCGTTGTGGAGTCTCCCTTTCTGGAGATATTCAAAACCTGCCTGGATGCATTCCTGTGTGATATGGTACAGGTGATCCTGCTCTGGTAGGGGGGTTAGACTGGATGATCTTTCAAGGTCCCTTCCAGCCCCTGACATTCTGTGATTCTGTGATTCCTTGCTATATTGAATAATAGCTGGTTCATTTATTTATTCTGAGCCTTTGTAAGTGGACTTGTATTGTTCACCATTAGGACATTTAGCAGAAAACCTGCTGTTACTTATCAGAGACCTCTAGAAGAAAAAAACCCACAAACCGAATCCTAGATTAATGTCCTCAATGTGTCACTGTCAGAGAAGTCAGCCAAGCCACAATGCATTTTTTAATGAAAGAAATATCAGTTATTTTCTCTTCAAAATAGAGACATAAATATAGTCACAACAATAAGGGGGAAAAAAAAAATTGGCCAAAGCTGGGGTCAGATCATCAGCTGGCATGAATTTGCATGCTACATTAATGTTGCTTTGATTTATGCTCCCTGAAGACCAGATGTCCAATTATGTCTCTGTGCATAGCTCTTTCAGTACCATAGTACGTATTTGCTTTGGAGGTTTTTTTTGGTGTTTGTTTTGCTGTGTTTTGTTTGCTTGTTTGTTTGTTTATGTTTTCGTTTGTTTGTTGGTTTGGTTTGTTTTTTCCTTAGTTTTTCTTTTTTACTGAAGGGGTATCATTCCATTTGTTCTGGTCAAACTTTTGTCATATTTAAACTTTGACATGGTTTAGACAGTTAATTGTCAGATTTCAGACTCATGTTTAATCAATCAAATATTTTGGGTCTACACCACTTTTAGTTACAAAAATATTTTGTGTTTGGCATATTAGATTATTTATTTGCTATATTTTCATCATCTGTGAGAGCAAATAAATAAGATTTTAACCCTCACTGATATTTTTAACACTTTAACACTGATAATTTCTCCATCTTCCCACCTCTGCTAACAACTTCATTCTCTCATATTCTTCATTCTCTCCCTATCAGCATACTCCAACAGTGAGATTGCTTATTTGACCACTTCATACTAAATATTTTGTTCAACATTTTGTCAATCAACAGTTCTTGGGTTTAGTTAAAAAACTTGCCATTAATGACATTCATTCACCTAAATCTCATGAATCAGAAGCTATTAAAAACAAATTCCACAAGAGACACTATGATTTTTTACTTATTAAGTTTAATACATTATTATCAATTTTAAGCTTCAGAGAAATTGAGAAAAAGACTTATTTTTCATGTGGAAATCTTAGAAAACTTTGTGAAAATAGAGTTGGTGTATAACAATGTCACTTGAAGAAAATACAGCAGATGTACAAATTTGAGGGGAGAACTAGCACTAATAATTTGATAAATTGACAAGAAATTTTATCACACTGTTAGTAGCTTTATTTTATATAATCCTATAGACACAAAAGTACTATGAGAATAACAGGGGAGTAATTATTACAGCTTTTTTCTATTCCACCACTGTTTTCTGATGTTCTCTAATCTTTTCTCTTCCAGCCCATTTTCCTTCTTCACACAGTATCATAGTAAAAGAAAGTCGATGGTGAGAGTTATTCATAGCTCCCTTCTTATATGCTTTTTACCTAAGTGCACACATTATCAGTGGCAATAAATTTGTTTTTCCATAGTCCTGACTATTAAGAAATAACTGAACAAATGTTCATTGACTGGATTTTGGAGGAGCAGATGAGTCAAAAGCAGCCTCTTTTATTCTTGCGACTTGTCACTTCCAAGCATCACTGTGAAATCTAGAAAAACTCAGATATGATGGGGAACCTGGTGCTTGCTGAGCTGTGAAAAAAAGCTGCCATTGGACATAGCCCAAACATTTCTGTCAGACCAGCAAAGTATAAGAAAAGTTCTCACTAGGCAGTTTATAACTATACACTTCTTTTTTCTTCCCTCCCCTCTCTCCTCACCCTCTGAGTTTTTGATAGCCAGCAATTCTGTTTGCTGGCACTCACCATGGCCTTTCTCAGAATACAATTCACAATATTTATAACTGTCATCATTTCAGTCATTGTATTTTGTATTTTTCCATCTCATAGTCTTTCTCTTTTCCAGGTCCTTGTCACCCTGGAAAAGGACTAGTGTATTTATAACCTCTCTGCCTACATTGACTGACTTTGTCATCAGAGGTTTTCATAGCATCTTTAATGACCTGTTAGGAAGAATACCGTAAACATTCTGTTATAGTAAGTGTTAGATTAAAAATCTGCTGTTATCTTAACTTGTATTCTCAGAATATTGGCATATTAAGTGCTTGGTCATTGATGTGATGGGGTCAGTTTGGTAAACTGCTCAGATTTTTTTTTTTTTTTTTCTGAGTGGTATTTCTTTTTGCCAGAAAATGGCCATATTAATCAAAGAGTAGGTGTGTTACAAGGCTGTGAATTGTTGGGAGCTCATGTGATAAATTTTTATAATTAAAAAATTTCTCAAAAACCTTCAGTAGTCATCTAGAAAAAAAGTAACAATAACTGGTAGTATTTTTTGTGAAGTTTTGAGCAATATCCTAAATCAGATATAGAGGAAATTCCAAATTGGCTTGTGGTTATTTTTTAATATATATTTATCTTATTTTTGAAAGTGGGAGAACACTGGAAAGCCCCAGTTCTTCTCTATTACAAAATACCAAGCGTCTGAGGCATCCAGAAAGTTTAACAGGCCAACGGGTAGGCTTCGTATAACCAGTTGCACTAGTCTTGCAACAGCTAAACTTCCCAACTCATTTGGATGAGTTTTGTGGCAAAACTGGCTTTCTGTATGAACGCTTTATAGTTGAGAGCTAGGTATTGAAAAGCTCAAAAAATGCACCAAAAAAAGAAACATTTATAATTCAGTATATTTATAACTCAGTATATTTATGATTTCTGTTTCAGTTTTGATTTCAAATTACAATTTATATTTTATGAATCTGCAAGAACATTCAAATTGAAACAGAATGCCAGAAAACCTTTACATAGAGGGTCTCCAAGGTGCCACGATCTACATATTTGACTGTTTCAGACAGTACTCATATGTACAAAATACATATATATAAAAATATTCCATAAATACATGTTATGAAACAATGGTGATGATACAAGGGAAAGATTTTCATTTAACATGTTATCATGGATTGTGTTATAAGAATATAGACTTATGTCAATAAAGTAGGTTAAAATTAAGCTCATGTCCCAGGGAAACAACAGGCTGCCTATTTATATTGGCTTAAATAGACATAAAGTGGTTTTGAAGAGTAAGAATCTCAGCTAGTATTTTGGAAAAAAAAAATTGTGAGTAAAATAAAATAAATTAAGTAATCTTCTTCATTAGATTGATATACGTCCCATGAAAGTCAGAAAGAAAAGCATGGGTTCTGGCAAATGTTCCATTTTCCCTTGGAAGGTTGCAAAGGACTCAGTGCTCATTACCAGTTTGCTGCTGCCAGGGACACGCACTTGCCAAATGGAGAAGTCCTTTGAAAAAAGATTGAGATTTGTTTGAATGAAAATGTAAGTGCATGAGTACTAGTGACACTGGAAAACTCAGTCATCTGGAAACCAGGAAATGAGTGTCACCACTTTATTCAACTCTTTCCACTATGCTTAGAGATAAAAAAGCACATTGCTCCATTATGCAGGGATCATACAATACTTAGAAATAATAACATCACAGTCATGGTATTCATGTCAAACAAGGCACATACTGAAATACTTGAATACCAGGAAAAGCAGAAAAACACAGTGAATGCTGGAACTCATCCTGGAGAACTTTAAATAGCAGGAGCCAAAAAATAGTTAGATTTATTACAGGAACCACTTCTTGCTTATCAACAAGAATGCAGAAAGCCTATCACAGAAGTCAGGTGAATGAACTACTAATGGGACAAAGCAATCTGGAATAATTAAATTTTTCAGATAATGCACAAAGTATAGCTGAATGGATAATATTGTAATAGTATGACTTGATCTCTGTTAGTTCTGTATTCCTATACATTAAACATAATCAACAAAAAAAACCACTTTTCAAAATATTCAGAGTGCAGAAATTTCCTCAGCCATATTCTTTTCAGACTTGGATCTCACTGGGACTAATCAAGGTTTTCATTTCATTTGTGAAAGTCTATGTGAAAATGTTTGGGGTTTATTCATTTTTTTAATTTTTTTTTCCAACACATTTTCTTTTAAATACTTTTTGAATAAAACCATGGAAAATAAGAGTTTAGATCCATACTGCTGAAGCCAAATATTTATTATGAATTTTAAGAATGTATTTAAGATGTACTTTGTCATACTTACAAACTTTGTGTTTACTGAAAAGTATAAACATTGTCTATTAGAGAAAAAAAATAAATAATTCACAAGGGGATAAATTTTAGCTGTTGCTTTGATTTTGATTTTCAGACACTGCTATTCAGTCTTAGCATGGGCAGAATATAATCTGGGTAGACCAAATGCCTGAGAACTGATCATTTGTATGTTGTTGCTTTTTGGATTCAGTGATACAATAAACTCTGTCTGGAAGAGGTCAAATATACTTCAGCATTAGTAGAAGGATCACCTGACACCAGAACTAGTAATGGTATTTTTGAATTTGAGATTTAAAACTAGGTAGAGCTTTTTAATAAAAATGGTATAAACAGGAATGAATAAAAAATACCCAGTCTGGGAAAGCTTTAGGAAAGTCTGGGAACACTTACACTGTTAGAAGTAAGTGTTGAATAATACAACCAAACTGGTGAAAGGACTGTGACAAGAATGCTGTAAGGGGAAGCAGAATTCAACCACACTCATTTTAGCTGTAAATTAGCCATCCTGTCCAGACTAATCATCTTACCTTTTCCATAATCAGTGGAAGTTGTTGCATTGGTTAGCTGTACATGGGTATTTTAGATGGCTAGTATAAATAATCTAATTTCCTTATACCTGAGATGCAAAGCTGACCTAAGGCCTAACTACCTTCTATTTTTATTTTTTAAATCACAGAATAATTGAATAATTTAGGTTGACAGAATTCTCAGGAGGACACATGATCCACCCCCTTGATCAAAGTTAGGTGACATTTCTGGGTAGCTGATTCTGTACCCCATGAACTTCTGAACAGCTCCAAGGCAGGTGTCTCTGGGCACCTACTATAGTGCTTGACTGCACTTTTTGTTGCAACTTCTGCTTACTGCCTTTTGTCTTATCTCTATATATCTTTGAGAGGATATGCATTAATTTCTGTAACTTACAGGAAGAATGGAGTAAGAAACCAGATTTGAAGAATTCATACTTCCATTCATGGGAATAGATTCTTGGCTTTACAAATTAATTTCCAATACTAACATTATCAGCTGAGACTCAAAAAGCAATCTGAGCTCCAGTAACTTAGCACTATGAAACAGAAGTGTCCCTTGTGTTATCATTAGGACTGAATTTCTCTGCTTCCATGTTGTATAGGCTTTGGATTACTTAGAGCACTAGTCCTATACTCTAGAGCTTTCTTCCAGAATGCTCCATTTGGCAGTTTTCATAATCTCTACCTAAGATCAAACTATTTGGAAGAGTCCAAAATTTTCAATATATACCTTAAAGCTGCATGGCATGATATGCTTCCATATTCATACTGCACCCTCATAGCACATTCCTTTAAAAAAAAAAAGGTCACAAAAAGCAGTTGTGTAATAATCTTAAGGCTGTAATTTCTCTTTCGTGAAATGAAATTATTTGCTGATGTATGCAGTTGACCATGTACAATTTTGAAACTGTTGTGAAACTTTTTGTTTACTGAAATGCAAAACTAAGATTTAAAATAAATTCTAGGTAGTAGTGTTATAAAAGTATTTATTAACTGGGTTAGGACCACAGCCTGAGCTTTGTCACCAAGAAAAAAAGTGACAATGAAATGCCCCCATGCAGCAGAGGCATCACACAACTGCTCAGGTAAACATGCTTTCTTTGCAAGTTGGACCTACATTCAAAATATTTTCATATAGCTAAATTTATGATTACAACAGCAGCATATACAGACCTTCCTACAGAAGCCAACATTTGGACAACCAATTCAACACTAGCTGTTGTTCAAATGCAGTGTCAAAAAAGGTATGTGTAATTCTCAGAACTTCTCATGTTCTCTGAAGACTGAGAATGAGAAGTTTAGTTCACCTTTGCACAACACAGAGGACACTGATACTAAAGTGCTGAACATAGTTTTGTTGTCTAAACTTGGAAACTGGAGCAGTGAAAGAAAGAATTGCAGAAATAGCTCAAGTGCTAGGAAAAACCCCACCTTTATAGAGAACTCAATATATTTGTATTTTCTGAAGACAGAATAAATAGTGTATAAGTGCCTTTATGGTGGTGTGGATACTGAATGCAGGAGCACTCTTTAAATTAATGCAGACAGGCACAAGAAGAACCAGCTGCAAGGAAGATGAAGAAAAAGAGAAACAATAGAAATAATCAGATTTTTGGTTTTGTATTTTGAAGTAGCTATTTATTATTTGTATTTTAGTGGTGTCTAGGAATCCTAGTCACAGAACACAACAAAAAGATTTTGGTTTTCTTTTTCTTTTTTTCCCTAAAGAACTTCCAGAGTTAAGCAAATGATAACAGCTGAGAGAGTGTATGCAAGTTTGTAAAGTATAATGGCTGGCAAATTATGAAAGGCCATTAGTTTATATGAGATAAAAATCTCATAGATTTCTGGTTTAAAATTATGTGAACTTTGTCATTGTGCAATGTCCAGAGTCTAGTTGGTACATTGCAAGAAAGGAAGAATAAATGATAGGATGTGGGAAAAGGAGATCAGAGTTCTTTGAGATTGCCTCAAAAGGATCAATTAAACACAAAGAATACTTCCCAGTATGTAATTTACTGCTGTATGTAATTTACAGGCTAGCAGTTATATTTACTTCTGCTTTGCAGGGTTTATTAAAAATCAACTAAATCCAATGATCAACAGGCCATCCATCTTTTTCTCTTGCTCTCTTATTTTTTCTCAAATCCTAGCTGAAAGCTACAGCTCTCCCTGATTGGTTGAAGCAGGCAGTTTATAAATCTCCCATAGCACTTGTGAGGTGTTAAGAGATTGCAAATATCACTAAATTCAGTCATGTCCGTATCTGTCCTCTGACTATCAGTGTATGTTAAAAGTATAAATGAGGAGGGGAAATGAGTGTTCTAGCTTTGCCTGTTTACTTTATTTAGAAGTCAGAATTGCTCACATGGTTTTCATAAGTGGTATTTTTACTGAAGAAAATTGCAAAGCCTGCAGAGTGTAGAATAGAAATCATTTTTGCAAGCTCACACACAAGCACATATATTTATAAATGTATATTTAAAAGACATCATAGGGTACAATTTGGTCATGGAAGCTGAGAATAAAATTCTGAGTGGTCAAAAATATGACATTATCAGGCAATTTTATTAGAACAGTTTGGAGAACTGTAGCTGACCCAGGAGAACTGTAGCTGACATTGGGTCAGCAACTAAAACATAAAAAGATATGTTCTAAAAGGTGAAAGGATCACACCACTGTAACAGCAGTCTGAATAGCTACAGAAGTGACGTAGATTTAAACTCACTGCTATATAAGATGATCTCCATAACCAGCATAACTGGCCTACAAACCCCAAAAAGAGATGAAAACTGCATTTTAGCAACTGGATTATAGCTACTGTATAAAAAGACCAGTCCTACTTCAGAAAATCTACAACCTAAGGTTTGAGCAAGATCTGTAAACTGAAAATGAATGTATGATGTGATAATACATGAGCAGAAAGAATGGGCAAGAGAGTCAGATTTTATCAATTCATATTAGTTGTTCAAAGGGCCTTCATAGTCACACCTTCTTTCTGGACTGACCAAGGAGAATGATGACAAATTAATTTATCTTAATTTTATTATAAAATGTCTGTGTTGGTCACTGCTCTAGGTGACTCTACAGTAATATTTTTATGCTGGAAATTGTGCTGATACTTCCAAATTTCTGTCTGAGCTATTACTGATGTAATTTAATTAAGTGCCCTTTTATGCATATAGTTGAGATGGATCCAATTGAAAGAAATAACTTGTAATAATTTAAAATTCAGTCATACCATAAGATGAGTTTCTGTTTTCAAAGATTTGACCAAATATCTGCTCATTTTCAATATCTTTTCGTAAGATTTGGTCAGTGAACTAAAGTTATTGCACATTTGAATTTTTCCTTTTGTTATGCTTTACTACAGACATTCTTACATTTCTGAATCCTCATCACTTAAGTTCTTAAGCACTTCAAATGACAGAAAATAAAAAAAAAAATCTGAAATACACTATAATGAAATAACATATCGGATGTGAATCATAGAATCAGGAATGTCTGAGCTGGAAGGGATCTCTAGAGGTCATCTGGTCCAACTCCCCTGCTGAGAGCAGGGACATCCTCAGCTAAAGCAGGTCACTCAGAGCTTCGTCAAGCCTCACCTTGAATGTCTCCAGGGATGGGGCCTAAGTATCTCACTGGGCAACCTGTTCCAGTGTTCTACCACCCTCATAGTAAAGAACTTCTTCCTTACATCCAATCTAAATCCAGCCTTTTCTTCATCTGTTGCTACTGGCTCTCTGTTCTTGTTCTTCAAGGGCTGTATGTTTTCTTTCACCTTCCTTTTTTTCATTGATGGACCTGTAGAAACCCCTCTGTTTTGTTGTTTTTTTTTCCAGGCTGACGTTTTCAGATATATTAGTCTCTTATGCCTCCATATTTTCATGAGGACTATTCAATACCATTTTCAGTACAATGTTCTCTACTTCAACTTTAGCTTCATCATACGACTGGATATAGAAACACCTCTGCTAGCATACATTAATTTAGAAGGGCTACTATCATCTCATTTATGGTCCAGAGATGGTTCTTGAAATTAGAATAGTTTCAGACTGGGGCAACAAAGTGTAGGAGGTGTTCTTCAGTGAAGAAGACTGAGCCCTTCAAGTTTTCTATTGTTACTAAGAAAAACCTTTTCCTAAGGTAACACCACACAAATCCTCAGGTAACATCATACAATTGCAAACGTAAAACTACCACCCATGAGAGCAAGTTAAGATGAACTGTTTCTAAAGTTCCTTTGAATAATCTGGAATACTGCTGATGCAATCTGGTACAAAGACAGACTGGAAGCTAAACATCTGGATAGATCATATAAGTCATGCCAAAACTTAGCTTCGTATCTGAAAATAAGTCTTTGGGTAGCTTTAATTCTCAGCTAACCAATACAGGATCAGAGGTGGCTGAAAGGGAAACAGGAAATAAAAATGGAAGGCAGAAAGGCTGAGGTAGAACCCTGGAAATTCAGAGGCCAGAGATATCATGAAGGAGATGAAAGGGTTTAGGAGATCTTGGATGCATGGGGATAAAGAGGGAGCATGGATTTTAGGGGAAAACCAAACCAAAACAAAAACAAAGAATAGCTTTTTCTTGTCATTTTGCATTTAATAGCTGAATGTTTTAATGAGCTACAAGCATGAAAATCCATTGTAACCATTTGAAATTGCTCTGTAATATGTTATGCATGTATATTGTTAGAGGCAATGCAGCTCTAATCTAAGTGAATTCTATATGCAGCTGGGGTGTGCAGGAATGTGCAGGCATTGCCAGTGGAGAATTACAGTCAAACAACCCAACTATCTCTCTCTCCTGCAGCCAGTAACTCCATATTTAATGGTATATAGAATTAGGAGCAATGGACCCTTTTAGGGTGTACTTGCAGTTGCAAAAGGTATGAAAAGATAATAACATGTTTGTTGTTTCTTTGTTGTTGTTGTTGTTGTTATTTTTAAAAGAGTTTATAGCTTTCTTCCTTTAAAATGCATTTTAATTCTCAATACTAAAATTAATTTGGATTAATAAATTAATTGTTTCACACAATAAAAATAAAATTTCTTCAAAAACATTACATATTAATTTTAATATTTCATAATCAAATGAATTGGGATAAATTAGTATAAATGTTTTGAATCAACAACAACCTGCATGTCTTGTCCATATTTAGCAATTTCTTCATATTTCCTCATGTGTATTTGTATTAATTGATTTTTTTTTCTCCAGATGCTGTAATGAGCCATTAGTGTAAGAAGTTTCCTCATTATTTTTGTAGGAAAAATGTGAATTATCTCTTTTTCCAAAAGAGAATAAATCCATAAGTAGTGTTTTCATTGTTTCTTACCCCGTGGATATGTAATACTGACTATCAAGCATTGCAAAATACTTAATGTGATGTAGGAAAAAAATGTTTCTAAGGCAAAATAGGCACTCACTGATAACATTAGGTAATTACATATACAATTAAACAAAGAGCTGTAAAATAAACTTCTTGAACCTGCAGGCCAGAAAAAATTAAAATCTGAAGATGGCAATTTAGCTAATAATTCAAATAGCAAGGTTGGATAAGGGAGGAATTAGTAATGGTTGCCCACCCCCCATTCCTATGCTATTATCACAGCTGGGTGTTCCTAGTCAAGTGAATGATGTGACATCTACATAAAAGCAGTCTTGTAGTCTTTTACCACTGGGTACTAAAGAAAAGAGCACAGCAAAGGTACATCTCATCTGGCCCCTGACTCCCTGCAGGTAATTTGCTTTTGCCCTCTGACAGAGTTCAATCCTTTAATAATACAGGCAAACATTGGGTGAACACCTCAAGTAGTGCAAAGACGGGAAGAATTACTCTAAATTTAAAAGTCACTCTGACACTAATGGCCAATTCAACAGTGCAGAAGGAGACACCCTTCCTCCTTCTAATCACGCCTGAGCTACCTGGCTTCATTGTTTTATTAATGTGCTTACCTAGAGATTTCTATCCTTTGTTATTTGATTGTGTTTGTGTGCAATGCTTGGCCCAGGAAATATACTTAGCCTTGGAACAGCAAGAAAATCCTTTCAGGAGATCCTGGGGTAGGATCTTGTCTGCTGAAGTCAATAACAAAATGCTGTTAGCTTCAGTGTACTTAGAAGACCACCTTAGTTTTTTTGTGCTCATGTGTTTGTGTGTGTTCAAACCACAGAGATAAAAGAACTACTTTTTTCATCAAAGAATTGCAGGACTGTCTATAGAAATAAAGATTTGGTAATTCAGCCTAGGGGAAAGTGGGGAACTAACTCAAAGTGTTTAAATGACAGGAATCTACCAACAGCTAACACCTATTAAAGCATCATTTCTGACACATCAAAGCTCAAGTTTCATTCTTTCCTTTTTATGATTCTCTTTTAGACTATGCTCTGTAGCAAGATCCTGTACTTCAGTTTCCAAGTGCAATCTGCTGCCTCTTATGCCACACCATATTATTTTTGAACAATAGCTCTTCAGCTGTTTCCCTCCTGAAGTGGCTGTTTTCAGAGAATGTGTTTATATGTGTATCTACATAGGTACAGTGACCACATGTGATACAATTCAAACAGCTTTAGAGATTTTCTGTGCTGGTGGGTTAACACTGAGACCTATGTGCCTGTTTAATGCTCTGCCTCACTGTTACAGTTATGTATTGAATCTGACCCTTGCAGATGGAGAAAACTACAGTATTGAGTGTATACAGCAATATATTTAAATATATTGTATATAGCAATATATTTTTAAAAAAATTAAGAACAAAAGATAGGAAAAAAGAGATGCAAAAGCTCTATATGGCACTTATTTTCAAAGTTTTATTTTCAAAATTAGTGCCACCTTGCCTGTTGGTTTTCTTTTTCTGAAGAGGAAGGACTTATCTTTCTTCCTCTCTCAAAAAATTAATGAAATTATGGAGGAAAATTATAAGTATTGTAATTCTTGGCAACACGTTTCCAAATCTTCCTAGTGTTCTGTACCTGCCTTGTTTATCATTTCATGTCGAATTTACATGTCTCAGGATGATTAAATGTAAAAAAAGCCCTCTTGTCTTTTTTGAAATAGTTGAACAAGCATGGAAAATAATTTCATCTTTTTCAAAGAATGGAGTTCTTCAGACCCCAGGGAGCAGCCTGGGATGGTGGGCTCTCCTCTCCTCTCCTCTTCTCTCGTCCTGTCTCCTCTTCCCAGCCACTTGACGTATTCAACNCCAGGGAGCAGCCTGGGATGGTGGGCTCTCCTCTCCTCTTCTCTCTTCCTCTCTCCTCTTCCCAGACACTTTGGGTATTCAAAGCCACCTTATACAACTGCTATCCAGTGAGGAAGCTGAACGCTTCTCTATATGAGCACGGGTTAGAGAAAAGGGTTCCTCTTGAGGTGCGAGGGAAGGTTCTTCGCGAGGTGGCGCTGCTGAGATGTGTGAAGATTCACAATTTGGCAGCTTTGGTGTTCAGATTTTTTTAAAGAATTCTTTACAAAAGGAACATTTCCTTCTCAAAGGTATGTTTGTTTCAAATGTCACAGATAAAAACATATATACATGGATCTATGCAGAGGCTATGCTGGGATACGCAGCTACGTATAGGGAAAAATATTACAGAAAAAGGAAAATGGGACCTCTATTAAATTCTGAATTTGAGGTTTGTTTAATTACATCCTTTTTAGTAATTATTTAATCCTTATTGACCTCCATTTGAAATCACAAATCAGTCTTACCAGTTACTGACACTGAAGAAATCCTGTCTTTAAAGATTATCTTCAGTGAGCTTACAACCTCAGTGGACAGTGGAGGAGAGAACTAAGGAGTGAAATCCTCTGTGTTGTATATGAGAAACTGAAGAAAACTGCCTATTGGCTTGCATTTTCACAAGTGAATCCTGATCTTCTGAATTCTGATTCACTGATAAATCTCATCTAGTTATTTCTAATTTATCATGTGGACTATTATTCACTAGGAATCAATGAATGAAATATTTGTAATCATCTCTGCCCTCTGGATGCAAAGTATATGGCATCAGCAAAAAACCCCACCTTACCATATCTTTGTTTTAGATATGGTTTACTTTGCTTCATTACAGCAGGAAAAATGTGTATCGTAGCATTAGAATTCAATAATATATGTCTGAACTACTGATTATCAATACTTTGTAGCAGAGTGTTCAGAAAAACTTGATTTCCATGTGTAACTGATCCATCATTCAACACTGAATAGGGTGACAAGAACCATAGTCAGACATTCAAAATAATGCAAACTGAGAAATATCTTTTTTTTTTAATCGAAAAAAAAATCTTTTCTTATGAATACTGGTCACTTGTTAGACTGGCACTAAGAGATGTTCATTGGTGTATCCAAGCAGTACTTACTTTTAAAAAAAGTTTAGAAAAGTTGCTGTGATTTATCTGAAGATACATCACACTTTGCTGAAGTCTCCAGAGCTTGCTGACATTCCTGACTCTTTGTGAATGAGGCCTTTTTTTATTTTCCCTTCATTTGTTTAGCTCTTTACCTAATTGATTTTCTGTGCTAATACACTAAAGGTCTGAAGAAGGCAGAACCTCAGGTGTGACAGATGAAATAAGGTGCTTTTAGTCATTGCTTTTATCTTCCATGTCTAATGTGTTGGTTACAGTTGTGCAGTTTAACAGCAAAATCAATACATCATTTTCTGCTGGTACCTGAAAGAATTTGGGATCTTGTTAGTATTTTAACTATTACGTTTCCTCTGAAAGTCCTTCCTTCCCCTGCTCCCTCCCACCTCCTAGAATCCCTCCCAAAATCAAATGTTGCAGGAGCACAAGATACCTTTCTGTCTCCTGCTGTTTGAGTATTAACCATTTATCCTACTGCCAGTTACCTAAACTACCTTCTTGGATATTTCATTTTTTAACTGATTTATTAACTATCCCTTTACCTCTAATATAAGTGCTCTTCAGTGCATATTTACTGGTAGCATTTTGAGAATATAGTTCATGAACATGAAAAATACAAAGGGCAAATAAGGAAACCCTTTGCACAACAATGAGTGAAGAAAACTCATGGTCCTGTGTGCAGTCCTGCCTGGTTTGCTGATGCAGCCACAGAATTAGTGCTACTTAGTCCCCATTTTTGAAATAAGCAGTTTTACCTCAAAAAAAAACCAAACCCAAAACAAACCCAAACAGAAATTGCCAAGAAAATGGTGCTCTGCCAAAGAAAAGGCAATATGGTGCCTTTTAAATAATCTGTTGAGTCATATATCAGTTTAATTCCTTGTTATGTGGTGTATTTTGTAATATTTTCTCTTTGTCTCATGATTGTTCTTTAATTTGGGTGAACTTAGTCCTTGCCATATTGATACAGTTTCATTTACATCTTGTTTTCCCCTGAATGACGTTGTTTCTGTGATCTTTCACACTGCAATAGTTATTGCTATTTGCTAAGGAAACCCTCAAACATAAAAACTGCCCTCTAAATAACATGATTACCTTCTTATTGATTTGTTTCATAGTTTTCTGTAAGTGTTCTCAGTGTTACACACTGAGAGATCTGTGCCAAACAAATAACAGGTTCCTACCCTGGAAAGATACGCAGAACAACATAGTCCTGAAAAGAGCTCAGTCAGTCCCATGAAATGTTGTGCACCTTATCTGATGTGAATTTTGACCCTGCCTGCTTTGGTCATAACCTACACCATGACTGATCACGCTATGATGAACGGGTTTTGTGACCCACCCCCCATTTCTGACTGTTACTAATTGCAAGTGATATTTAAATCAATTTTCACCAAAGCAAGTCTTTATCTTCAGTGTAGCTAAGAGACTTTTTGATAGATTTCTAAGGTCAAAAGGTATTGTCATGGTCAGATTGACTGTCCATACAACACAATTCACATAATTTTACTAGCTGGTTCCTGAACTGAGTTCCTTACTTCTTGCTGTCTTAGAGCATAATTCTCAGAAAGGCACTCTGTCGCAGTAAAATAATTAGCACATTGGACAGTCACAACCTTCGGAAATTATGCCAATTCGTAACTGCCATCAGAGTTTAAAATGTGACTGTGGATGATATTGGCTTCCAGGCATCAGAGTTTTGTTATGCCTTTGTTTACTACTTTGAACAGAACTCTTATCTAATTTCTAAGCCTCCTGGAAGTAGTCATGGATAGTGATCAATCCATTTCCTCTTTTGGGTGAAAAATAGACTCCAGGCTACAGAATAATTTTATATAGACTTAGAAATCTTTTCAAAGCATTAACATGTTTTTCAACCTGTAGGTAACAATTCTGAGTGTGGTGTCCAATTAATAGTCTTAACAGTAAAGAATCTCAGTAAAACTGACAATGCAACCTTTTATTTTGATTTGAATTGTTCCTTTAGTTAGCACACCAACATGGGAATACATATGTATTTTAATATTCTCTGTGATACCCAAGCCCTTTCTAAAATCATCATTTTCAGAAATAAAACATAAAAAACTCTATGAAAATCTATGTAAAGTCAGAATGTAGTGAACATGTTTTGATTTTTGATCAATGAGCTTGGATTGCACTGCTAAATTGAGCATTGAGAACTTCAGTGATAGATGTATTTTCAAATGCATTTTTACAATGTAATACCTTTGTACAATTTGGAGGTTTGTGTTTGATTGTCTGCTTTTTTGTTTTATTTTGTTATTTTTTTGTGTTTGTATTTTTTTTTAACCTACTGTGAAACTTCTTGAACTTCAGATGCCCTGAGGAAGGTCCCTTACCATTTCATCTAGTGTGGCAAGAACTGGAGAGATCAGAGTTCATAATAACCCATCATAGAGTCAGGGCATTTTATGATGCCTTAATGATGCTCTCCTGTTGTAGCCACTGTGTCTTATTTTCAAGCTTTGCTGCCCAGCTGAAGATCCCTGCCATACGGATGGTTTGGATACTTTTGCACCAAGGTAGCCTTTCCTGCTCAGAGTACATTATTCCACTATAATGACCCTTTACTGCTTGAGAGGAGGAAGGTTGCTGATCATGATGGTAGAGAACAGTCTTTGGTACCTTGACACACACAAAGGAAAAAAAACAATCTTTTGCTTCAGGGACTAACTTTAGATTATACAAGAACTAATCTTATCTGTATGGAGATACATAGTAAATATGATGCACCTTTTGAGATTCACTTACTATAAAGTAATATGTTCATGTAATCTTCAAAAAATGTGAGCTTGTTATTCTTAGATACAGAAGGTACTAGTACAAAGTTAAGCCCCAGGTACTCACATTGTGATTGCCTTTTCATCTGATACATACCAAAACAGTATTTTTTTAAATGTTAGTGTGAAGAGCTCTCTAGCATATTTAAACCTGAATAACATCCCTGTTCACTTGGCCACTGTGAGGACACAGTGAGGGCCTAGGGTTTCTGGGGAGCCACCAGCCATGGACCATACCAGCCAGTCCAGGATGTTGCTAGTGGAGGGCAGTGCCAGTGCTATAAACAGATCACACAGAAGCCTGTAGTGGCTCCTGCTGTGCATCTCTTAGGCGCTTGGACTTTCTGTGTTTTAGTGCCGGAATACAGAGTCTGTTGGTATGTGGCTCTGTTTTGTAAACACAAAATAAATGAAAGTATGGTTCGCTGTGTTTATTTACAGGTGTCTTTACTGGTATACAGTGGGTGTGGAGAGGAATGATTTAAGTCATATGTTTTTTTGGCTGTAGCTGTTTACATAAAAAAATGAAGAAATCTATTTTGGAGAGAATAGTTAAAAAATAAAATAAAATTGGTCCTCTCTATGAACATGCCTCTTTTTCACCACTCCTGATGTAAGAGAAAATAACTTTTTTTAAAATTTTCTCAATCTCCATCAATGAGAAGAAGGGCAGAAGAACTTTAAACTCAGTCATGGATAAAATAGAAGGTATTGTCTTTGGGGTTTGATTCAGAGAAAGTTGTACTCTTCTTCATTTTGTTTGTTTAGGCATCTTAGACAATGATGTTATTCTGTTCATTCAAGCCATGTTTGAGAGACTATATCGTTGGTCTTGTTTTGAAATTGTTCTCTGAAAGGGATAAAATAGAGAAACATGCTAACTTGCATGGCAATGCTCACCCCTCCCCACATACCTTACACCAAGTTCCTCAGTTAATCACCTTCAGAGTAAAGACCAATTTCCTCTTACAAGGATGAGAGCATCCCCTGGGGTAAAGAAGGTATATGTTCTTAGAAGTCTGTGTTATCATGTATCATGAAGAATGCTTCAAAACATGAAGAAGGAAGAAGGCTTCAAAACAACACTTTCTCTCTTTTTTTTTTTTTTTTTTTTTTTTTTTGTGGAGTAAAACAAAAAACATTTAATG
>VWZY01000275.1:251333-294322 GCA_013399075.1 Chloroceryle aenea
CTCTTTTTTTTTTTTTTTTTTTTTTTGTAGTGCAGATGAAAACCAGAAACATTTAGCTGAAAACTTGTTTCATGGTCGTATATTTTGTAGCTGTTATTTATTTGAGGTTTACAATCAGACCTTTTATTTTATCTAATAAATATATCTTGGACAAGGAGAGCCATTGCAACCAGCTGGAGTTATGTGACTCCTTCTGCCGAGGCTGGCAGAACTCCCTGACATACCATACGATTTAGCTGCTCTGGGCCAGATGATTCTTTTTGCTTCAAAACATGGAGGCGGTGTGAAGAGGTAGGAAAAAAGACAAGTACAGAGCTCATTCTCCCAAATGGGAAAGAAGAGTGTATTTTTTGGAAAACACTTCTCCCTGGTTCAAAAAGCTCCATCACACATACATGGAGTAAGACATGATAAACTCCAGCCAGTTCTATTCTTCTCTATTTCCAGATTTTTCTTGCTTCTATTCAATTGCATTTATCCAAGATGTGTTAACAGTGATAAAGCCAAGGCTAGCATCCTCACTTCTTTTCTGAGCAAGCTCAGAAATACTGAATGCCTGCTTGCATTCTTTCTGTGGCATGAACATTGCATTTTAGTTTTGCTATGGCCCAAATACAGAGGGAAAGAGAGAGATACGGTGGCTTAGTCCATACTGTACTTTTTAGGGTAATCTTCTGTGGAAATATAAATGCTTATCTCTGGTTTTAAGCCAGTGGAGGAAAAAGTGATAAAGAGAGAAGCTAAGCCGTAGTTATTGCAATATGTGGCTAGTAGTCATTTATAGCTTTTTATCACACCTGGCCTTTACTGACAGTAGGGTAACCCAGAGACGTTGTCTTAAGCACTTTTTCCTTTGGTTGTAATGACATCACAAGGATGAAGGGAAACAGAGTTTAAGTCTCACACTTTAGTATATAGAATTCAAACAAGAAATCAAAGTGGAATATTCTGCTTATCCTCTCAGACACAAAACCAGAAATCTTCTCCAGCTAGACATATCTTCTTCCCTTGTTCTTGACTTGTATTTACCACAGATGTGCTGTAAACAACTTTTTGACAATTTTTCCACAAAAATGAAAACAGGTAATTTAGGCTGACATGACAAAATTTTGAGTTTGTTTTACTGCATTATTAATTTAACCTATCAATCCATACTTCTTCCTTTTTCTTTTCAGAAAGCACAGACACTGGACCTTTATTAACTTTGAAAATTTTTATTTCTGAACATGTGTTATCAAAATAAATAAGAGCTTTTGGCCAAAAGACACTCCTGAGGCATCCCCCAGTGATCTAATTTGTCTTTCTTTGAAAACATGTGCTCCATTCCAGTGGAGACAATTGCTTCCATACCATTCTCAGCAGCTCACAGGAGTCAGAAGAGACAAAAAAAAAAAAAAAAAAAAAAAAAAAAAAAAAAAAAAAAAAAAGAGAAATAAACAAAAAGGCAAACATTTTTTGATGAATGTCCAAAACTGTGATTATTAACATCTTAAAAACCTGAGTGTTTGGCACTGCTCAGCCTAATTCAATTCAAGAAAAAGTTGATTGGAAACTTCATTCAAAATGTGATTTCTACTAATATTCCTCTTTTTTTTTTCATTTAAAACTCTCCCTTCCATGTATGTTTTTATTACTTGTTCAAACTCTGTAGAACAAGGAGAATTCACACCCTTGAGCTCCAGTTTCAATGCCAATCTTAAGCAAAGAGTTGCCTGTTCAACCTATATCAAAGCTAAGATTTGCTGCACATCTTTTAGCCTATGTATGTGTTTTTGATAGTGATTTTGTTTCTACAGCTGAGCAAATGACAGAATCATCTTTATCCTTTCTTTCCTCATATTCTCTTCAGACTGAGATTTCATAAGAATATTTTGTTCGGTCAAGTCCCTGTTATCTTTCTGTCTTGCTTGTTTTCACTGTCTGTGAATGATCAGGTGCTCAATCTTCATTAGTGTAAATAATAAGGAAAAGGATATCTTAATCTCAAGTTTGTCAAAAGCAATTTAAAAATTATCTGTTTAATTGTAATGCTCAGTTCATGCTGCTTTTTTTAATTAGATGTGTTAAAAGAGGCAAAGAAAAAATGTAGCAGAAGTCTTGAAATGTAACTGCAAACTGAGAACTGTGAACATTCACTAGGAATGCTTTTACATACTTCTGCATTTCTAAAATAAACAGTTCTATAAGAATCTTATGCCATTTTTCTTGATGTTGAAATGCTCATTTTCTATATGAAAAAGAGTATTACATGAGTGGAACTGTCTTCAAATGATAAATTTCTGTTTGAATTATTATTTTCTTTTTTTTGGATAATAGTATTCTTTTTTTCCAGTCTTAAATCATATTTGTATGTAATGAATGCTAAAGTCACTGGGCTTCAGAAGTTCAATGTTTAGTTTTCTTTAGTTTAAAGATGTTTATGTGAAGATGCATTTAAAAACTTTAACAGCAGGTATGTTATTTCAGCTTGTGCGAGCTCCTTGCAGTCCAATGCTCTAGTCTGCTGTACAAAGGTAGAAACAGGATCAGATGGAAAAAAGAGAGAAAAAAACACACAAAACCCAACACCTCCCCCCTCCCCAAATAATAAAAAAAAGCCAAACCAACCAAAACCAAAACAAACCTAACCGAACCCAAAACAACCTTCTTCAGAATGCAACTATCTTCTAGACAATCTTAGGACTTTGTTCTGGATGTCAATATCTCATTGTACAATAATTATCCCTGTAGTAAAAATATTATTATAATTGAATATTTTTTTTTCCCTACTCGGATTTAGTTTTCAATGTGAAACTTGCATTGGGAGTCTCCTGAGGGCTTCTTTTCCCTTAGGGTCTATTGGAGGAGCTAATCTGGTTTTAGGTCTTTTCAACAATTTTCAGAATCGATATGTGACATTTTTCTATATGTAGTCTGGAAATTAATTGTAGAAAAAGGTTCTTCTGCCTTCAGAAAGTGTTAGTAAGTGTGTGGGTGGTGTAATGTGGGAGATACATTAGTTGCTATACATAGGAATGAAGTATGCACAACAAGAATAAAAGGAGGGAATGTGATCGATGCTGCTGCCCACACTGTTCCGGATTTTGGATGGAATGTAGTCTGACCTCCATACTTTACATGGTGATGTCTGGAGAATTCTAGAAGGTTTAACTTGCTATTATTAGTATAATTAACCGTTTGGGTATTTTTTTTAATCAATATTACCATTAAGAGTTATACTCTCAGCTATACCTAGACACACCCCTACTCAAATCAATAACTGATGTTATGTCATCATGGCATTTTGATCATGTATACATACCCCCACATTTAAAAATCCTAGGAGAGAGCAGATGTTTTGTTGTTTTGATAAAGCGTCTGGACTAAAGTCCGGGAAAAATAAGTACAAACTGCGTGTTAAACTGAGATTGTACTTTCAACAACAAAAAAAATCAATAAAAAGCAACAAAAAATCCTACCCAAATAGGCAGCACCTAGTGAGTAATAACTTCATTTCTGTATAGCTCAGGGGGGTTGCAATGGGAGTGTGAAAAGTTCATTATTATCAACCGGAAAAAAAGCGAGTGCTAAGAAGAAAGAATCATATTTCCTATTGGGATTTCTCTCAGACTACATGATTTGCATGAAGGGCGCCACATCAAACACATTGGGTGCCCTTTTTCAAATATTAATGTGAAGCTTGTTTCAAGTTCTTTCTTGACTTTGTGCCACCTCGTATCAAAGGAAGTTAAAAGTAGGACTTGGGAGGAAAAAATACTTTTCCAACTGTTTCAGCACTTAGCAAAAATCTTTCTGTATTTGATCAGTTCTGCTTGCAACTTTTATTACTTTGACAAACAGGCACATTTTTTGTAGCTGTGCATTCTGTGATGATCTGATGTAGATGATTTCCTCTCTTTTTTTGAGGTTTTGCATTTTGGAGCGACGGATGTCATGACTGACCCACTCAGAACATTTATGTGCCACATAATTTTATTATCTGCTTTAGTCCTTTTCTCCCATGTGTGGTAATTTCTATTAAGTATTTATATATCTGAGCAGGATTACACGAAGTATGACACAGAAAATAGAGCCCTTAATATTAAAAGTGCATAGTCTGAGCTGTCTTAATTTTACCTAATTGAACTTTTAAACATCTACATTTAAGCTAATCTGCTTATGTTCCTCTTATATTCAATGGGGAGAAATAGACACCTTCCCAACATGGTTCAGCTAAATTAGTTGTCTGAGAGACATGACATGAATTGTGCTTCAGCAGTAGCAGTTTATTTAAATGGACTGTAAAATGAGCCTAAAGTGCTTAGCTTGTATTTAAATTAGTAAAATTTAAACAGAAATGGTTAGGCAATTCCCACTGTAAGTCACTCAGTAACAGCACCAAAAAAGAAAAAACAAAGTGGACATACTTTTTGTCTATTTCCCCCTCTCCCTAGAAGGAAAAAAAGAGTGGCAGGAATTTTTGCGGAGCAATTGAAGCATAACTAATAACATTCTCATAAAAATACAGGAGATGACACATACATCACAAGAGCAATTATTAGAGATAAGGCATGAAATTGTGCAAAATAGCAGTCACCAAAGAAGTTGGTCTTTTCAGAATGCACAACTCATGATCTGCAGGAAAAACATATGAAATTGCAATGAAATAAGAATAAAAAGTAAGTTGCAATTTGTTACTAAGGAAGTAGTGCCATCCTAGCCTGAGAACGAAATATTCTCCACAACACCTAGCAAGAAATCCATACTGAGCTCTCACAGATAATGGTAGAGGAAGTTTTAAATTCACAATTATCAGCCAGATTTGTAGCTGAAATAATCACCATAGAGGTGGCACAACTATAGCTCCGGCAGAATTTTCAGCCAGAATAGTTCAAAGTGCTCTAGATAACAAAGGTAAACATGTTGTGTGTTTGGTAAGACACGCATCTTCTACTCCTTTCCTTACTATTTTTCATCAAAATGAAATTAGAGAGTGATTGAAGTGAACTACTGTCAAGAAATATGTGAGAAGATGCACAGTGCTACTGAAAAACAGTGAAATTTAGACCTTGTAGGTTCTTTATGTGCTTCTTACTACACAGAAATGTCTTCACACTGAGGTCAATAAGACTTTTTTCATGCAAGGCACAGAAGCAGCTTTCTAGAATTTTCCTGTCAATGTTTTTTATATAAAAAAAGATGCGAAGTAATTAACATTTTTCTGACCAGTCCTATCTATGGCTGTAAGCAAAATAATATATAATGATATGGTCATACCTAGCCTAACCTAGCCTAGGCACCACTGAAAGTACAGTTAAACCATTAAGGATGGATGATATGGATAATGTTTTTCCCTTTGCAAAGACATAAAAATTCCTGATTTTAATATAGTTTTTTGTTTGTTTGTTTGTTTTGTTTGTTAGTTTTTTGTCCTCATTCCTGCAGGATGATCTTTTTTGTCACTTGTAGGCTGAATGTCTTTTGCATAAGATTTTTATTTCCATTTGCAGTGTGGGGTTTTTTTTTTGTGTGTGTGTGTAGTTTTTGTTGTTGTTGTTGCTTTCTGTTGTTTTGTCTGGATTTTAAAATTTATTTATTTATTTTTATTCAGCTCAATTATATGGGTATTTTTCACATTTTAAAGCACTAAGGCCAAAATAATCATAGAAAGGTCACACAATGGCAGGGGTTGGAAAGGTCACACAATGACAGGGGTTGGAAGGGTCCTTTGGAGACCATCTAGTTCCAATCCCATTGCCAGAGCAGGTTTGCCTAGGACAGTTTGCACAGAAATGCATGCAGGTGGGTTTTGAAAGTTTCTAGAGAAGTATATTCCACAACATCTCTGGGCAGCCTGTTCCAGTGCTCCATCACCCTCACAGTAGAAAAATTTTACCTGATGTTGAGGTGGAATTTTCTGTGTTCTAGTTTGTGACCATTGCCCCTTGTCCTATCATGATACTGTACTATCACGATCCTCTTGACATCCACCCATCAGATGTCTGTAAACACTGATAAGATCCCCTCTCATTCTTCTCTGCTTCAGGCTAAACTGACCCAGGTCTCTCAGCTTTTCCTCATTAGAGACATGTTCCTGTCCCTTAATCATCCTTGCAGCCCTCCATTGGACTTTCTGTAGTAGTTTTCCGACTCTTTTGAAGTGGGGAGCCAGAACTGGACACAGCGTTCCACATGTGGTCTCACTGGTGCAGGGTAGTGGGGGAAGAACAACCTCCCTTAACCTACTGCTTACACTCTTTTTAATGCACTCCAAGATAACATATTGAACGGACTTCAATATTGTGTTGTAATCCTATATAATGTATGTTGACATTAGTTTCTAATTTTAAGTTTTAATTACTTTTGGGGGACTAGATTCTGCTGTACACCTTTGTCAGCTCCATATATATTAAATTAGTCCAAATTTTTTGTTGGACCATAAAAAAGCAGAATCTACATCTATGAAAGTAGTGGCAGAAAGGTTTATTAGATTGTCTACCTATTAATACAACAAATCACTAACAGTACACTAAGCTGAGGAGAACTGGCATAATACCTTTTACCACTTAGCAATGCATTATCTGTGTATTTCCACAGTCATAAACTACAAACATGCAATATTAGAAAAGATCTGCACTAGCATTTTTTGTTGGATATTTTCCAAATAATATATCTGAGCTATTTGGTTCTTGCTTTCCACCATTATCAGTAATATGAAGTTAGAGGAAAGAAACAGAACATTGCACATGCAAGTGCCTTTACTTTCTTTCTGCTCTACTAATGTTTCCTGCTGTAGATCTTTTACAAAGAAAAGAGTAGCTAGAGTCAGCTATGTTCCAGAACTGAAACAAAAGCAGTGTGCTTTTCCAAGCTTCTTCCTAACTCACAAAGAAAGGCAGCAGTCAATGTTCATCTGAAGCTGGTAAAGTAATTAAAAGATTTTAATAGAAAAATTTATATTATTTCTGCTTCTTATCTTGATCTAGTGACAGCTTGGAATGAAGATAAACAGAAGAATGGTATCACTGTAGTTATATATTGCAATCCATTCAACTTTAATCTACATTTTCTACCATGGTTAATCAAGTTTTTATTTCCTATCAGCTTGTTCTTATGGGCTGTATTGAATATCAACATCACGTGCTATTACAAGCAGAGCTTAAGAATGTGGTATTCAGTGTAAGTAGTGATAAACTAATTTAATTCCTTCAGTTTACATGGACTGCGAGTCTGTTGAATTAATTTTAAGATTCTGTTGCAGATGTTACACCACTGTAAAAAGTGTAAATATCACACAATCTAGAACTGTTGTAAAACACAGTGCATTACCAAATAGCTGTTAACAAAGACATAACCTTAAGGTTCTGGTAGCTGTTCCCATATCATCCGCAACATGCCTGCCTCAGGGAAAAAAACAAACACATTACCACTCTCCTACCCATTCCAGCTCGACCCTACCTTTCAAAGCCACCTATAAGACATGAAATAAGCCACTGTGCCCCTGTTCACTGTCAAGATGTAGACTTATTCTTCCCTGACTATGACGTTAGAGATTGCTGTTCAGGAACATTCTGCATCTTTTTATTTCATTCCTCTGCAATGAAAAGCCCTAAGAATGTTCCACTTTGGATAAGTCTACTTCCAGAATACTAAAGCAGCTTTTAGTTCTCTTCTTGAGAGCAAAATCAAAATGTCATCTTTTTGCACAATTATTAAAAACTCTGTCTATTTTTCAAACACTATCTCTGTGTTTCTTTACCTAAGCAGAACTTTCATCCATTTAAATCTTTATAAAAATAGGAAAAGGAAACAACAATTAATTTGATCTCTGCAGTCAGAACTTGAAAATTTTTTAAGACTTAGCTGTCAGTTTACTTTCCATAAGCAGTAAAATAATTGTTTTTCAATTAATACACATCTTTTTAAAAAAACACGATGTGGCCAAAACTAAAATTGCTCTTAAAGCCATAATTTCCTGTTCAAGATCTCTAAAACTACATAATACAATGCACTGTGGTTGCCAATCTCTGAATCATCATTTTAAGAAAGGGAAAGAACCAGTATTTATGGTCATAAAACACAGCTTCATATCTATCTTTCCAGCACCACCCTCAGTACACATCACATCAAGCTACCTTTCCTGGACTGAATTAGAGCTATTCAAGCATGTACCAGACAGCAGTTCTGGGTAACACAAGAAACCTCCAGTTTTTATTGTTGGGCAATAGTTCTGTATGGCTGTGTAGCCTTATGGTTCTGACTAGCTGCATAGCCATGACATGTACATGGTATTGCACAATTTGGTATTTATATTATGATAAAACCTGTAACATGACAACATTGTACTCATAAACCAGTGCAATTCATTCTCAGGGCATTTATTAAAAGCTTATGTCAAATAATTTTCTCTATTGATTGTTCTAATGTACCAAGCCCTTGATGTGTTTTTGAGAACTGTACTTTCATACCTTTTAATCTCAAATCACATTTTAAAAACTAAAACCTGTGTTTCAAGTCTGGTTAGAAATACGATGAAAACTCTGTTTTCTGGGGGAAAAACAACAGAACAGGCATCTCAGTGCATATATCCACGTCTCCAGATACTGTTTTCTAGTAATTTAAATTGAAGTTTATCCCTTGGTATATGGAGTTATGATTTCTTCACACTGAGGGCTAATACAAAATGCATTAACTGCAAGTGGGGAGCTATAAAAATCCTGAAAGCCAATGGTTTAATACTTGAATTTTCAACTCAGCTGATACTCTATAAAGTGTTAGCAGTAAACATTAGGCCACAAGGGGATTACCAGGTCATATTGTACATTGGCATAAGATCTCAGCCATGCTTCTGTTTGATGCTTGTGATATTTCTGTTACCCTCTCCATCCTGGAAGGGAGTAGTGCAAGAAGTTTGTCAATTTTCACAGGTACCTCTATTTTGACCAGTATTTTATAACACAATGTGTATGGACAGAAGAAAATTTTAAAGGTTTCTTAGGATAACACAAAAAGAAATATCCTTGGTGAATACCTTAATACTTGTTTTGTAGCATTCTCAAGATACAAAGAAGTGTCAATATAAATGTTTTATGAATACTTAATAATTAAACTGATAGAATATACTATGTGAAGGAAAATATCCTAGAAGTATCCTAGATTCATGGCAAATGTGATAAAAGATATACAATGATGGAAAAGTAATTTATAATATACTTCTTGACATCTTAAGGAAGATTGTTCATCCAGGATGTAAGGCCAAAGTCCTTTGCTTGTATGTTGTTTATTCAGAACCTTTAAACAGATAAATTAATTTCTGAAAGTGGATAGTTTCATAGATATGTTACTCACTTGAGCTGTTCTTTTCCTGAGGTAGAATTTTAGAAGTTAAATATTATTGGATCATAAAAAAATTTCCTAGAACTGCAAGATGTAATAAATCCATAATTGCATTAACTGCAGAAAAACTAATAGACATTTTAATTAAAGAACCACCCTAACAGGATTAGAATTCACCGACCTATAAAGGCTGAATTGTGCAGTGTTTCATTATCATTTCTGAGAAGGTACAGGTGCTGAATTAACTATGAAGACCTCATCTTTTGTTCCTTGCATAAAACAAAAACATATTGTAAATTAAAAAGAAAAAAAATAATTTACAAGGTTATCACTATAAATTTCAGACAAAGACTGTTAGCTAGTAAAGCTGGTCAGAAATTTGCTGAGGTGCTTCTTTATTTGAGAATGTTGATCAGAGAATTAACGATTTCTTGGAAAAGGACCCATTTCATAAATCTTTAATAAGAAAAAGATACTTCAGAACTTGTCAGGTTTTATGATCATAACAGGAGCACAAGAGACTTGAACATTTTAGTGTCCAGACCTCCTACCTTGTAATACAGGCAGCTGCTTTGTACAGGGCCGTGTAAAGAAAGGGATCTGAATTTCCTGCACCTGCAGAGAGTACCAGTGGTGAGTGAGGTATGCACAGCATGGCTGGCCTGCAGGACTGCTAGCAGCTTGTCCCTTCTAATAGCAAAATAAATGCCACATTGCAAGTCAGCTAGAAAGTCATGTATTCAAAGCAGCGCTTGACTGTGGGCCGACATGCTTTTGGGAGCCAAGGAAGTTTATCTGACTTGTGATGAACCATCTTCATATTGTATCTCAGTTTCACAGTATTTTGGAATTTTCTAGATAGTACCTTCCCGTGAATTGCAGGGGAAGAGCAGGAACCTCTTTTCAGTTATTTTTTAACATATATTAAACTCCTCTGACTTCTCTGTAAGCAGCCTTGTTTTCAGTCCCACATAAAGAAAAGGATTTAAAAATAAGAAACCACTGAATTTTCATATTATTTTCATAAAGAAAACTGTGCTCACATTCTTGCAAGTCTCTGTACCAAGCATGTATACAAGCAAGGTGTCATGACTTTTAGAGTAAATACCATGTGTTCTTTTGATACTTGACACCTAATTTTTTAATTCATTGCAGAGTATTCTTCATGCTAAAGATTACTGGAAGAGATTGCTGGACGCTGACTGAATGCATAATTTGTCAGAAGCAATCTGTTGATGAAATAGTAAATGCAGATAATTATTTCCATCGACTGAAGGAACATATAAATGATCTCTGCCTTTAACTTTGCTATCAGCAATTCTTTTCATTCAGCCTTTTGTTGGATAAAATTGAAATTTAAAAAATCAGCCATCGTCCCTTGATTCAACAATATGATGCCAAAACCTGTTTGCTCCATAGCTGTCATAAATGCACCATTCCTTGTATAAATTTGTGCCACTGAATTCCCAGGTTTTATAGATCATTGTCTGTATGATAAGTTTCCACAAATGGGAAGAAATTTACAGGAAAAATAAAAATTCTTTTATGTAGCACGGACGGCTGTCCTGTTTTAGCAAAGGCTCACACATATGTCCAGTTTCTTATCAAAGGATTTCTATACTGACACAGAAGTTCAGATTCATCTAATCTAACAGACATCTTCTTTGTAAATGTTTGTATTTGAGCTTGTCATCAAGACTCCCTTTAGAGTCAATGGACTCAAATTGGCACTATACATGCAACTCGTGTTATTCTAATCTTTACACACACATAAAATAGATAAGGAACAAATCCTAATACATGTGTGCCTACTTCTTTCCACCACCTACAAAAAGAGCCTAAGGTAATAAAATCTGAGTTGTAGACAGTGAGATGTACATATCTGAGAAAAGATGAGATTAAAGACTTGGTAATAAATACGTTTGTAATACTTTTATTCTAAAAGCTAAGTTAACATAGGGACAATATAATACACATGTACAGATACTCTGCAATGGGAGCAAGAATAATGATGTAAATATTAATGATCACACTGATAGTGAAATATTTCACTGGCTCTTGGAAACTGTTGTGGTTACTATCTTTAAAAATGACATCCACACATGTTCCTTTTTCAAACCCAGTCCACTTTCCTTGCATAAGATAGCAGCTATTTATTTTGAACATTAAGACTAATAATGCTACACAGGAATTATGTCTTTATTGTCATTGTTACAGCATCATTATGTTAGTAATGTATCAGAAGCATCACTATAAAAATAGTGTAGAGTTATAATTTATAATTTCCCAGAGCCACATTTGGATATGAATTTTAAAGAATGCATTTTCATTCCAATACATTTTGAGAAATGAACTCTCCATCTGTTCCTTCCCACTCTTACCTTATGGTTGATATTTAGTTTAAAAACAGCAAAGTCAATACAAACCATTATAAAAGAGACTTTAGTAGGCAAACATTTCTATTCTATATTGAATACGTTCTGTATAATAAAAGTGATTTAAATAACCTCCACTCTACTTCAGGTTATTAGTTTGCATAAAGTATGGGCTTATATCAGGAAAGAAGTACCATGCAGTAGCTGCTGTATTACAGCAGTGTGAGCAAAGAGAATAATTATCAAAATATGACATCTTCACATTTCATACTCTAAGTACATGAAAAAAATAATTTCAAAATAATGTCTTCATTTTGCACACATTGAAATCCTATGCAGTCCCCTCCCCCTCACACACTGATTTCAATGGAGGAGGCTGGCAGCCAAGAACAATTTATTTATGCCTTTCATCATTTTGTGGAAAACAATTTCAATACAGATAATAGGAGGGGAAGAAAACAGAATTTGCCATATGTTATGCTATGTAAAGAACAAGCAAATGCTGACACATCATGGAAACAGCTCTTCATTTCCCAGGCTTTTCCTTGCACCCCATTTTATACACAAATGCAATCTGTGCCCTTGAGGTAATGGAGAACTGAGGCAGGCCCTGAGTTCCTGTCAAGGGATCACTGTTCTGAGGTGTACCATGGTCCAGGATTGTTGATTCCCCAGCAGATAATCTATATGCACATAAAGGAAAGGCCATGATTCTGGTGCTGGGCTTCAGTTTTGTTTTAACACCATCACAAATAAAATAATAATAGAAGGTAAATGATGGTTAATCCCTCATCCAAGTTATTCCATGATCAAAGTTTTGTTTTAGTATTTAGGTTTTTTAGACATTTATATTTTGCCTATTTATAACAATTATAATTTTAAAAATGTTTTCTTTCTTTTCTCTTTTTCTTTTCTCCTTTCCTTTCCTTTCCTTTCCTTTCCTTTCCTTTCCTTTCCTTTCTTGCTTTTCTTTTATTTCCTTTTCTTTTTTCACAAAATCACAGCTAAAATAACTAGAGATGTCTGCAATATTGGGCAAATATTGGGCAAATATGTCTGCATTGGGCAAAGGAACCTAAAATGAAGGACTCGTGTGAGATTTCTGATTTAATTGTGCTTCTGCCTGTTTTCAAATGAAGAAGAAATGGGATAATATTTATGATATTTTCTGTGTAGATGTTGGCCCTGGACCCACAGGTTGTTGGAAGCTGGGTGTAGAAATGCTGGATTCTGCCACAGCCTACATAAACTCTGCCTTGCTTTGGCTGTTTCTTTGCAGCCCATTGCTTGGTGCAGCATCCACATCCACCTGTTTTACCCAGGGAAACACAGGAAAAAATCTCCTATGACACACACATTTTTTAATGCCTGGTTGTGGGTATAGCCTGTTTCCTTACAGCTCTATTAGAAGACTACCTGCACACTGTCAAAACCAGTTTCTTCTAACTCAGGTTGAGATGCATCTGCAGGATGCAAATAGGTATTGGTGGGGTGTTATTATTACTGTTCTCTGTGTCTTATGACAGACAGAACATAGATTGCTTCATGGTAGACCCATGAAATACGCAGGTTTATAGAAAATTACTTTTAGTTGTACACAAAATATTTAGGCAAGCTATTACCAGTTTGGTTTGTTGTTTTTTGTTTTTTGTTTTTTTTTCTTGATAATCTCTTTATTCCAAGAATACAAGCTACAGGGATAATAAGGTACAGAAAGCTAAATACTCATTACTCCTTCTATTGTTTAAAGCAGTAATGTCATTATTCTTCTTAAACATTATTANAAACATTATTTTTGCTATTATTGTTATTATTATTAATTATTAAAAAATACTGTTTTCTAAATCAAAGAAAATAAAACCCAGCAAGACTTGTCAGAAAGATCAAGAACTCTGTGGAAAGTATTTGTCAAACATTTATTCTTTCACTTTTGTAATTAGCTGATGTTTATCCATTCAGTCAACTAGTAATTTTTGGTTCTTCTTTATTAAGGCATCACAGAAAGTGACTTTAATTATTTGAGTTGGTCTTTCTGGATCACATAAAAATCACAAAAATAAAATCTAAGTTATCAGAATGCTGAAAATAGCAACAAAATTAGGAATTAGGAAAAAAAATAGGAAAAAAAAAATGCTGTGTCAATCCATTTATTAAAAGAAGACAGACAGCATATATTTCTTTTTTTACATTCATATATTGCAACATTTCATTCTGCAAACATTCCTTCCTTGGACCAAGTGTAAATTGACACTAACAAAGAGGTTATAGTTTTGTTTCATAATGGTTTATTCAGTGTTTTACAATCCACTGGAGAGTCACCTGATGGACCTAACACAAATACAATGTAATTTTACTTTAACTTCAAAGTAGTGATAGGTTTCCTGCTATCCTTCATGACCTTAAAGATTCACTGCTCCAGGCTCCTGTCAATTAACACTTTCCAGGGGATCCTGGACATTATGATTTGTCTCTGATGTGTCTAATGTACCGGAGAGGAGCTGAGTGGAGTGTTATTAAATATCTGTTGTGCAGCAGCTATCTTGGCAGGACTGAGATGAATAAGTCCATTTGCTTTTTTCATTCCCTTTTGTTTAAGCAGTTTGACTGCCTCCCTATTTAACCTGCTCAAGCAAGTTTAACAGTTTCTCCCACCTCATACTTGGGGTTATCCAGAAGCTGCCTCAGGTTGTTGCAAGCATTTGAGTTAACAAAAGTGACACTTTTTTCTCTCCCCCCGCAAATAGAATTTGGAGGAATACATAGAAGGGGACCTGTGATTTGACATTGGGTTCAATCCATANTAATCTCTTTATTCCAAGAATACAAGCTACAGGGATAATAAGGTACAGAAAGCTAAATACTCATTACTCCTTCTATTGTTTAAAGCAGTAATGTCATTATTCTTCTTAAACATTATTATTACTATTATTGTTATTATTATTAATTATTAAAAAATACTGTTTTCTAAATCAAAGAAAATAAAACCCAGCAAGACTTGTCAGAAAGATCAAGAACTCTGTGGAAAGTATTTGTCAAACATTTATTCTTTCACTTTTGTAATTAGCTGATGTTTATCCATTCAGTCAACTAGTAATTTTTGGTTCTTCTTTATTAAGGCATCACAGAAAGTGACTTTAATTATTTGAGTTGGTCTTTCTGGATCACATAAAAATCACAAAAATAAAATCTAAGTTATCAGAATGCTGAAAATAGCAACAAAATTAGGAATTAGGAAAAAAAATAGGAAAAAAAAAATGCTGTGTCAATCCATTTATTAAAAGAAGACAGACAGCATATATTTCTTTTTTTACATTCATATATTGCAACATTTCATTCTGCAAACATTCCTTCCTTGGACCAAGTGTAAATTGACACTAACAAAGAGGTTATAGTTTTGTTTCATAATGGTTTATTCAGTGTTTTACAATCCACTGGAGAGTCACCTGATGGACCTAACACAAATACAATGTAATTTTACTTTAACTTCAAAGTAGTGATAGGTTTCCTGCTATCCTTCATGACCTTAAAGATTCACTGCTCCAGGCTCCTGTCAATTAACACTTTCCAGGGGATCCTGGACATTATGATTTGTCTCTGATGTGTCTAATGTACCGGAGAGGAGCTGAGTGGAGTGTTATTAAATATCTGTTGTGCAGCAGCTATCTTGGCAGGACTGAGATGAATAAGTCCATTTGCTTTTTTCATTCCCTTTTGTTTAAGCAGTTTGACTGCCTCCCTATTTAACCTGCTCAAGCAAGTTTAACAGTTTCTCCCACCTCATACTTGGGGTTATCCAGAAGCTGCCTCAGGTTGTTGCAAGCATTTGAGTTAACAAAAGTGACACTTTTTTCTCTCCCCCCGCAAATAGAATTTGGAGGAATACATAGAAGGGGACCTGTGATTTGACATTGGGTTCAATCCATAAAGAATGTCTCTGATTTGGATAAGAAATGCCCTTTTTTGCAAGCCACAGCAGCAGACACAAAGCAGGACAAAGGGATAGCCCATTCAACAAGTCAAACTATGATCCAGATAGATATGAGAACCAACATCATGAAAGCTACCATAGCTCTTGACCAACATTTAAACAGATCAAGAAAAAGTATCAAAGGGCTTAATCTATGATCATATACTGTTCATATGTTGTAGATGAGAACTTCTATGAATTCTACTACATTTTAAGCACCTCAAATACTGTTTTGTGAATGTTAGCTTATTTTTAATTTAACAAGATGAAAACCACTGCACATTCTGTATGTTCAGTTCTTCACATGGCACTAGTTTGTATAAATTCTTCTTTCTAATTCTTATGACATACCTATTCTAAAAGTCTTTAACAGAAAAAATAATCAAACGTTTCCAAGATTGTGCTGTTAGTTTAAAATTTAATGCCTCTGAAATCTTGGTTAAATTTAGAGCAGGAAAGTTATGTTTAAGGCAATATTAATTATTAGAATTGGTGATTTACAAGAGTCATAGAAAATAGAGTTCTCAGGTTAATTGAAAGTAAATGTGTACTGATGTGAAGGAACATCTAAAAACTCTGTTTTTGCATAGAAGATTAAAACAAAACACCTTAATGTTTAATAGCTTTATGAATTCTGGTTCAGAAAACCTGGAATATGCTCCTTATAAGTGATTGAGTCTGCATTCTAAATTTCTTTATAAGATTTCCATCCAAGACCTATGGAGGAATTTAAGATCCTGACTTTCACTAAAGTTGAACAGAAAGTTAGGTTCCTAGATATATCTTTAAATCTAGTTCCTTACCCTTTTTCCTGCCTCACAGAGTGGCAGATATACTGATTTTTTTTCAAGTCTTCAAACTTCTAAAAAAGTTTTTCAAGTGGAAAAGATAATAATTAGGGGAAAAAGTCCAGAAAAATTATATTTGACTATTGTTTCCCAGAGTTATTCATTAATAGGCAATACAAATATTGCACACATTAATGCATAGTACCAAGCTGAAATGTTGCAAAATAAAATAAATAGGAAGATAACAAGAGCTTGGTTACCTATATGTCTTGAAATGTTCATAATATTGTGAGAGAAGGTCCTGAGATACCTAAATCTCAAATGATATTCAAGTAACCTTTGAACACTATGAAGTGTGAATATATTTGAATTCAACTTTCCAGTTTATGTTCAATTCTAATTAGAAAGGTTTTGTATGATTAAAATAATTGGACTAAAATTTCTGTTTCTGATTGTTTCTTAGGCCAGGGCTTATCCATTTAGTCTGGAAATTTCTTCTAAAAAAAACACCTCTGCCCTTTACTACTAGTGTCTTCTTTCAACAATTATAATTGTGCATAACGGTGACTTACTTGCTTTTTTATTTTGACAACATTGCTTTAAGGACTCATTATTCATAAAGTAGGAGGCAACCTTTGAAGATAATAAGAGCCATGCAATGTGCTCAGTTCAAGTAGCAAAAATAGCACTCGAATTCAATCTTGTTTCAAGTTTGATCTGCCTCTGAGAATGAGGAGTGGTACAATAGAAGTTAGTAAGTATATGAACTAGCTACAAAAAGACTTTCTGTAAAGGGTTCTGTCTCATTCTTCCCTTGCTCTCTTTTGCTCTTAGTGAACTGTTTTTCTGGGCTGTTGAATGTGATGCATTAAGAATTTTAACTTGGCTCACTAGAATAGACATACAAAACGAGTAATCAGAGGAATAAAAAATTAGTACATCTTTTACCATTTTATTCTTTTAACCTACAGACAATATTCTAGGACAAACAAAGCTGACCTGTGTGGGAATTTCAATCACATTTTGAAAACAAAACAAAACAAAACAACCTGCATTTCTGATCTAACTAAAAAAAAAATGAAGAAGAAAAAATAGATACAAATACTGTTATGGCAATGTAGATAGCTTGATTAATATCACCCCATGAAAGTGTAAACAGAATAGAATGCCTTAAGTGTCTGCTTGATTCAATGAGGCAATAGCCTTGTAGATTGCTTATTTTTTATTTCTTCCATTTGCTGTCTTGTGTTTATTTTACATTACAGGGCATTTATTTTGCAGAAGAAACTTCTCCTCTTATATCATTTTTTTCTCTTGTATCATACTGTGCATGTTATGTTTATTCATGAACAGTGAAACACATTTCCTGGGCACTAAGGAATGTATTGTTTTAGACTGAGAGTCTATGTTTCAGTCCATTGTTGATTATAATAATTTACTTAAAGGGACTTGAGCATTCAAATAATTTAATTATGTGGTCAAGTGTTTTGTTTCATAAACATGAATGTTCTTTTTTTTTTTTTTTACCAGTTATTAAGGTGATGTTTTTTTAACTATGTACTGAAGATACTGAGGTTGCTATATTAGCCTCACCTTAATATTAGATATTCCTTACAACATGATTATATATGGTTTTCACAAAGGCACATAGGGAAGTTCTGTATGTAAGACTAAGCTTCAACATGATTAAGTCAAGAAAGGAACATATTATTTGAATGCTACTCATTATTCAGCTAAGTAGATCCACCTACAAATCTCATGGAGATGACATCCCTATCTATGGGTTTTATTTGCCTGTTCTGTTTATCTTGTATCACATAGAAGTATAGTTATTTCATACAGCTGCTGAAAATTTTATTTCCATGTTCTACAGAGAAAGGAACCTTCGAAGAGGGTGCTCCTGCAAAAATCAAATTATTTGCAGGTTTTTGATTGTGCTCCCTCTGCAAATTTTAGACAACATCAAATGACATTGAGAAACCCCCTAAAACTGCCCAAGACAGTTGCCACGGAAGATGGCAGTTTAGAAGTATCTAACAATCACTGCCTTTTCATACTTCTTTGATACAGTCACATATTCTGGCATCCTGTTGTAGCTGATTATAGTTATAGGGTAGTTATAATTTCAAAACTATAGACAGTTCAATAGGGAGCAGAAAAGTTGGTTTAGATCCAGGGCTTTTATCTCTGGATTTGCCTAAATAAAAGTAGGACAAATGTGCATCATCTTCAGTGTAATTGGCTTTTAATCAAAAGTGATTTTAATATAAATATTGAGATTTTTGTTCCTGAAGCAGCATGACTGTTTGCATTTCCCCTTGAAGCAGGATGCAAGTGCAGATGCCATTTGGCTGGAACGCTGACAGCCAGCTGAACTCTGAGGGCCATGACCCCACTGAAACAATTATTTATGCTGAGGAAAAAAGTGCAAGTAGCTTCCAATGCAGAAAGCAGAAAAGAAGCACTTCATAACAAACATATATCTCTAAGTTACAAGCTAACAAAACTTTTTTTTTTTTGGAAATGATCATCCAAAGAGTTCCATCGGCAGCTATGACAAACAGAGCCTTATTCATATAAATATTACAACTTATATAAAACTTAAAAGTGAGTGTACAGCCCTTCATTGAATAGTTTTGTTCCCTCAGATCAGATCTTTGAGCAAAATTTAAAAGCTAGTTTGTCACATGGACTATCTAGGCACCAATATAACCAAGGTAGGATGAGGCTACTCATCTCATTCCTATCTGTGTCAGCAATACAAGTACGAGCAAGGTTATATTCCTGCTAAATTACTCTCCAGAGTTGATGGCTGGAGAGAGAAGAAAGATAAGAGTGAATTCAACATAGGATACTTAATGTTACTTGCTATGGCAAGACATCTAAAATAGTACATATGCTTCTATAAACAACAACAACAACAAAAAAAAGCACAGAAAGAGTGTTGTTTGAGCATGGTGGCCAGGCTATATTTCATCAATAGGTATGACTTCAATGATTTCACTCTATTTACCCTCTGAAGTGATAATAAGGCATTTGCAGAAGAGAAGTGTAACAGAAAATTATAAACTTGGCATGATCTAACAATTTTTCATAAAGTTAGGCAGACTTAGTCCAGTTCAAGCATCAGACCTGATCAGTTTGTGGGCAGGGACGAACAATACTAATGTAATCATGGTCTGAGACAAAATGTCTCTGAAGGTTTTCTCTGGAGGAAGTAAATGTACCTCAAAGTTGTATCAAAAGAGAGACAGCAGCCTCACTATGGATAGTTTTTTTATTATCATTATCTCAATGCTAAGGGACAAATACGTGTTAGAAAGTACTATGAAGGAACTGAAAACCAGTGAAAAGGCATGGGAAAAATATTTTGCAAATTTATTGATCCATGATGTACTCATAGTGTGAAAAACACAGGAACTCAGGCTACAGTATTAAAAAAATGGTAGAAAAGAATTTGAGAAAGACATAAGATACTATCAGAGCTGAAGAAGAGCTTCATTACAAGGAGAGATGCATTAATGTAATACTCTCAAGCTTGGAAGGAAGGCAAACAGGGAAGGAATAGGCAAATAGGGAGGAAGACACGGAGAATGGAATGGATAATGCTGATGAATTATAACTATTAGCTACAATTTTTAAGAGTTGAAAGCCTGAGGGGCACAAAGGGAAATTATTAGGTGGAAGTTTTAAAACAAACAAAAAGAAGCTTGTTTCACACAACACATAAAATGTTTGGCACATTGCCAAAGGATGTTTGGATTCCAAACTAAAAATGTGTTTGAGAAATGAGTAGGAAAATTCAAAGAAGAAAAGTTAATTAAAGTCTACTAATCAGAATATTGAGGATAAAACATCCATCTCAGGAAGTCTATAAACTGGTGATTCATCACAAGAGAGGAGTATTCATTTTTGTGCAGTTCATTGAAAAAAATGAACTACTCAGCTTATCTAAAACTTTACATAGCGTGGACCAAAGAGTTTACTTAGCAGTCACTGCATATACCTGAAATAGTTTTATCATGGAGTGCATTATTATTTGAAATTGCAAAAGATGTGAAAGCTTACCTGACACCATTAAGAAAACAAATTTCATATGTCTGTGCTAATAGAGAAATTATATCGAATAGCATTCTAACTAAAATTGATATGCACATTCTAGCAACTGCAGGTTTAAAATGGTAAAAAAGCCTTCAGGATAAGAAAGAAAAACTTAATCATATATTCTTTTTAGGAGACTAAGCTTCAGCCAAAAGTGTATGCATATATTTATTTTTAAAGTAAGTCTTGCTTCAGATTAAACAAGAATTTTATTGTAAAACAGCAATGGTATTTATACCAAAAAATATCATTTGATTCATTTATTCAGTGATTTTACTATATACTGTAATAATCTTGTTTAGAAAAATATTTTACTGCAAAGCTGATATTTGTTTAAAACATAGAGAGGCACACAAGAGTTAACATTTGTGGTTGTTAACTATTTCTTTCCCTGGATAAAAGTAATGCAGTTGTATGTTATATGGTCTGTGTGAGATGTATAACTTTAATTTTCTTACTTTCAAAATGGTTAACTAGGTAACATACATGGACCTTTTCTAAACTTTTTTCAGTGTTGAGATTGTAAAGGGAATTATAGAGACCCACACACAACAAAAATCTTATGTGTGTGTATATAAATGTCTGTGCATGTGTGTATGTGTGTACAGATACACTTATACACATGCCTTTCACAATATTCTCTGAGTTTTATGTTCCCAAGGTTAAGCATGGACATAAATGTTTTACTAAAAGAGGACCATCAGTGTATGCAATCTTGAATCAAAATTCCTACAGAAATATATTAGAAGTTATGTCTCACTAATGTTTATATGAGGATACAGTTCTGGAACACTGTAAAATATTCCATGAAATTAAGCCTCAAATATTGAGTTTAATTAATTTGTGTGTGTTTATGTTTGTTTGGTTTTGTTTTGTTTCTTTGGTGTTTGTTTGGTTTTGTTTTTTCTTTTAAATGCATTGCGCCAAATCACAGTACCTGAGCTGAAGGTCCTGGAAGCCAGTCCTCAGAGCAGAGTTTGGCCCAGACTTTAGGAAGAGAAAGTACAGTAAATTTAAATTTTGGAAAACCTGTATAAACTTTCAATATCATAAAATTTGTATGTGTAAGAGTGTTAATCAAACTGTGTATGAAAGCATACTCTTTCTAAAGAGGGGGTTGTAGCTGTAACTTCCTGTATGGAGGCCTGAACAATTTACATGTACATTCACTATTTCTCTAATGAACCTTTGTTGGTTGGCAGCTAAGAACAACTAAGCTATCAAAAATCAATCTAAATGCTCTATCTTGCTAAATCTTCCTAATGAATACTGTAAACTGAAACATAGTTGCAATAAGACAAATCTTAAAGTTAATTAGTATTTTAACACAGTTGTTTATCATCTGGACATAACATCTAAAGAGGTTAGGTGATAGATTTGTTCCTGGCTATAGGTCCAAAATGCAGCTTGACGTTGATTGTATAATTAAAATTCCATTTCCTACATAGTCTTCTAACTCTGTTATGAAAGGGAAACATAGCATATTTGGAAGGATTCTACAGGGAGAAACATGAATGGTCTTGCTATTACTCCTAGAAGAGGTAGAACAACTTCTCCAACAGACTAGAAGTCACACCAGAGTGACTAGGTCCATTATTCATTATGGGATTATTTTATAATTTACTTCATTGTGGCCAATGCAACTGTCTCCCAATTTAGCGTTCCTTTGTTAATATAGGAGACAGCATCAGCTTGAGACAGCTTGTCTTTTAGCATAGATATATTAAGTACTTGACTGATTTATCTTTTTTTTTTTTATCTGAGACAATGTCTATATGAAGCATTTACATTTAGCACTGGCTAATGTTTATCCCTCAATTTAAAAGCATACAAATTTTATCTTCCGTACTTTAAAGACGTGTTTCTCATAGAAAACAGGTCTTTGAGGTGGCTGGTCGCACTACTCTGTCCTCTCTCCTAAAAAGTAGAATCACTGAAGTGGATATGGGCTGTTTCCAAGATGGAGATATAGAGATGTCATGAGTTTTTCTAATCTGTGTGATTTCATTGCTTTACTTCAACATAGATCACAAAAGGTTAATCACTCTGTGCTCATTTCCCTTTCATGCATGAGTATTTGTATAAAGTAGAAAAGCAGCAGTAAGTTATGATGCTTTAACCACTATAATAGCTAATGGACTTCGAAGGGTGTATAATGGGCTCGGTACTGTTCTGCTAACCTGCTCCCTGTCCTAGCTGCCCTTGACAGCTACGGAAGTCTGCACAGCAGACTGTACTGTGAGTGAGCGATGCATTGCTGCTTCCTTTGCCCTCTTCCTGGCTCTCTATCTCTTCTTTGTGCGATTTGCATAGAGCCCTTTGTGACTTCTTCCAGAATATATTTTAAATACAGTAGAATTCTGTATAACTTGCCAGGAATAAACACAAAAGTTGCACTAATACCTACAATCTTCAATGGAATACAAAGGACTTACCTTTGGGATCCCTGATTTACTTTCTCTTTTAAGGAAAGCATTGTAACATCATTCTGCTGTTACACAGTACATCATTCTGGCTGGCATCACACTGGATGTCTGTCAGAAGCTACCTTTTTTAACTGTCAACCCATCAAATTAATTGCTTTGTTCTGCATGTGAGTTGGGTGATGACAATTATTTTTTTTTTAACCTGCTGATAAAGGAGCTAGGCATTTGGAAGACAAAGTATAGACATTTTTGAGAAGGACAAAATGGACATTACAAGAACTGAAAAAGTAATCGTGTTCATATCTTTATGAGGTAAGTAAAACTATACTGAAGTGGTAGAACAAGTGCAGGCGTCTTGCCAGCATACCACTCAGAGTGCAGGATAGCTCTTTTAAAACTTTGTCAAATACTTCACCACTGAGAAACTGCTGACAAATTAATATGTTTATGGGCTGCTGCAGCATCTATTTTGGACTGTAGTGCCACACTAAACATATTTTCCCAAATACACTTGCTTTATCAGATTAATTTTTTTCTCTGAAAGGTTTCCTTATCTACCTTAAACTATGTAAGCAGGTTTTTCTTTCAACTGTTTATTGTAAACATTTCAAATTACCAATTCATTATTCAATTCCTAGGGGACTTTGGACACTTCTAGAATTGTGTGTAAATTTGCTATGTAGCATAAAATTTTATCAAAAATGCCAAACTCTTTAGGCAACTAGAAACTTTAGGATGATATTAATAACAGATATACAAAAGCTGTGCTCATAAGTGATGTTTTGCTTTCCTTGCTAATTTAAAAAGTAAGCCAAACAAAAAAGCTTTGTTACTGCTGGACCAGTAGAAATGTGTATACACACAAATAAATATGAACATTTTGTGTACATATCTGTACACATTTTTGTGTGCACGTATTTCATTCAACATGAAAATGCTTCCAAAAAAGCATCTTATTTATATTATGCTAAAAGGTATCTCTAATGACAGAAAGTAAAGGAAATGAAGGGTGAAACTTAGATACTGTAAATGCAGTGAGAACAATGCGCTTCTTTGCTTGAATGACCTAGTACTTACAGCCCATATCCAGACTTCAGGAAACAATTCAATTCCTTCTTCTCTCTGATGAAATCTGAATACAGTTCATCCAGGTCAAAAAAATTGTTCTGAATGTCCTGCAAAGGGTGCAAACAGGGAAAGAGTTTGATAGTTTTCTCTCTGCCTATTACACTCTCTCTATGTTATACTATTATATTATCAGGCTTTCACTGTGTGAAGGTGTGCGATATGTATGCTGAACGCACATCATTTGTCTTGGGACACTTGCCCAGTGCCTTGAATAACCTCAACAGGGAGAATAAGTCTCCCTTATCACTGCTTCCTTGAACAGACCATAACATGACAGTGTGTGAGTCCAAATTCTCTGGGCACACGAGAGAGGGGCACTATCCTCCATCATAAATAGTATCATGATCTGAAGGCTAATTAAAGAAAAAACTAACTTTGTGAATCTCCAGTCTCCCCCAAATTTCAGGTGAAACTGCTGATTCTAACACAAATATTTAATATTTTTTGGTTCAATAAAAACTGCATTTATAAAAAATTAATTATTTATGAAAATCAAAGCATTAATTTCATTCAAGGTTGAATAAAACATGCTTTAACAGCATAGGCTCTTTTTCTTATGTCTGACATGGTAAAGCATTACTACTATGCTGGGGAAGAGGATGATTGACATTATTTAACATTTCTAAATTGTAAATTTCAGCTTTGGATGATCTAAACAGAAGTACATTGTAGGTGCTTTCATACTAAAAACTATCCATTTTGACTATGATTCAATGCAGTTACTGACGTGCTGTATCATCCCTTATTATAATACCAGCCATGCTTTTAGTGTTAACCTTCTTTCATATTCTTATAGAAATAGTGGGTGGGCATGTTAGTAGAAAGAGGAAATGGACACTGTGCCATCCAACCATGCTATTTAAGATGAGTAAAGTACTTCACTAGTAAATGGTTGCACTCCCATTCTGACAGTTCCTTGCAGTGACTATAATTATGAAAAATCTGACTGTCACCTTTATTATTTTACCCACTCACCACTAAATATTGGTAAGATAATTATTTTTATTTTCACTAAATGACCTCAGAGTGTTGAAAAGACCTGTGTTTGGAAATGCTTAATGGGAAAAGTCCTTTGAAATTTAAGTCCAAAAATAGTTGCCAAATCTATTTTTCCTGTCTGTATCCCAATATCTGTGTATTTTTATCTCATTAATACAGTTCTTGCAATGCATTTTGGCAGCATGAAATCATGCTTAGACAAGTGGTAATATAAAGTAAAACAGAGTCAACAGGACACTGAGGAAGGTAATTAATGCTATTTAGGTCCCTTGGTAAATTCTTACTTACTTCCAAGAACAACTTTTGTTAATGTTGTGGCGTTAAACTGAAGATGTCATCCATTCACGGAAAGATACAGTTGCAATCACTGAAATAAAAAGGAAAGAAAAAGGCTGGGAACATTATGTTCTCTGATAAATTGATAGGAAGAGAATCACAAATAAAGATATCAAGGAAGATTTTAAGTGTGTGTTCAAATAGTCTTATTATATCACACATGTAAGCAAAACGAAAACAACAGCAAAAAAAAAGTGCTGGAAATACCTTGTTGTAACTAATGCAAACAGAAGAGAAGTAGAAAATTGATAAGAAAATAGAACTGCTTTGATTAGATCACTGCTATTGAAAGCTCTGAAAGACAATAAATGATTCGATACAGGTAATCTGCAGTTCAGGTTTACTTGGTAATCCACTGGAGGTCTTTGTCAAAATCTTTTGACAGGCTAATTAAAAGGAGACAGTTATGCAGCATTGAGTATTTACCTCTGTGAAATGAATCAACCCATCTCGAAGTTTCTATATCCATATTTTCTTCTTAGCAGTGTCACGGTGACCTTTCTAGATACCATTAATAAAATCCTTCATCATGATGGCTTCAGACTAACATGCTATTTGACTATATTGTTTTAGGGAAGACTTTTTATGTTTAAGTAAAAACATGGAGAAAAAAATTATACAGTAAAATTCTAGGTATTATTAGCCTCAGCAGATGGTATAGTCTGTGTATATATTTCCATCTTACATAGAAGGAAAATACCCTGAAACAAATATAATAAAATCCTAGATAAAATTCCAAATAGTCAGCATATATGATAAGAATACTTAAGCATCTTAAGACAGTATGATGAAAATATATTTCATTTAATATTAATTTATTTTATGTCTTGAATTACTCCTAATTTGGGTGGAATATTTCAGATTTGGGTTTTTTTCCGTGTCACATATAAGAGTTGTTAGTCTGCATAATTTTGCCCAAATTTCCAGATATTCTCAGTGTGAGTTTGATAAATGAAGATTTGTTTTGACCGTCCTTGAATAATACCAATATCATCTCTACTGTCATAGTCAGTTAAAAATCAAGGCTCTAGTTACTACTTTGTTATCATCTCACTATGCAACCATCCTTTTTCTTCACTTTTTGCATCAATAGAAAGAGGCTAATTATGCTTGGACTAGAATAGCTTTTTTAAATAAGTGAATGGTAAGATACTTTGATGATTTAAGCTCAAGCTCTTTTTTCAAAGCTGGGACAGATTTTTAAAAAACACATTCTTCCAAGGGATATGTGCAGAATCCATAAAACCGTGTTCAGGTGCTGCAGCACTGAAGTAAGGGCAAACAAAATCTACAAAGGAAAGTCTTATTCCTAAAAAAGAAGAAACAAAGGAAATGATCTCCAGAGGGAACGACATATAGCAACTGTTAGTTTTCCAAAAGAGACCTTGTGAGCACACCTACAATCTCTGTGCTTCTTCAACAGGGTATCTTTTATGTAGCACAGTTCATAGCAGTATTTTGGAGGGAATAGATTAGAGTCAATCTCGTTTCTTTCTGTTACCTTTTAGCTAGTGTTTAGTGTCAGTCAAATGGCATTGTTTCATGGAGTTTGGGGTAATACTGGTTTATGTTAAACATCCCCTCGGGTAGAGAGCTATCAGTGTCGGATTTGAGTTAATGCAGGACTCTGAAAGGGTAGACTAATACAGCTGTTACTTTTGTTGTAACTGACCCTTCTATTTTATACTCTATCAATGTTCCCACATTAGCATTTTATTCTGGCCCAGGAGTGAGCTTTTCAAGCTGATCTACTACTGATTGTCCCCTCTCCAAGTGCTAGGTAAGACAGAGCATGGAAGCGCAGTTCCTTCTGGACACCACCTAATTGGTTTGTGTATGCTCAGACCACACCTCAGATGCTTCAGTCCCCTCAATTAGGCTGGAATGACTCTGAAGCACTCCCATCCTCCTAAATTCATTTATTGAGGACATCATGATCTAATCAACAAATGTTATGCCCTAGATCCACAGCTGCTGGAAAAAAACTGCCTGTTGGTATAAGGCATCACCTGTTTTAACACTGGGAACTGACAATGTTATCCTCTTCTCAAACAAAGAACACACGCTGCTCATTTCATAAAATTACAGAATTGTTCTGGTTGGACCTTTAAGATCATCAAGTCCAACTGTTAACCCAACACTGCTAGCTCACCACTAAACCATGTCCCTAAGTGCCACATCTATACATCTACATCATCTAGGGATGATGACTCAATAACTTCCCAGGGCAGCCTGTTTCAATACTTGACAACCCTTTTCAAGAAGAAATTCTTCCTAATATCCAACCTACAACTCGCTACATTTTTTCAGGTCCTTACAGTATACATTCCCTTACTCAAGTTTGCAAAACAGAAATAGTGACTGAGCGACATTTAGCTTTGCAACACTTGAGAGTCATATGTGTACATGTATTAGAAATTATGCCAGTTGCATCCTTGTTGGGCTTTTTGTTTGTTTGTTTTAGAAGGACTTCCTCTTTTTTGCTATACAAATTAACATATCTAAAGAAAACTCATCTTTGCATAAGACCATGATATAATTTTAAGTAAATTAATAATATACTGTCCTTGTTAATTTAAACTAACTTGACCTGGGATATTGTAACATTCTGTGAAGATATCTGTTTATTTTATGTCAGCTTTTAAAATTGCTGAAACAGTGTTAATGTCTTTTTTATAACATCTGTCTATTTTAGATATTCTCAGTGATTTATAGGTTCAAATTTGCATTTTGCAATTTTCAGGGTTTATTCTCTAATAATCGACTTACATTTGTATTTTCATTTTTTGTTGAATTGTATTTTACTGGTATTTTAAGGTATATTTAACATGTTCTTGTTAGATATTTGAAAAACTAGAACACTCTTATTGTACCAAGACATCATAATTTGATACACAGATTTGTGCACCACAGAGATCATGTGCATTCCCTGCATTTCTTCATTTGTCAGGGGAAAATAAATAGAAAGTGGATATTATTCTTATAGAAACTGCAACGTGTCCTCTAGATACACACTTGTATTCATTATGAATGCCAAACAAATTGATTTTGTCATTGTCCCATTCCCCTTTTTCCTCTGGTAGTGTCTTCAGGGTGCTTTCAGAGAGTCTTCCTTCAGAGCATTGCTGGTTGAGAAGAGGCACACAGCATGCTAGTGTTTTATTAATGAACCCAGCAGTTATCACATTGCACATTCCAGCCTATGATCAAGTCTTGTGTCATACTGTCAAAAAATCACTGATTGATCTTTCCCTAATAGTTCATTTGTATGCTCTGTCAGCAAGTGATCCTTGTTTCATCAAAGTGTCTAAGTGGTTCTCCTCTACAAAGTTTTGCATTTGAAGGGTTTAACCAAAATGACAGATGGTCATTTTGTCTATTCCTGTACTTAACATAGAGAACTAAGAATTCTGAGAGGGTAAATCCTATCATCTACTTTAGACATTTATTTTAAAATGGGATAAATTGCTTCTGGAGATGTCTCTTTGTAGACAAACATAGATGCTGAAGACAGGATTAACCTAACTTTTATGAGTCACTATGAAGTTAGTTGTTTAGATTCAAGATACTTACTCCAGCATCTCTACATAAAGAAATAAAGAAATCCAAGGAGGGAATCAACCAAAGACATTATGTCTGTGTGGTGAAGCAACTTCTGAAAACCCTGTTCTCTCTGTTTTGTGTAAAGGAAGACTAACTTTGACTACCTTATACAAACAACTATTTACATACATGTGAAATGAGTACCTTGACATATGAATGCCATGCTTGACAGTACTTAATGCCTGTGAGTAAGTGGCTTGTGGAACAGGAGTGTCATTTGTATTTACTCAGGCGTCTAGCCAACGTGTAATTGTATACATTAGATAAATGTGCACATAGTGGTATAGTGTCCAGTGCAGCTTCTTTTCCTTCTACATTGGATACACAGATATAACTGATTAAAAAATAATCATAGTCTTTTCTATTTTTTGGCAGAGATGGTGTCTCAATAATTTTCTGTGACAGTTAATTTTCCTGGCTGACCACACATTGACTTAAAAAGAAAAAAAAAAAAATCTTAGAATTGTGTTCCATTCTATTGAGTTTTAATTACATTGAAAGACTCCCTTTGTTATGGCATCATTATGCTTTGTGTCACTGCTACTATGCCACGGGATAATGAGGAGGGATTTTTCTGTTCTCAGTTTTTAGTACCTTGCCTAAGTCTTTTCTAGCTCAGTTCAGTTCATTAAAAAAAATGTTAGGCTTTGTCATTTCTCATCAAATGCTAAGTTTGCCATGATGATAGTCAAACACTTTCATGTTTCATCTCCAGATTATTTATTTGTTACAAGACACACTGTCATTTCAGGTACCTAAAAGTGAAAACTCTTTTGGATAACAGGCAGCATATTGGCTGATATGTCTATGTAGTTCCTAATATGAATCAGTATCTTTTAAAGCCAGTCACTTCATGAAAAAATGCTATCTCTGTTTTCTCTAGGTTATTACCAAATACAGACACGATGGTATTGTCTTGAGTTAGAACTTTCTATTTTCTTAGGTTTTCAGGGTATATAGGTCTTAAAAATATAACAGTATCTTTTGTTCAATTTCTGCTAATTGTTTCTGTGATATTTAGTTCAAAATTATCACTTCTTTCCTGCATAATTTCATTGAGAATTGCTACAATTTAATGTCTTCCAGAGGCTACACATTAAAAACATTATTTTTAGGGTAGGAACTAAAGCTTATGATACATTTTTTAAATATTATTATTAGATATCTCATTCTTTGGTAACCTTTACTGCCTAAGTAAAGTTGATCTCTCCTTGTTGATTACTTGAACTTTTTTTTTTATTATACTAAACTCGTGTTCTAGGGCTTTCCAATGTGCCTTTCAGCTAGCAGAAAGAATTTTTTTTCCCTCTGTGACACAGCTTACCTTTTTATCTCCCTTTCTCTACAGTAATTTTGATCATAAAACAAAATCCTACATGATCAGCCACTAAACTGGTCACAGCTCTTATTTTGGATATTTTCTGGTCACAGCTATTTTCTTAGGATATTAAATATCTGTTAGATGGCTGTATGGTTGTTTTGCCTGTATGCTCAAACCACTGTTGCTTAGCTTTTATTTTCGTACTTTTGGGCTTTTTTTCTCCTTACCCTCCCCTGCTGAATCTTTATCAATCAAAGCAGGACACAGTCTACTTTCCACAATTGTCTGAGTAAGTTAGTGTTATTTCAAAAGTGTAAGATAAAACCTTCAGTCTCTCCAGTTCTGATGTGGCAAAAAAGTAGTTTCTGGCTTTTGGTCTTTTAATGTAGGTCTCAAGTTTCTTAGAGAGTGCTGTGTTTTGTGGCCTATAGTGTACAGGACATGTGAAACAGAAACCATGTTCCACTTCTGGACCATGAATCTAAACATGTCTTTCCTGAAATTTCAGATGACTGTGTTCAGCTGTGTTCAATTAACCAGCTATGCCCCTCTAGTTTTCTGCTTCTTTATATTCAAGACTTGCCATTTTCTTAGTCAGGTCAACATGAGTTTTTGAAGGTAATTTCAGCAGATTAAGACCCATAGGATCGAGACAAATGTTAATGTAAAGCCTGTAGTGCTAAATCCTGTGAGATTGTGAACACAGAGTCACTCACAGGAGGTGTCTGGCACTCAGGGACAGTGCTCAGCATCTTAATGAAGTACATAAGCCCTCATCACACAAAAGCCAATATTTGCACCTAGTTTTCACAAGACAAATTGATTCTGTAGAGCTGAATCTGCAAGTAAAAGTGTTTCTGTTAGAACTCATGCCAGGAAAAGATTCTGGGGGGTATTGCTGCATTGTGTGTGTACGTACACACTTGGAAGGCTTCTCCAAGGAAGTGTGTTTTCAATTCAAGCAACTGTATCCACAAAGATGTCACTAGGTATCCCAGAGTAGCCTAGCATCTGAAACGTAGCACCTTCCACTTCCTGATCAGTCTTTCATTATTTGTGGAAGATCATCATCTGGCAAGCAAAATAAAACGGCCAGTGTTAGATAAAAGGCTTATCACACAAGATGAAATAGAAAATGATGAAGCTCCTTTAACAATTTATGTAAAGTTGATCATAACATGTAAAACATGAGAAATTATTCTGATTCTTACTGCTCAGGAGACAAAGGCACAGGTCTCCAAGGGCATCCCCCTGTGCCAGAGGAGATAGCCTCTGGGCCTACAGAAAGGATCTTCATCCTTATGGGGACGATGGCTTGTGATCATATTTGCAGAATTGTACAAGAAAGTTATCTCAGCCCGGATGGCCAGAGCCATCACAGGAAAAAAATGTCTCAAACTGTGAACAATGAGTGGTAGATAATTGTGTTCATGTGCATGTGCATGTGTCAATGTCAAAAATTTAACTCCAGAGCTCTAAGGCACAAGCCTCCTGATTGCTAGCTGCACTCAGTGCAGGCTGATTGTAAAATTTTTTATCATCTAGACTGAAAAAAGTGGCACATCACGAATCCTCCAATTAATAAAGAGACATAAGATGAGGAGGTTGATCATAGTTAGTATTTCTATATGTAGACTAAAATAATTAGGAAAACAAAGTCCTTGGGTGCTGGAAAGAGAGCTCTTGAAAGGAACTGGTCTCAGAATGAAGAAAGGGGCCTGGAAAGAACGTAATGATTGTGACTAGAGGAAAGATCCTGCAAGTGAAGGATGATCCTTGAAATGAGGGATGCATAAAGCCAAATGCCAGGTGATGCCCAGATACCTTGGGCAGTGACACCTGAGATAGGCAACTGTGATCAGTGGCACAGCAGAAGCCAACATATTTTTCTGTGCAAACATAAAAAATAGCATCGATTTACTTACTGGTGTCAGGAAGTTGAATCATAACATGTCAGGTGGAAAGAAATGAGTGAGTAAAGCTCTCATCTCATTGGCTCCTAAGTAAACACCAATATAGAGATCTATTGAAGATGAATTTTTACCCCAGACTTCTGCATGTGATAAAAGCACAAAAAATATTGTCCTGAAAAATTTGTTGAAATTGTGTGAATGTAAAAGGTTTTTGATCAAATCAAATGAAGTCTGATATAAACAGAGAATGATAGAATGATTGTTCTTTTTTTATAAAGAAAACCTCTGAACCAAGTAAAGCCTTCTCTCTACATTTTTCTAACCCTGAACCCATGACACCATGTTGTTTCTTTTCTTAGCTCTCTCCTAATGAAAGACCAAAGCAGTATATTTTTAACTGAACACTTCCAATGAGGATCTAAGGATTGAGTCAGTTGTTCATCTTTGTGAAAATTAGAGTAGCATTTGTTTAGCTCTTAAAATGATTTTGACTGTGTTCATGGTTTATATGAGCTGGACCGGTCTTATTAGGAAAATTTTTATCCACATATGTTCCTGTTCTGGGAACAAGAGATATGTGTGGGATGGCAGTGTGGTTTATGCATCCAGTAAAACATCTGAATCTACAAGAGTAGTAGAAGTTTTGAGAGAACTGTTTAGTCCCTGGTAGGAACACTCTTGAAAATGTAATCAAGCTTATGTTAATCTTCTAAATAGACAAACAAGCAATCATTTTTTTTGGCTTAGGTATAAAAATATTTTGCTCTTTAGTGCCAAAAGGAGAATTTCTGAAAATTACTCTAAAGCTTGCTGAACTGAGTTATGACAATGTAGAGTGAAATATCCATCTGCTCCAGCCTTCTCAGATTTCTCCATGTGAGGGAAGACTGTCAGGTTGCAGTGCTATCTTAGAGCCAAGACAATTCTTTTCTTGGTAATAAATTCTTCAAACTTTCAGACTAAAATATAAGCCATTCCCATAACTTCAAATGTTCAATATTTAGGAGGTAAAATAAGTGCACAGTTAGTAAATATATAATTTTAAGCTCCTGACAATGCTATATGATGCAAAAACATTTTGCTCATAACTCCATAGGAAGTTTAATAGCTGTGACAGCAATAGAGTTACTGATGCTTAGGAGACATTCTGTTTAGTGTTTTTCCATAAACTGTTAAACTATGAATTTAGTCTGTACCTCTACCAGGTACTTGAAAGCCCCATAAAATTGTTTCATGAGTCATCAGAGTGAAGTAATTTCTTCGGTTGTAGAAAGTATTGCCAAAGTTTTCTAGAAGTAAACAGTGACACCTCTGGATCTTCTGCAACCAGGCATAGTGTCAAATAGTTCCACATCTAAAGGGAGAAGGCAATACAGAAACTTCTGGCTTTGGCTTATTCTTCATGAACATATATGCATATAGTTTTCAACCAAGAACACATTGTCCATACTAAAATATAAATCCAGATTTACTCTGATTTTTGTAACTCCTGATAATATTGCTTATTATTTTAAGTATTATCATTAAAGGATTCTTGATATCTTCTACACAGAGCCTTGATCCATAATCACCAGCTTGACTAGACAACTGTAGGCCCAACAATTGTTAGTAGCTCCACAGATCCACAAAAACCTGCATGCAAAGGAAAACAAGAAGAAAGCAAAGCCTTAAATTAAAAACAAACAAACCCACAATAGTATTATAGATACATCTAGATAAATCTTTTTCACACACTCATAGCATGTTTACCTACGTGCACAGATTTATTACTTTGCTTGTGCTTGTAGTCTTTTAAGTTTCAATCTCAGTGAAACTTGGTGTCTACTTTGACTGGTACAAATGCAAATTTTAAGCTACCAGGCTAATTACTCATTGAGATTTTTTATACTGTAGGACACTGAAAAAACACAGGAGGCAATCCTGTTGTAGTTAAGGCCCGGCGCTCGGAAGATCTCTTTACCTCTAAATCTGAGGTAAAGAACAGCCACACAATCCCTCAGAAAATTTTAGAATGGAGACATTGAAAGATCCAGCTAGCTCGTAACAAACACTGCTCATGCAATTACTTTCCAGGAAAGTGACAGGAGAACTTGAAATTTTAATCTCAGCAAATAGCTAATAAATCTTTCAGATGAACAATCTTTCAAAGAGTAAGAGCCTGAAGCAGGCTCTGGGTGGTCTATCAAGGAATAAATTAACAATCTTACTTCTCTACTATCCTAATCTAATCTCTAACCTGCTCCAGTTACCTCCTTTGAAGAAATTTGAATTCTGATTAAGCTAAGCACTTAAGTATCTGCTTGATTTTAACTTGAGGATGTGCTTGATAAGAGTATATCATCTGAATACTTCTTTCTCCATCCTTCTTTCTAATTATCCATCTAGTTAAGAAACAGGGAAAAAAAATAATCTTTTTCATATCATGTTCAATTTTGATTTCACCTTATCTAAACAGTTTGAATTAAACTCATATAAATTTATAGAAAGATGTGAACAACTGTGAAATTTCAAGCTAGATTTGTTTGTGTAGATGTAAATATTCTTTCTATTAAGAGGAGAAATAAGAATCATAGAAACAATCACAGAATGGTTTGTGCTATCAGGGAGCTTAAAGATCATCTAGTTCCAACACCCCTGACATAAGCAGAAACACCTCCCACTAGACCAGATTGCTCAAAGCCCCATCCAACCTTGTCTTAAGTTATAATATTAGTACAAATTTATATATTAGGCTAATTTGCCACTGAAGTGGGAAAATTAGTTCAATTATCTCTGAAACCAACTAAATGAAATGAAAATATTTGGATCCTCTAATTCACAAGATAGTTTCACCAAATTTGCCCTGTAAGTTATTATGGTGAGAACATTCTTACACCTGTTGCTATGGTAATATTGATGGTTCAGTTAAATGTCAGTGTTTCTACCATAAACAATTACAATTAGAGCATTTCTCCAGTTTAAAGGAGGTTATTGTCTGTACAGAGAAGGTCAGCACAAGAGAGAAGAGGAAGAACAGAACATAATAATGACTCTTGCCAAAAGTTCAATGGTAATGAAATTATACTACCTCTTAAGTAATGTTTTAGATACTTCTTCATATTGTTGTTCTGCCTGGGGAAAAAAAAAAATAGCTAAATGGATAAGCAAAGGAAAGGTAAAGTGAGAAACTGAAGACTGAGACCTAGAACAGAAGGCATAGTTAGGAATATGTTATTCAAAAAGAAACATGAGTTTTGATGTTTTCATTCAAGTGTTTGGTTCCTGCTTGCAGAATCAGTTCTGGATTGTCTGCTCTGCCTACAATCCCTTTCCCCAAAGTCATGATACTGAAAGAAGGGAAACCTGTCTGAGATCTAGAGCCTAGGAAAAAATAACTGCATGTTTTTGACCGTGTAGAAATTCAAACTCTATGGGGATAGATCCTGTCACAGGAGAAAACCAGTCAGTTCATGTGGTTCAAGACACGTTTGGATTGAAGCAGTTCATTCTTTTATTAACAGCATGTTAATGTACATATCAGTATCAACACAAGTGATAAATCACGATACGAGCCAGTTACAGAGTGTTAAACAGCTCTGCGTGTTCCAGCCCCAGTAACTAATCCCCAGGAGCACACACCCCAGAGCACCCCCAGCTTCCAGGCAGCCCAGCTCTGACCCTGGCATGTGGGTCACCAGCACCAGCACCCCACTCATGTGCCCCTGTGGCCACCTGGTCCCTGCTGGAGGCACCTACAGGGATGCACAACCCATCCCGATCTGGTCCAGCCTGAGGGGGCCGGGGGGGAGGACGCTGCCGGTGGGGTCTGGAGGACCTGTTGGAGTTGGTTGCTGGTGGCCCATCAGGGTCCCCTCCACCTGACAGCTCTTACGCTGCTTTTCAGGACATCTCCCTCTGCATTTCTATTCAAGGTTGGGTGCCCACACCGCACACATGCCTCACTCACACTCACAGTCCTGCCCTAACAGCTGAACGCTATCGTGGCCACCCCATCCATGGAACATGCAAACTCCCTCACAGACTCCCTATACTCTTCTTTCCAGCAGTCACTCCATCAACAGTTTTCTGTTTTTTGAGGCTTTGCTCTCTCTTTGCTCCCCGAAATTTCATGATAAAAACTGAATAAACTGCTTGATGAAGTTTTATTTCCACTAGTTTTTACTGAGGATAACACACAGGCACACAAAAGTTAAAATGGTTCAAAGTCCCTTAGGAAAAATATTCCTGAGTCCTCAGATTAATACACCCTGCTCTAAATGAAGTGTGCCAAATATTAGGGATGAATTGCATTTTTTTCTCCATTCACTGTAAAAGAAGGTAGGCTGGCTAATTTGATCATTCTCCTCACCTTTGGCAGCTAAATTTAAGGCAGTGCCTCTTGCAGGACTTGATTTTCCTCTCTGTACTATTTATTCTTTTTATTTCTACTGTGCAAGTCCATAGATCATCTCTCCTTTCTGTCTCAAAAGCTGCTGCCTTGCGTATCAATGGCATCCTAGCTTTGTGTCTGGAGTAAAGGTAAAAACTTTTTAAAAGTAGGAGATAAAGATGTAAAGTACTTTAACTTCAGGCTGAGGAACATTACACTGCCCACTTCATAACTTTCTTTATCTTCCTTCTGTTGAATGTTAATTTTCGTCATAAATTAACTAAAATTAGGGTCTACATATGGATTTTAGAGAACTTTAATATCTCTTTCCTTTTTAACTTCAGCTTTTTAACTTCCATAAAAAGCCCTATATACAGAATAAGTGATGTGCAAAACAGGTGTTGTCTGAAAGCTGCTACTAGTAGTACTTACAATACATAGATAGCATTCAGATTCACAGTTTGTCACTTTGAGCCTAACAGATTTCAGACAGCTCTCATTTTGCTTCACATACATATTTTTCTCTCTTTAGTCCAAAAGTAGTTCTGAATTCTATCATATATATCTCTGGTAGTATTATTTTCTTTGAAGGTATGTTCAGTTCTTTTCTCTAAAGGTAGTACTGATGAGTGAATAATTATAGCCATGGCACAGTCCAAATATGAGCAAGTACTGGAAAATGTGTAATAACAAAACTTAAAAGAACCAGATGAATGTGTGACTACCAGATTTCTTGTGCAATACGGTAGGTACATTCAGAGACATCTGTATTTTCAAAACTATGCCAATCTTTTGCTTTCTAGTTTTTATTACTGTACCAAATAATGTCACCATTTTCATAAAATAAGTTCTTGAGTGTTAATTGATTATGGAAAGTTTTCTGTTTTAGAGCAAGGCTTGTTGGATAATATGATAAGGACTCTAGGAGCTATATGTCAGATGTGTTGTAAACATTCCCAAAAGATAGACATTTGGCCTATCACTTCAGATTAATATATAATATTTATTTTTAAATAACCTTTAATAACGGCCAGAATACTCAGACCTGTAGCTATTTTATAAAGTTATCACTTAAGTTGTTTTTTAGGTGAGGTTTTTTTGAAATATCATGGATGAGATGAAACAGAAGATATAATAGAATTTAGAAGAGAACATACAATTATTGAGATAATAAACATTTAAAAAAGATGTTAAATACACTTGTATTCTTTAACAACTATGCTTCCATAATCAGTTTAAAATATGCACTCTCACAATACCATTAAGAATTGTTTAACTGCAGTGTTTCTGCATTGACACAGTGCAACCTTAAGAAAAATGGCATTTGAAGTATCATATATGTGTAACGAGGAAAATATCAAGTGCCCTGATAGTACAGACAAAGCATATGGGACTGTTCAGACTACCCATACTTGAATCCAGATTGTGTAAAACAAAAGTCACAGTGACCTTCTTCCCCTCAAATATCCAGCTTTTTTCATTGGCTCTTATGGTGACATCTGTAGAAATAGTAAAGCATGTAGAAATGAATGAGAAATCCACCTGGCAAATACCTAGTCTTTAGTAGTGCAGTTTATCTGCATGAAGTTCATCATAGTAAGACTTTCAGTCATCCTTCTTGTGTCCCACTGAAGTCCACAGAGCAAGCCAGAGGAAACTGTATTCCACCTCTCTACTTATCAAGATGCGACTTCCTACCACCTCCAACCTGAGTAGGAGCACAGGCAATCAGCCCTTCTGTCTCTTAACTTCAAACAAATGAGTAACAACTGATGATGACTCATCAAGATCATTTTGTCATCAGAGAAATAAGATCTGGACCATGAAAAGGATGAAATAGGCAAGGCTTAAGCAGTATATGGAAGAGGTACATCACCCATGGTGTGATGACCTGTAGTACAGTCCTAAATATGATATTCATGCAGCTGTCGTCTTTTGCAAAATAAATTACAATTAAGATCATATCATGGAGTTTATTTAATACTGGTGTTTGGAATAATTAGCATACTAATGCAGTATAATGCAAAGTTACCAGTTGTCAGAAGAGTTGATATGTCTGACTGGAATGTAACATATTGAACAATTTCCTTCAAAAGACTTTATCTCTCTAAGGGACGTATTCTTAGAAATAAAACTCACAGTCACTATTAAAATATTAAAAATAAAAACTTAGAAGGGAAAAACTTAAATCTGAAAATAATGTGGCAAGGTTTAGGAAGAAAATATATTAACGAGAGAAACTATTATACCTTGGTTAATTCAGTTTCTGCGAGGTGATTTGTATCTTCTGCTAATTCTCTATTTTTTGTCACTTCTGTAATATTATTTTCTAATTGTTTCAACAAGTTAAAATGCAATAAAAGTGTTATTCAAATATTGGAAGCACCAAACTGCCTTTTCAGCATTACATTCTGAATTTTGATAAAATAATAAGAAATTAATCAAGCTTTAATTAATAGATTATCATATTTTGTGAATAGAAGTGTCTTCAATTATTTATTACAAACAAGTTTTTGATTTTTTTTTTTTTTCCAAGTGCTTGAGAAAAGGGTTTGATTTTCAGAAATTTGTTTATTTGTTCATTCTTGGACTATCTGACTAGTTTCTGAAAACAGTGAGTTACAGCAGAAGATTTTATTATAATAGCTTTTCTCCATAAAAGGAATTTTTAAATGTGTCGCATACTTAAATAATCATTTCCATTTGTAAAAACAATATTTTATTATTGTATAATAGCTTACATATTTTATGAAGAGAACTGTGCGTGTCAGAGTAATTTTACCCTCCCTGAGGTGCAGGCAAATGTCTTTGCTTTATAAACTTACCAGTTTGATAAAATGCCAGGCAGGAATGGATTGCACTAAGGCAGCAAGCAGGTCTCTGTGACACCCATCTTTTTGCATACACATAAGAGTTGGCATAAATGGACAAGGTGAGAGAAAAAGTGCAGACCAAGGATGCTTATCATAATTAATGTTTCCCATTATATACTAAATGAAATTAAGTCCATTATTAACTTTGTGGGTTATTCCTGCTGTTGTATGTCTGATTACAAGAGCAAATTGTATTTCATGGGTTTACCCGGGAACAAAAATTTGCAGTATGCTGCAAGCTGTCACTACTACTTGCCTTATTATAACTTAATCAATGCTGCTTTCCTCATTCTCCTGTCTCCCTCAGTGTTGTTTCTCTTGGGATACATTGCTAATATTTAGTCAACTTCAAAATATTTCCACATTGACTTTTAGCTCACCTTCCCAGAGGAAGCTCTTCCTGCCTCAGAAGTGACTCCATAAGCTTCTGCATTTTCCATTGAAGGCCCACTGATCTGGGTTTTTTTCTGAGTTTTTTACTTATATCAGAGTGAAGAGACCAGGAATCTCCTCTCTGTGGTATCAGCTCTCTGGCCAAACTAGCTTTGTGATTATTATTACTTTTTTATGTTCCTTCTACCAGCAATTTCTGTTCCAGTAATAGATTCTGGTCCATTGATTTTTCTTCTCTGAAACCTGTTATTGGAGTTAGTCTAGAACATGTTCTTTACTGCATACTATTAGCACTTCTCCTGGATATTCTTCTTGGACCTCTCTCATTAACTGCTATCGTCCTCTGAGTTAATTTTTCCTTATATTTCTGGTTTTGCTGTTCAAACATTTCTTCTACCACTCCATTCTGGAAGGATGGAAAATCTTGGTCCCTCAGACTCTATTTTTCTATCATTAGAGTACGTGACATCTAGTGATCTTTGACTCTTTGGCCAAAATGACCCAATATTCTCCAAGCTGCTACTGTACACAACCCTGTTACCTAAGGCAGTTTTTGTCATTGTCATGTATCTAGAACCCTAGCAAAATTTATCTGACACACAGCCAATCCCTGCTCCATTACACCCATTTTATTACACTATTGTATAGTTTAACATTTAATGGCAGATTCCTTCTTCAACCTTAGAAGCAAAAGCTTTAAATATCAGTTCTGGATTTCACTGATATTGGCAACTGAGAAAAGGAAAAAACATAAAGAAAAAATAGAAAGGAACTATGGAAAATAAATTGGTTTTTTGTTTGTTTGTTTGCTTTTTGGTTTTGGTTTTGTTTTTTTTTTTTAGAGAAATTTATTAGATATATGAAGGGATCTGTTGGAAGTAATTGTGCCTCCATGTGTGTTCATCTGTTTGGATTTGCGCATGTGCTGGGTTTTCTTCCAGTGAGACTAGGGCACAGAAGGAACACAAGGAATGGTGTGTGTTTGCACTTTGTCCTGACAGGCACGTGTATGTTCTTGTACACCAGAGTCAATGTGCATTTAAAACATCTATCGAAAATGTCAAAAGCAGAGGTGCATTTTTTTTCCCCTCAATTGATAAATTTATTGAGATAAGTAGGCTTTCCAGTGCATCTCTTTTCTCAGCACTGCCTAACACGATTTGGTTCCACACAGATATTTCTTGGATCTCTGAGGAAAGCTTAAAAATTCAGTCTGAAAATTTAGGGCAGATTAACAGTATTAGTATTTTTAGTGTTTATAGTTCTAATGTAAGTAATGATTTCTTTGTGTGAGATTCTGAAGACTTTTCCCTGGAAACTGTTTTGTTCTTTTTCCTTTCCATTGTCTGACTTGGAAGAGAAATACAATTACCATTACAAGACCATGCAAGAAGAGCACTTTCAAACTGATAAACTTTCATTAAAGCTTCAGATTTAATGTGAACATTTGGCAATTACGCTTGTTAGAGACTAATTTTGTCTATGACACTTATGCATATAAGAGGCACCAAGCTAAACACAGAGTGTAGAGTGTATCTACACTCTAGCAGCAATAGCTTTCTTCTTTTTCAGTAAATGACCATCTGTAAAAAACTGGTGTGAAAATAAGCCACCAACTTCTTGTAGTTAGGTTTTGTTTTCTTCTTATCCAACATGTTCTATTGAAGAAGAGTCTACAGGGTTGACTTAATTATCACTTGTTGTGATGCAGTACATTCTCATTTTGCTCCAATGGGATATATGAACTATACTTCTTTCCCAGATGTTATAGGGAAATACCTGTGTGAAATTGCTATATTAAAAAACTTTTTTATAAATAAAACTTTCTGAGATGAGAATACAGTCCAACTTTTTTTTCAGTATTCTACAGAAGACAGAAATCAAGATTACACTAACAAACCTTCTCTGAATAAAGAACAGTGATCTTACAAGGGGAAAGAAAAGTAAGTAATAAGATTGAGCTTTAAAGATTATTTTCAGTATTATATTAATTTATAAGTATTTTTATTATTAGTTAATTTATTATTTACCTAGTTTCTTGTGTAGGTTTTGAGATAGGATAGCCAATTTTTACACTCCTCTTTTGAAAATAGCAACTATAATGCCTATTTTCAACTTGAAAAGAAATTTGACTTTTATTTCATTAAGGAAAGTGCATATATTTCCATATTTCATAAAATCATAGAATGGTTCAGGTTGGAAGGGGCCTTAAAGATCATCTAGCTCCAGCTCCCCTGCCACAGGCAGGAAATATATAGCTTATCAAATTTATGAGAAAGGTTAAAACCTTTACATTTTTGGTGTAACATTTAAAAAGTCAGACTCTCCCGGATTCATATAACTCTAGCTATTTTTAAGTTTGCTGGATAAGATCAAAACCAACATTTCAATTGTTTAAGAAGTCTTTTTCTGCACAACTTATTTTACAGCCTGATTTTGCAAAGTAGCTTTGTGAAAAAAAAAAAAAAAAAAAAGATTTATCAGAATGAATATCAGAATAGGAATTTTGATGTGCAATCAACGTTTACACAGTAGGAACACTGTTGTAGGTCATAAGTGAGATTATAAGGCAAGATTTGTACTAAGACATCTGGTCTAGAGAGAAAATGAGAACTTCTAAGCTCCCTGAAATAGATCTCTTTGTGACAAAATATCCAAGATTTTCTTCAACCAAGATAAACAATGTTCAATGGACAGCATTCATCAAGAGAGGAGAAAACAAACAGATAAGAGAACTTCAGATCTAATCAGACTTGTTAAATCTGGCTCTTAAACCACCGTGTTTTTCAATGACTTTTAATCTTGTTTTCTTTGTTTCCTTTTTTTTTTTTNGTAAAGAACAACTCTATTCAAATAAAGTGTAATATTTTTAATGAAGAACAAAAAAAGGTTGCAAATGCTAAAACCACTGGTGTTTTTAACAAGGCTCACCCAAATATATTTACAGTGCTGTACTGTCTGGACATAGGACAGAGAATGGGATAATCTGTTTCTGACCATTCTGCTTCAGAATCAAAACAAAGGAAAAGAAAGTGGGATCAGACGTTTTGCACATTTTGACTCCTGTTTCTATTCTACCCTT